>CM075511.1:6867800-7327800 GCA_037950675.1 Hypophthalmichthys molitrix
TAAATGTTTCTTGAGCAGCAGATCAGCATATTAGAATGATTTCTGAAGGATCATGTGACACTGAAGACTGGAGTAATGATGCTGAAAATTCAGCTTTGATCACAGGAATAAATTACTTTATAAAATATATTCAAACAGAAAACAGTTATTTTAAATTGTAATAATATTTCACAATATTACAGTTTTTACTGTATTTTTAATTAAATAAATGCAGCCTTGGTGAGCAGACGAAACTTCTTTTAAAAACATTAAAAATCTTACCGTGCCCAAACTTTTGACTGGTAGTGTAAGTAACTGAATAAAACAAAATCACATCTTATGATTTTAAAACATTACTTAAAATTATGTACATTTAGATCACAGCAATATTTCAAAAACAAATATTGAAAAACATGAAATTCACAGCAATATCACTGCTACATCAAATATTTCATCTATATTTCATATATTATTATTATTATTATTATTATTTATATTTCATATAGATTCATCTATATTTCCCCTTCACCGCTGGAAAAACTTGAAGATTCACGAATGTATATAAGCGGCAGGTTTATTATGAAAAAATATAAACGTTATAAAAAATGAAAAATTAGGAGAATCAATGAATTGTGAACAACTTACTGCCATTGTATAAATAATATGTAATCCATAAAAAAAGTAACTGTAGTCAGATTACAAGTATTTTAAAAAGTAAATCTACTCTAATTACAAGTACTTGATTTTTGGAATCTGATTATGTAATCCAGATTACATGTAATCCGTTACTACCCAGCTCTGTGTATATTTTATATATATATATATATATATATATATATATGGACAGACAGATATACTGTATATCTCAACCTATGAATGCCTTATTAAAAAAATCTGGATAGTATGCAGGAAAAGGAGAATTACTGTATCTTAATATGGAGCATTTTAAACTACAATCCCTTCAACTGTCTTGCTCACCCAGTTAAACTATGAATAAGACATTTGATTTCATAGGAAAGAGTTTGTAGACGTGTTGACAATTTACAGGAGTATCATGTACAGGTGGATGAGTGTATGAACAGATGCAGCCTTTTTCCTCAGGCATTGATCTCACGCCAGTGTTATTATGAGTCTGTGCTGCTAAGCATTCACCAAGCTGATCTGGAAGTAGAGAACGCCTGTAGTGACAGACAGTGATCTTGGTCTCCTGTAATGAGCCACACTGGGAAGCTGGTTATGCGAATTTTCTCTCTGAAGGATCCCAGTGAGGGTTTGTGTGTCTATGGGAGCTAATGAAGTAAAGCAGCCACAGGCAGACTCACACTTCTTCAGCTGCTCAGTCTCTCCACATTATCCTCCAATAATCCTCAATTCCTATCTCATCACTGGTGGGAGACCCGACCATCTAACTGATCTTCTCTGTATTTCACTCACAGTCAGTCTGAGTTTGGGGGATGGTGGCATATTAGGATTTCCTCATTAATGAACCTCTAAACAACACAAAAATTGGATTTGACTTGTCCTTCATTTTATCAGAACTTTTTACTTAAATATATGGGTGATGTGCGTTTGAATGAGAAGTTCATATTCAGAAGCTATAGTGTTACTAAACTTGTCATTTTCCTACACATTTCTGTCTATTACATTTTGTACATTCTTTTTATATCCTCTATAAAATGGTTATGTTTGGGTTTGAGGGAAGGGTTAAGACATCTAAAATTTGTCTATAAAATAGCAAAAGGGCAATTATAAATATCTTTATGATATAAAAGATTTGTAAACATACATTTTTAGCTGTAAATATGTAATGTTCATGTATAAATTTCAGCATCTATCCAAACATACATTTTTTACCTGTAAATGGTCTGTATTAATAACCATGTATTAACATTGAGACCAGATTTTTAATTTACAATATACAATATTTATTTTTTATGCCTCTCGCCTCATTTCACACAGACCAGTAAATGACGCCACTGACGACATTAAGTGCGCAACATCTGTAGGGGATTTTACAGTTCATTTATAATAGTCCTTTACGATGGTTGCTTGTCAGACTGTACGAACATGATCCTCATGTCACACTGTGGGATCTCAGCTGTCATTTATGTCAGACTGTACGACAGTCAGGACGTGTTAAAAACGGACGCGAGCATGAAAACTTCTCCGGAGGTTTACATCATCAACCCACACACGTGACTGTGAGCTGCATTACACGCAGGACTGAAATGGTGGCTAACAAAGAAATCACTATCGTTAATTTTGATCATGGCTCGTCTTAAAAAACGAAGACAATTTGACGTTCGTCGCAGGAGAAGTCACACTGGAGGATTGTGTGCCAAATCTTCTGACACTGCCAGAATTTTGTCGGAGGTGAACAGACGACCAAATCATGGCCAAAATCGCACAGTGTGAACCAGCCGTAAGACCCGAAGACCAGATATGATAAAAAATAAATTGAAGAAAATTTTACTGAAGAATAGTTTGCTGTTTCATCAGGTCACTCTCTGTACATTCACATTTCCACAGCAATTATACCTTACACTAGTTACTAAACTACATCATTACTTCAGGTCGAATGATTCCGACTGGCTAAGAAATAGATAAACTCGGAAAGTGTCCACATATGGACTGATAGGCAGAAGCACATCTCTATCGATTATCCAGATGACACCAAGACCATGGTTTAGGCACGAAGTGACCTAGGTCACAGATATGCGTCTCTGGGCTGCAGTTTGTCCACCTCTCCAATACAGGATCTGTAACAAAAAAATACTAGCGCACATACACAAACACAGCAACTTCAAGGTTGAAGTTGGTTGAGTTCTAGCTCTAATCAGGAACTTTCCCGAAACATACAGATTAGTTGTACTTTTCTCTCAGTGAAAGGTTCAGACAATATTCATCCTTGCTCTCTAGTGTTTGAAGATGAAAATGAAAATAAATGCTTTAATATATAATTCTATGACAAAGTAAAATCCCATAAGCTTGACGTAATTAAAAATCATGTAATGTCTAGAAGGATAAATACTGATTATTGATTAATGCCTTGATTATAAATCACTTAAAAGATATACATTGAAGAAGCAGTGGATTCCAGAATCCACCCCCTTCAACTCTAATTGCATTTTTGTTATTTATTTATTTTTTTTAAATGACCAATTATTAGTTAAAAATGCTAAATAATGCAGGTTCGCAAGAATGCAATATTTTGTTGATTTTGAGGGACTGGCTATAATGTCTATAATGTTTTACAGAAAATACTGAGATGATTAAATGTGACTTACACAAAATACTTAACCAGCACACATATTCTTGAATGGTTATACAAGTACTAAATATATATATATATATATATATATTATATATATATATATATATATATATATATATATTTGTAGTAGAGGCATCTGTATCAGTTATACTGATTCTGCATTCATTTGGGGGATTCACTGCATAAATATATTTGTGATTACAAATTTAAATGTGCAATTCATCATGATCAACTGTATCTAATGTGATTTATCATTATTAAATCACTTGAAAGCTGTTTAAATAGTTAAAAATGTTTAATCTATCCAGTCCAAATAAATATATTGGCAATTGTGCAGTTCTGTCAGCTTGATTCCTGTCAGCAAGTGTTTTCACTCCTTAATAAGGCAAATTATGGATGTCTATTAAAGTAAAAAATTACACAATTTACCTTTAAAGGTATGGTCTATACAGTCATCAGAACAATTCTGTTCTACATGTCTGTTGAATAGTACTGCGAACAACCTCAGTTCTCCATCTACTCCAAATGATACGTTTGTAACTGTGACCTAATGAAGCATACTGCTCAAACTTGACATTTACGGGAGACGGAGGGATTCCAAGGACTTTATGTTAGAATAAAGCAATAATTACAAGCAGTCTGTTATGGTAGACTGCTAGAAGTGTCACCTTAGAAACACAGATGAGTTGATGAATTTACTTCATTCTATAAACCAGAAATATTTGCAAATAATAAATGCTTTAACAAATTAAAGGTTAGTTCATCCAAAAATGAAAATAACGTCATTTATTACTCACCCTCATGCCGTTCCACACCCGTAAGACCTTCGTTAATCTTCGGAACACAAATTAAGATATTTTTGTTAAAATCCGATGACTCAGTGAGGCCTCCATAGCCAGCAATGACATTTCCTCTCTCAAGATCCATAAAGGTTCTAAAAACATATTTAAATCAGTTCATGTGAGTACAGTGGTTCAATATTAATATTATAAAGCAACGAGAATATTTTTGGTGCGCCAAAAAAAACAAAATAACGACTTATTTAGTGATGGCCGATTTCAAAACACTGCTTCAGGAAGCTTCGGAGCACAATGAATCAGCGTATCGAATCATGATTCGGATCACGTGTCAAACCGCCAAACTGCTGAAATCATGTGACTCTGGCGCTCCGAACCGCTGATTCGGCATGCTGATTCATTGTGCTCCGAAGCTTCATGAAGCAGTGTTTTGAAATAGGCCGTCACTATATAAGTCGTTATTTTTTTTATTTATTTTTTTTGGCGCACCAAAAATATTCTCGTCACTTTATAATATTAATATTGAACCACTGTACTCACATGAACTGATTTAAATATGTTTTTAGTACCTTTATGGATCTTGAGAGAGGAAATGTCATTGCTCCCTATGCAGGCCTCACGGAGCTATCGGATTTCAACAAAAAGATCTCAATTTGCGTTCCGAAGATTAACGAAGGTCTTACGGGTGTGGAACGGCTTGAGGGTGAGTAATAAATGACAGAATTTTCATTGTTGGGTGAACTAACCCTTTAAAGAAAATAATAATACATATTTCAGATTAATTATCATTTAATACAGTTATGATTTATTACATTTAATAACAAAAACAAAAATGCTATGCAGTTTTAAAATGCCCAGACTGACAGAACACTAGATAAATATAGTTATCCCCACTGTCCTTTTGTCTAGAAAATGCAGAAAATCTTCTCCTCATGCTTAATGATGACAAGGAAGGAAGCTGTTGAATGGAAATAATTGAGGAACAGCTGCAGTTAAACCTAAGGGCAGACTGGTTGCTTCTGGCCACATCTATCATAGTGAAAAATCTAGTGAAGTGAAGACCTTTGCCCAGCGCCTGCAGTCTTGGAGGCCAACACACTCATCTTGCTCATTACAGCTCCCCAACGGGCTGACATTGACTCAAAACACCATCTTGGGTCATTTAATTTCTTTTAAAACTTTACTGTTCTTCTGCGAGCCAAGTACTTGTAGCCTATGTTTTGTATCTTTTCTAATTTTACATTTATAGAAAAGGGAACTATACATGAAATGTGTTACCTAATCTTACGAACGCACACTGTATGCAACAGATATATATCCAGTCTGTAGCGTTCTATTTGTAGCATGCACCATAAAAATATCTGACATCTATGAAGAAAAACAGTGATTGTGTGTGTGTGTGTGTGTGTGTGTGTGTGTGAGAGAAAGAGAGATTAAACACTGAAAGGAGCTGCTTACCCTACCAAGAAAATGATGTTAAAAATATATGCACCTCTGGGAAAATTCCACCTTTTTTTAGGCTTAAGTCATTCCTCATATCACAAAAGAAAAATCTGCCTCAGGTGAGAAAATGCAATAATTTAAGGCAGGTGCCCATAGTATTAGTTGTAGGTCTGGCTGCTGACTTAACACTTTTCAGAACTGGAGCCAAGTGAGAACTCTAGCTTAGGACAAAGAATTATGGTGATATCTGAGGAAACAACTTTTTCCCAGTCATACCTAAAACACAGGCATAGGATAATTAGGATTTAATGTATATTCATACAGTCAAACCAAAAAATTCAGACATTTTTGATATATTTTTACTAGTGGGTGCAGGACACTATAGTTCATTTATGTAAGTGAGGATAGCAAAATAAAGTAAACGGTGAAATATTATACTCAAAAATTCTTCATACAGTGGACTAGTAGTAAAATTCATAAAAATTTGGAACCAAAAATTATTCAGACACTTTGACCTGACCATGTTTTGCTTAAGTGTTATCTGACATAATTAAGATTAATGTTTTTTTTTTTTTCTGACAGTTTAACTCTGAGATCTTGTCATATTTTATTACCTTTTTTATTTTAATTATAGTGAATAAACTGTATAATGAATGAAATGTTCAAGGTGTCTGAATACATTTTGGTTTGACTGTAAGCCTACTTTTTATACATTCTTACATGACAGAAATAGGATCTTGCTATACTGTAGCTCTCTAATGTGTCCAAGTCCTGCTAATTCAAAAATGTGACGTTTGAACTCGTATCAACGGTGTGGTATGTTAGAAGTAATTTGAGTGACAAAATCAGACTTTTATACAACAGTAACTTATATTTTAATGTTGCCACTTTGTCTGCCTTCTATGCCAAAGAAAATGTTCCAAACAAAGCCACGAATGCTGAATTGCTGTAATTCCGAGAAACACACGTGTACTTTGAAATGTTCAGTGTTTTCAAACAAATCATTCGAATGAATCAATCAATGAATAACTCATATAGACCATGCTTGTTTTGTTTCTAAGCAAATCAGCATTTTTGAGCGAACTGGTTGAAACAATGATTGAATGACTCACTCATGAGAGAATTACTGTGTCCCAATTCGCATACTATCCATCATAAATAGTATTTGAAATTAAATTTAGCGTCCAAAATTGTTGCATGTTGAAATGAGTATTCCAAAGATAGCCTGTAACACCTGCTTTCAAAACTTTTTTTTTTTTTTTTTTTTTTTTTTGATGCTGCATAAAGAAATTGAGGTACCAGAGACTTCCATGTTTCAATGAGCTGTGTATTAAGTTTATACCTCAACAAACAGTGAGCAAATAAACATACAGCCAGCAAGCATATAACATACAGTTGCAAGAATAAGTATGTGAACCACTTGCAGAATCTGTGAAAATGTGCAAAATTTTAACAAAATAAAAGACCATACAAAATGCATGTTATTTTTTATTTAGTACTGTCCTGAGTAAGATATTTTACATAAAAGATGTTTACATATAATCCATAAGACAAAAAAATAGCTGAATTTATTAAAATGACCCAGTTCAAACGTTTGTGGACCATTGATTCTTAATACTTTGAGTCATTATCTGGATGATCTACGACTGTTTTTTTTTTTTTTGTTGTGCGATGGTTGTTCATGAGTCCCTTGTTTATTTTGAGCAGTTAGACGGAGCTCTGTTCTTCAGAAAAAATCTCCAGGTCCCAAAAATTATTCAGTTTTCCACCATCTTTTGCATATTTGAACCCTTTCCAGCAGTGACTGAAAGATTTTGAGATCCATCTTTTCACATGGAGGACAACTGAGGGACTCAAACACAATGATTAAAAAAGGTTCAAACATTCACTGATGCTTCAGAAGGAAAAACGATGCATTAAGAGTCGGGGGGTGAAAACTTTTGAACAGGATGAAGATTGAATATCATTTCTTTTTTTTTTTTTTTCATTTAGTACTACCCTTCAGAAGCAACAGAAGATACTTGCATGTTTCCCGGAAGACAAATTAAATACAATTTACCTTGATCTTCAAATTCCAAATGTTTTCACCCCCCATCTATTAATCCATCATGTTTTTTCTGGAGCATCAGTTAATGTTTGAACCTTTTGTAAAAGTTGTGTTTGAGTCCCTCAGTTGTCCTCAGTGTGAAAAGATCATTCAGTCACTGCTGTAAAGAATTCAATTATGCAAAAAAATGCTGGAAAACTAAAGAATCTGCAGGACCTGGAGATTTTTTCTGAAGAACAGAGCTCAGTTTAACTGCTCAGGACAAACAAGGGACTCGTGAACAACCATCACACAACAAAAAAAAAAACAGTCGTAGATCATCCAGGTAACCACACACAGTATTAAGAATCAATGGTTCACATACTTATAAATGGGGTTATTTTAATAAATTCAGCTATTTTTTTTTTTTTTTTTTTTTTGTCTTGTGGATTATATGTAAACATCTTTTATGTAAAATATCTTACTCAGGACAGTACTAAATAAAAAATAACATGTATTTTGTATTATCTCCCTTATTTTGTTAAAATTATTAACATTTTCACAGATTCTGCAAGTGGTTCACATACTTTTTCTTGCAACCGTACACAGCCATTCATTTGCGAGGGAAACACCAAATAGTTCAGACTTCCATAGTAGCATTTTGGGCTACCAAGAGCTTAGTCTTGGGAGTAGAAAGTGCGAGATGAAACAGTACTTGATAAAGCCACATCAGCCTGCAAACAAGTATCCAAGCAGCTGTTGGTAATGTTGATGAATTGTACCTCAGGAGATGAACAATAAATAGAAAGGATTTTGTATGCTGAACAAAGACAATTAATCTTTTTGGTCTAGGTCCTGTTTGTAGTTGAGCTGTTTCCTGATAAACCTCTGCATCAAACGAATAGATAATAAGCATGTGCTTGGTGCTATCCATTAACAAACATATTTACAAACCCTACCAAACATCAAAGTACTAACAATATGGGCACTTTCGAAACATGCTTCATGAAGCCTCAATACCTTTAAGAATCTTTTGATTCTGTGGTTCGGAGTATGTATCAAACTGTCAAAGTCAAGTGATTTCAGTACACAAGGATTCGTTACTGTGACGAGCAAGGTGGGCGAGAGCCGTGAGGGAACGGCGCGTCGCGCCGCTCTCGAATCTCTCACGGAGGAGCTCCGGAAGCATAAAAGGTGAGCGACGACAGTGAAGGATGAGAGAGGACCAGGCCTGGACTTATTTTATGGTTTTATTATGTTTGTTGTTTGTTTATGTTGAATATTATTAAAGTTATGTTTAACGTTCGCCGGTTCCCGCCTCCTTCTTCCCTTATCAACTAACGTTACTACAGTTACGTCATAACCGTTTCGAAATTTCAGTGAACCCATAATCATGTGGATTCACTGAGATTGCCCCCCAGTGGCAAACAATTGAACAAGTGTCTATGGGTTTTACCTGATCTCTGATCAATTTTATACATTTGTAGACATTTTTTTTTAATTAGACATTAATATCATTAAAAGAAATAATAGTTAGTGATGGGACGGCTGATACTGGGCTCCGATGCAGTTTTCAAAGCACTATTGTATCACACACTGTATCAATGCAATATCGAAAATGACATCGTAATGACAATACCACGTGATTGATGACGTTTGAAATTTCGAACGTCATGCAGTATCGGAAAGTCGGGACAGCTGGTTTGAAAAAAATTGGCGCTTCACCTGGTGCATAAAAGGAAAATGTATTTAATCATGTTTTATTGCTGGGGTCTCAGAAACCCCGAACAGAACATAAACAGCTCATCCAAAATGTTTTTTTAACTACTCACGTCAATTATGATCACATCATTGTATATTTTTTATTATTGATCAATATGTGAATCCATTGACCAGGCTACACATGACACGAGTTGGGGTCTCTTTATCACAAATTAATTTAGATGAGATTAGATCAGATTAGATAGAACTGTATTGATCCAAGACAAGAGTGATTCCATATGTCACGGACTTCTGACGCTTTGTTTGGTCACGTGCTTTTTCAAAACGTAGATCTGCTCCGCGATGATTTAGATATGGTGCAGAAAACAAGTCTGACCACCAGATGTCGCTAATGCACACTGTGTTAAAAGCTTTGAGTAATGAACCATTTTTCAGCACAATTTGAAGAAAGCCTCAGTTCCCATCCCTAATAATAGTAGTTAATAGTCTCTTATTGGCCTGTTTAGCTGAGCCTTCCACGGAACAAACAATACAAAGCCCTAAAAATTTATAAAAGATCACAATATACAGACACTTGATATTTAATCTTATTAGTTAATTGCATTTGATAGATTTCACTTTCAATAAAACAATGGGTTTGTAAAAGGTGTTTTTATGCATGTTTGGTCTAAGTTTTTGTTGCATTTCCACTGTTCTGACCAGCTGAGGTCACCGGAATGTGGCATTGTGAACGCAATCGAACATTGAACCATTTCACAAAGCAATTGATTTGAAGCTTTGAAAAGCTTGGTTTCTCCCAACTCTACTAACAATAGTACTTACATTTGAGTTTAAGAACCACAAGTTTCTCATAACAGAGCACAGGTAAAAAAGCTTCTCCATGTGGATAATACATCACTTCCTACCTAATGCTTCTTCTCTTCCCCCTTTTAGGCTAACAGGTACCTCACTGACTAGAGCGCCTCCTAATGATAGGATTAAATATAACATGCACAGAAAGCTACAGGGATCAAGGTAACAATGAAACTGTTACAACCTGGATGGTCTACTTTTTCCGTTAGAATTCTAAGTGCAGATCCATGCACACTCTAACGGCTAATATTGCCCACAACCCATTAAGATACATATAGATACATTTGGTCATTAACTTTTAAATGCATCAGTATGCAAATACTGGCATATCAGTGCAACTAGCACTAAAACAAATCATCAGATCGTTTGCTAATGCTGTGATGATGTTGCAAGAGGCAGGGGTAGTTATTTTTATTAAATATTATAAGAGCACATGAATACTGCAATACTGCAAAGCATTTGATATTAACAAAAAAAAAAAAAATTATAATTCCATAATTTGGAATAGCATTCTGACACTGTAAGTTACCAAATACATTTTGTTGCCACCATATATTGTCAATGACTTTCTTTTGTCTCTCTGACATTAAGAAATAGACTGACTTTGTTGCTTAGGCATGTCACTACTTCTTTGCAGGCTTTTAAATGGCTGTTTAAGCCCTTCTGCTGTGATGTTGTCAGTGAATCTGATGATGTTACTGGGGAGCCTGGAGACAGTAAATGTTGTGGGCCAGAAGAGCACTGAGGACATGTCTCTGCGGGGTGCTAGAGCTCAGGGTGCCAGAGCGTGAAGTCTGGTCATGGATATTAACTATATTCTGTCAGTCAGGAAGAAAGTCGTGGATCCAGCTGCACAGGGTCAGTGCTCAGTTCCAGTGAGTTTGCAAATTAGGGTCTCAATGCTAGTGCTAAGATAGTGCGACAAGTAATTTGTCTGTCCAGACTGAGTTAAAATGCATCCATCCACCCATTCATCCATCCATCCATCCTAAAGAATGGTAATGTTGTAGTAATATTTTAATGGTTTATCTGGTTTGTGTAGATGGTAATAGTGCTTTTTAGGTGATGTAGCACCTAAATCAGGTGAAATAATGGAATCTGCTTGTTTCTAGTTGATTTACACCCAACACAGGCTGTAATGAAAGTCTTTTAAGATCAACCAAATGGGACTTTATAATGTTGATATGTGTCATTTTTTTCATATGCTTAATGGCTTTTTCTTGATGTTTTATAGTAGATTTAGTACATTTGCAAATTAATGACTCATTGTGGAAAAGACCTGGATAGTGGATTATCAATAATTTAGATTAGAACATAGAATATGTTTGTGAGCCCTTTGAAAATATTTTATTACTCATAAAGTTAACTCACAATTATAGGCAATCACAAACTGACTAAAGTAATGACACAAACAGTTGGAAGTTTATTGAGACATTGAGTGATCATTGACAGGGCAGGTTGGACAAAGTAAGTGAAACTCTGTTACAACTTCTCCAAAAACATTTTAGTCTGAAAACAATGGGCAATTTTGAAAGAGGTAAGTAGGAACCCAAGAAGCAAAACAGCAAAACAGCAAAAGAAGTCAACAAAACACATAGGAAAACACTGCTGCCAAAAACAAATACTGAGGCATGTCTCGCATTTGCCTAAAACCACCTGAGAAAATGTTCTGTGGACAACTAAGAATAAAGTTTATCTTTTTGGCAAAAATATACGAAACTTTGGTTAAATGAAAAAGTGCACTGCACACCAACACCAAAGCTTCATCCCAACTGTAAAGCATGGTAGATGGAGCATCATGGTTGAACACTGCTTTGTTGCCTCAGGGTCTGAATACTTTGCAATCACTGAAGGAACAATGATTTCAAATATGTATCAAGACATTTTACTGGAGAATGTCAGGACAGCGTTCATGACTTCAAGCTAAAGGGAGGTTAGATGAGGCTATAAGACAAGAAACCAACCAAACAAGTAAATCAACTAAACAATGTGTGAAAAAGAAGAAAATATGTTTTCGTGAGGAGTCCTAACTTTGAGCCAACTGAGATGCCGCGGCCTAGCTTAACAAGGGCTGTGCTATCAAGACAACCCAAAAATACTGATTAGCTGAAACAGATTTTTGAAGAGGGTTGGTCCAAAATTGGTCAAAAGTCTTGGCACATTTTGTAGAGGTTTTGCTAAAGGAGGATATACAGGTTAATACAAATCACTTACTTTCTCCACCCTGCACTGTGAATAATTACTCAATAAATTCAATTAAAAAAAAATGTGAAAAGTACAGTTGTTTGTACGTTATTAATATAGTCAGATTGGTTTGTCTATCCACTTTACTTTTCAACAATGAAGTCAGGTGTTTTCTGTGAATGTGTGAGACTTTCAATATATTAGCTGCTATAGGGAAATAACGAGAAGCATATCAAAGTACAGTAAACTGTAAAACTATTTGCGCTACAAACCAGCGTGTTTATAATTAAGACAATAAACTGTCAAAAAACTAAAAATAACTGAAAGCGAATGACACCGGAAGCCAGTCACAATAAATTTACAAATGTCCGCGTCTGCTCTTACCTGAAAAACAAGGTGGATAATTGTGAATTAATCAGGATCAGAGCACATTTTATGAGTAATCTGTATACATGTCCAATTAAAATATTGTTAATGTTCTGAAATTTTTAATTAACTAATAAATAAAAACAAGCAGTTTATGCTTTCAATTATACTGTAATATAAAATGACTATATTTACTCATTTTATCTCCAAAAAAAATCAGTGGTATCAGTGAGATTGACTTTATTCACACTTATAAAGATGTTATTAAACAAATATTCAAAAATATTAAATTTTTAAAAATACTTTATCTTGTTTCCACATTAAGTTGGAGATTCAGAAAATATGTTTATGATTATTTTAATGTTAGGTGCTATCGACAGCCGTAATACTTCATATGAATTAGCCATGAATTACTGAGATTGCGTTGATAATAACACATATAGCTGTAAATATATATTTTAGATTGATGAAAGAAAAAAAAAAATCATGAGACAAACTTCAAATTCACAGTGACAAAACTCTATAGTTCACGCTGGTATTTTTCTTGTCTCTTGAGCTTTATTGTTTCTTGTCTGTCTTTTAAGCCTGACGGGGTGTCAGTGAAGAAAAGCAACTACCCACCCACTGCTGTCAGCTGTCTTTAAAGCCCAAAGACTTTACCCCAATGTCAAAGATAAACATTAGTTTTGTACACAAAGATTTCCCCTGCAAACTCCATCCTTCCCACACACCGGCAGGACATTTCAGTTTCAGAGAACAGCAGTGTCCAAGTTAAGCTGACATGTCACTGGGGCTTTGGACACATGCTGTTGAAGGTCCCCGACTGTTTTGATGGGTGGTAAAACATTTCTGTGTGTTGTAGTGAAGTCCTACTGGACAAGCTTTTACCTGCACCTGCTGTTTATTGATTCTCATGGTCTTTAAACTATCGTTCTATATCTGCTCCTCTGTGACAAAAAGCTGTTTAGTTGAAAAACATGGAATACATTGTGTTTAGTTTATCTGTTTAGGGGTGGACATTCATGCTTATAATCGTATGATTTTGTATGATTCACGTTGTACGAATTTATATGAAATTGCACCTCGTAACATAGTTACGTTTTCCCATCAGTTTAGTGCTTCTCAATCGGAAGGTCCTAGCAAAGCCGCATATTATGGCTGTTACGTCATCAAGCTCCATCAAAGGACTTCTCAATTTGAAGGATCCTTTGAAGGCATTCTTTGTTTTGTGTCCTTTGTTTTATTTTGAAGGATCAACTGTATCCTTGAAGCATCAAGTCTATCCTTCAAGTGCATCCTCCAATCACCAACAATCCTCTGCACACATTCCAATTAACAAAAAAAAAAAAAAAAAAAAAAGAATTAGCAGAAAATGAATCGGAATTGAGCTCATCCAATTTCACTACGTAATTCAAGACAACATTAATAATAGTAATAATGATTTTGGAGATGAAGGCATTATGTTTTCTTTAGGGCTGCCCCCTAATAGTCAACTAACTGTTAGATGACGAGAAGAGGCTTAGTCGACCAAAATTTTATTAGTCACTTAGTTGCCGAAAAAACTCCACAGGAAGTGGCAAAGTCACACAGTCCAAACGCTCGCCTATTATTCATCGAACTCAAATATGGCTCATATAAAACATGTAAGTAGTAGCAACTTTACATGGCCGCTCGCTTTAACGTTAACTTAGAAAAAATGTGGGCTATTCAAGTGTTTGTGCGGAGTGTGAAAGCTGAATAGTAGCGCGCTTACTACATGACAGCTAACATGGAGGCGCCGGTGCGATCACTTGCATTTAAAATACTCCATCATTTTTGGTCATACAGATAAAAGTAATACATCTTTTGAATCTGTGAAGAGTCTACTTTTATTTGTGTGCACTCACAATAACAACAAAACGTGCTTTTGTAAAATAATGAAAGCAAACAAAGTGCGCTTTCTGCCTTCTCTCTCTGTGAACTTGAGCGTGCTGAAAACAAAAGATCCTCTATGTAAATTTGCCTCAGAGACATTAAAAATATATCTATAGAAAGTGAAATGTCTACTTTTAAATGAACCAATTCAAATGGAAAACAAATATTCTCAGGTTAAGTAACCCATATGAAATGTGCATATAGACACGTCCACTACTGCGAAGATGACGAGTCAGCATCATCAACTTCATCTCTGCAGCCGAAATCACACAAAACAGTAGTTTATCAATTAATTATTAAAATATTAAAGCAGTCTCCTTGCTGTTTTTCCCCGATGCATTCATAATCATTACGTCTGCTGGTGCAGTGTGGTAAGCTTTATGTGTGCGCTTGAGTGCTGATTAGGCTTAAAGGCTCTTTATTATGATTTATATGGTTTATTAACAAACTTAAAATGAATGACTACCAGTAGACCAGAAAAATCTTTTGTCAAGGGCAGCCCTAGTTTTCTTTTGTCTTGTTGTAAATTAATCACACTGTGCGTAATGTAACCCACTGGGAGACCACAGATGGTTGTAATTATGTGTACTGCATTAATAGAAAATCAATTAATATAAAGATTTTATTGTTATATAAAAGTATTTTTCAGATTATAATTTTGATAGTATTTTTGCACAGTGACTGGGAGCAAAATCATTTATGACGTAGCCATGCACACTTTCTACCCTGTCTCATTCTAGCATTTATTGCTGGAGAGAACTAGATGACTAGTTTATTGCTAGATGAATGCTTTTAATTGTTGTGCTCACATCTTTTGCTTTAAAGGCACAGTATGTAAGTTTCACTACTAGAAGTTGCTTATTCAAAACAATAACAAAGTCGTAGCTTGATGACGACATGAATGAGCATGGAATCATGGGAGTGGTCATCTTCACCTTGACAGCCAATAGAAAGCAGTCAGACGGGACTCAGGCAGAAATCATGTTCATGGATGAGCTAATATAGTAAAGTTTTATTAATGTTACTGTGGTATGAAGCAGGGCGGGGCCTTGTTGACACAGAACATTGTTTCTTCAGTAGAACACAAATGATGATTTTTAACTCCAACCGTTGCAGTCTGTCAGTCTTATAATGCATGTCAATGGTAACAAAATCTATGAAAGTAAAAAAAAAAAAAAACATGCACAGACAAATCCAAATTAAACCCTGCGGCTCGTGATGACACATTGATGTCCTAAGACACAAAACGATCGGTTTGTGCGAGAAACCGAACAGTATTTATATCATTTTTTACCTCTAATACACCACTATATCCAACTGCCTTGAGCGCGCACACGGCATCTGGTGCGTGAGGTGTGTATGCGCTCTGGCGTAGTTTAAACATGTACAACAGTTGTTGTACAAATGGAAGTAAACCACCAAAAAACATGGTTTTATTACATCAAAACTTCTTACTTACTTACTTTTCATAAGGGCAGCTTTACAAATAAAAAGGACACATACAAAGATCTTGTTCACATACCTCAGTTGGATGTGGAAAACCATAGGCACAGCTGATGGTTTAAGTCATACGTGATCCTCTCCTGGGTATGTAAAATCATCAGGGGAAAAATGATCGCTGCAGACCCTCAACAACTTTAGTACGTTAATGGGTGTGTTGATATCCAGCCGAAGAGCAATCAACCATAACTTAAGGCGAACAGGCTCAGAAGTTGGGAATACGTGGAAAGTCACCACTCCCGAATGAGTTTGCGCGAGAGAACGTAATCTTTTAGTTTTAAGTCGGTTTGAACAATCCGGATAAGCGCAAGTAAGTACCATTTTGATTAGCTGCAGTGCCTACAATGTTTATGCACGGTGTAAACAATGAGTGACGTATACACGCGAGAGATCCCTTCCGGAGCTTGCGTAAACTACGCCAGAGCGCGTACACACCTCACGCACCGGATGCTGTGCGCACGCTCAAGGCAGTTGGACATAGTTGTGTATTAGAGGTAAAAAATTATATAAATACTGTTCGGTTTCTCGCACAAACCGATCGTTTCGTGTCTTAGGACATCAATGTGTCCTCACAAGCCGCAGAGTTTAATTTTGATTTGTCTGTGCATGTTTTTTTTTTTTTTACTCTCATAGATTTTGTTACCATTGGCATGCATTATACGACTGACAGATTGACAGGTTGGAGTTAAAAATCATCATTTGTGTTCTACTGAAGAAACAAAGTCACCTACATCTTGGATGTCCTGGGGGAAAGCAGATAAACATCAAATTTTCATTTTTGGGTGAACTATCCCTTTAAACACAAGCAAATTATAAACTTTCGTGAAGATTCAGCACTGGCTCGATTGGGACAGTGACAGTTCCATCTACTGTCCTGAGCATCTTTCATAAGCTCTGAAAGGTAGTTTAAACGAGAATGCACACGTTTGAGATAATGCATAGACTGTCATTGTGTGAAAATGTGGAGAGTGTTAAAATAAAGGTGCCTCTATAAATAGCCCACAGGTATCGATTTTTTACACGTTGCATCTATGCATCGTATCGTTAGACATTAGATCGGTGTATCGATCTATATCGATGTGTTGTTACACCCCTGTGAGTATGTGTGCGCAATTTATTATACCCTATTCAAAATTCACCCTGCAAAAACAAGTTAGTAAACCTGATGTCAGGAAACTCAAAACATGCAAAATGATTGACAGCCAGAGAGAATATCTGATAAAAAGCATGCACGGCTCCCCAGACTCTTCTTTGCTGTGTATAGAGCCTATATGGCTGTCACAGAGACAAGTGTGATTTCTCAGGACACCTATTTCAGTGACATCTGTCAGCCAGAAGGAACAGATATGTGGTATTCAAATAAATAATCACATGCAGCTGTAATTATAACCAAAGTCCAAAAAATATGGCATATCATTCATACAATATAAATATAAATAAAAGGTCATACAAGCATGAAGATGGAAGTCTATAAAGTGTGGGGAAATTGTTAAAATACTTAATTATTTCATGTTTAGTCTTTCATTTTGAGCAATATAGAATCTGTGTTTTATAAGTGGAATGAGTAAAGAAGATTAATGTACCAAAATCAGACTAAACAAACTAATTGTGATTAAATATTTTAATCGATTGACAATTTTATTAAAAATATTAATAATACGTGAATCATTATTAACAGATACCACGTTATAATAATTGGCCAAAAAACGATCTGCTTTTCTTCAACTTGGTTTGACCTTAAAGCCCAAGTCATCTCTTTTCTATCTACCTGTCCAATAAAGGTGCTGGATTGTCTGTCATCAAATCCTGTAGAGTGCTTCATCACAGTTAACACCGTCCTTGATCTCTGACCCTGCAGCTATAGAAACGGTTTTCTGTCTAGCCTTCACTGAAGTTTCTAGATGAAAGCATGATGCAAGTCACGTATTGTGGTTACAGTGAAGAAAAGCCAATAAATCTTGGTAACCTTACCATAAGGTGTCATTCGTATGCATTAACTAACATGAACTAACAATGAGCAATATCTTGCAGCATTTATCAACCTTTGTCAATGTTAAAAGCGTTGAACTTTATGGTTTATAGATTTTATAAGAAATGTTTAATAATATTGCACAATAAAATAAATGCAGCCTTCACTCAAAAAAATGAATTGTTGGATTTACTTAAAAAAGAAGTGTCAAGTGGTTCCATGCAACTAGATTGAGTAATTTGTACAAATAACAATTTAGTTGTATGAACAAAAGAAATTCAAGTAAAGCTGACAACATTTCTTTGAGTAAATACAAAGCATTTGAACATATCACTGTTACATAATATTAATATATCCAGTTTACTTAATAATATAATGTTTGTTACTTAAGGTGAACACATTTATTGACTTAATTTACCTCATTAAATAAACTATTTGCTCTACAAAATGCACTCAAACAAATAACTCATTGAATTAACTCAATTAAATTGAGAGCAGAAATTCCATCCTAAACATGCTATATGAGTGCGCACGACACTCTTCTGCATAATGGTAACCACAAAATTCAAAAACATTACAGAAACTCCTCTAAATTTACATTTACATTTACATTTACATTTATGCATTTGGCAGACGCTTTTATCCAAAGCGACTTACATTGCATTATACTATGCATTATACTATACATTTGTAGCATAATGTATACTATACATTTGTAGCATAATACTACAAATTTCCAACATAACTGAACATTAAACACTAACATAAACTAATAACATCTTTCCCTTTACTGAAAAACACATAAAATAACACTTTAATCTCTAATGCAGTCCCCTGCAAAGCATGCTGGGAACTACGGATATACTGCCCAGTTAGTTATGTCAACATTAATTTGTGCGTTTCACTCAGCAATGTTAAGTTGACCGAACAAACACTTATTAAGCTGAAGATACTCATTTTTAGTAGAAACAACGCAGTTAAATCGAGTTCATAAAGTCACATGAGTTTTTTAAGTAATGTGAACAAGGGTGGTTTGAGTGAAACTAACAACAGACAAAGTTAATTTTTTTGAGTGTTGGTGCAAATTCCCTCATCTCATTTCAAGTCCGAATCAACCACGGTCCAGATCCTGCACTCAGTCACCTGTCAGAGGAAATTACCAGCCTGTCAGCTGCCCCGCTGGGTGGCAGCATGGATCTCACGCTGGGGGCAGCCAACCTTCCCTCCCTGCCACCTCATGCAGGAATGATGTAGCTTGTGAGATCTCATGGAGCCCTGTGCTGCAGCATGGGTCACACCAGCTTAGATCAGCTCCATCAAGCTCGAGTGACATTTAAAGTGCTGCGCTGAGCACAAGAATGAGAGATTATGATCATGTGAGATCTTCTGCTGCATACTGCATGTAGTTTAACCTGTTTTCTGTTTGATTCCGAGACACCAAATGCCCTTAAACAATCTGCTGAGCCAACCTGAACCATCAGGTTGATATCAAACATTACATAAAAATGAATGCATTTTAAAGCTTACTGATTAAAATAGCATCCCTTTTATTTAGTAAATTTACACTTAAATGATTGACTTAAAAGCAATTTTTGATTTATTTATTTAGTTTAAAAAAATGTTTGAAAATGACTGCTGGAGTGAAAATGACTTCTGTTTCTGCGCTATAAAATAGAGAGTTAAAGCTTAAATGATATCTATCTAGAGATGTACCGTCGGTTCAACTCACACTGCACCGAGGGAAATTCAGGCCAACTTTTCTGGGATGGGAGGAGGACGCTGGAAATCACAGCCTCTATAGCGTCAGTCGCTAGTGCTCCTCTTGAGGCCTAGGGAGTGAGGTTTACTCACAAAGCTCTTCCCAGTTGGCCTCCGTTACACTCACAACCCTAAAACTTACTTCCATCTGGGTCACGGCACCAATGGTTCTACCAACCCTGCTCCGAGCGGGATTCGAATCTGCATTTCCTAAGGACCACAGCCTCTAAAAACAAACATATAAAATTTAAAAAATTCTACCTCAGTCGCTAGTGCACCTCTTGAGCCCAGGGCAGTGAGGTTTACTCACACAGTTTTACTAGCTGGCTTCCATTACCCCTAAAACTCTGTCCACCCCACTTGCAAAGCATACTTTATTTGCATACACAGGCGTTTGACACATTCACAGTTTTGAGCAATCTCTCGCCACGAGTTACAACCCATGTAAACATATTTTGTATTCTTTCAGGCTAGAGTTGTACAAATGATTGTACTTTCTAAACTCTTCGCACATTCTTTCGTCTATGTAGGCCTCCATTGTCACTGTAGCTTGCATGCACTGTTCTGTTTATGTAGTTTTTCTTTGACTATCCTGTGAATCGATGCCTTCAGGGCAAGGTTGCCACCTTGTGAATAAACAAATTACTGCAGAAACAATTAAATGTGCATGTGCGACTTGCGCATACAAAGTAGGTTACAAAAATGTGTACAGTACTGTTCTGATGACGAAATTCACATCACATGCACTGTATGCTGACCCTCTCTGGCCACCCTCTTTAAAATTCCTTGGAGGCGCCACTGCCGAGAGACTGAAAGAATATCAGCCTGTAAACTTTTATACTGTCTGGAATGGACATGTCTGGAATATTGTTTATTCAGATGAAATATGGATGCAGTTTGTTGCACAGCAATCAGCATTTCAGTTGCTTTTTTTTTTCACAATTGAGCTGAAAATTAAACCTAAATATATAGAATTTTTCAAACATATAGTTCCAAAAAGATAGTTCAACCAAAATAAAATTCTGTCAAATTGAATCATCTTTATGTCATTCCAAACATTTCTTGCTTGGAACACAGAAGCATAAATTTTGAAGAACATTCAGTTCACTTCCACTGAGTCGGCCAAGCCGCAATATGTCAAAAAAAAAAAAAACATTTATGGGTTATCTTCACTTCAGTAAATACCAAAGTTCAAAAATTGCTGTGTTAAAATTCAACCAAAACAAAATCTTTTCTGAATTTGCACATACTTGCACATTTGCTTATTTGATATACAGTATGATACCTAGTGTTGCTACACTTTCTAAGAAACATTTTATTGCTGTTTTTTGAAATATTCAAAATTCATTCATTTTTGTCAAATATTCATTGATTTTATTCTTACTTTCAAAACTATCCAACATAGGCTCAGTAGAAAAATGTGTCTCTATCTACACTTTGCAAAACTCCAAAAATGTCCCCATACAATTCACTGCAGTTTCCAGCGCCACTCACTGGACATTTCATTTCTGAACCACCGCAATATGTACAATGTGATAAAATGTTGCCAGATTCACGTTTATCTTTTTGCGGACAAAACTGAACACACTTCTAGCACCACTCACTAGACATTTTACTTTGAAAACTTTACAAAATGTACTAGAAGCAACATAATGTCATGGATCTATGAGAAAGGACGCAAGCACAGAATGAGTTACACTGATTTTTTTAAACAAACAACAGACAAGACACAATGAGGCAAGGGAAGAGGTTAACACAGTCCAAACAATTGGACCAAACAGGACAGGGCTGGAACAAACAAGAGACACAGCAAACGCACGACAAAACACTAAAGACAGATGGCGGAAACTAGTAAGTAAGTAGTAACCAAATAAAGAGGAAAAAAAAAACTAAAGGAACCAGTAAAGGAAAAAGGTGAAAAGCAAACTTCTATGGCAAAATAAAGAGAAAACTAAATACTAAAGTAAACTATGAACTCCATAAAATGCTAAGAAAAATAAAGGGAGAAATACAAAACAATAGCAAGGATGCTCTGGAACAGAAGGCAGATCAAGACACAACTAGAGCAGCAAAATAGGAACTACTACTAACAGACAACTAAGTGTAATGCAGCACAAGTAGGCACAAAGTGGCACAATGAACTGGCAAAACAAGAGGGAAAGAGAGCACATTAATGCTGAGTTCACAGTGTTCGATTTTAGGCCCAATTTTGCGAAATCGCCGACAAATGCCTGAAATCGGAGGCAAATCGGTGCTCGTTCACGCGAGTGACAATGAATTATCAAAGAAGCGATCTGAGAGAATCGATGAAGAGTCGCCGACACCCGTGAGATATTTGGCATGCTAAATATCTGGACCTGTCTGCGATTCAAAATGCTGCTGTTTGAAGTGTGTTCTGACTGAAAATGACATCAGCGATGACCTACAGCCAATGAGAGAGCAAGATACAGGGCAGCAGGAAATTCATGGAGGAGTTACAGTACCACATCTCCCCAAACATTTCCTCTTCTATTTGGATCGCAAGCTTCTTGCAGGCTAACATTTTTAATAATAATTCCAGTCTCGTGCGAGAACTCCAGTCTCACGCGTGACCTTGCGTTATTCTCTTTATCACTTCTCGTGTGAGTTTGGTTGTGAAACGTAGTTTGTGGACCAGACAGAGTTGTCGGCGATTCTTCCCATTGTAAAGTCAAACCTCCAGTCACCGATCCATCGCGCAATGTGGACACAGCAGCAACTGAATGCTACCCCAGATAGTCATACAGTGTGAAAAAAAAAAAAAAGTGATCTGATGACTTTGAAAATCGTGCAGTGTGAACTCGGCATAAGGGAGCTGAGAACATGAGGAACAGGTGAGTACGCTCAGACAAACTGGGACTCAACAAGGAATAAACAAGGGGGCGTGGTAATTGGAAACAAGGAGGCGGGACATGATGAGCACATGGCCAGCACAAACAAAGACAAAGCCATGCTCAAGCACAACACAAACAAAGAGACACTGAACAATGACACAACAGAGAGAAGTGTCAGAGGAGAACCCTGACACATCATTTTGCAGAAATGTCACCACAGGGACATTTCTCTAATAAGCCTGGGTTGCAACTATTGTGTTACTTGGAGTTTGTGTCATGGCATCCTTCCACAGTAATACCTCTAGGTCATACTCTGTTGTCTTCAACTTCACATACTTCTGTCATAGTTTCCTCAGTCTCAGTGTCTGCTGGGTTTCTTTCTTCAACACTCGAGCCATGATCAAAAGGGTCTCCTGTAGAGTACACTTGAAATAAACCTAAAGTAAGCCAAGTTATAACATAAAATTGTGATCCAAAGTTCAAGATCTTTACATTTGATTGCAAATTCATAATGTCTCTTTCACTGGAGACGTGCACATAAATGAGTTCTTTTAATCTCCTCCTCAGGTTGAAGTTAGATTCTTATGGATTTGAGCAGATTAACACATTGTGTCCTGTGTATTAGAGGGTTTTTGAACTGTACAAACTTATCTAAGATCGGTTCTCATCATGGAATATTACTGCTGTGCATTAAACAACAAAAGGAAAGGTGCCAACTGAGAAAAAATGAATGAAGCAGGCCCAGACTCTATCTCACAGCAGGCGTTTTCCCCCCAAGCCATTGACAACACTCCAAAAGCCCATTATTTCTCTATTGGAACTGTTTGAAACAATGATGAAGAACCATTGCCAGGTCTAGCCAAGAGCAACAGCCACAGCTTCAGGGAAGAGGGACTATGTTATTTTCTCATGGGTTTCACAGCATCCCAAGCTTCATCTGAGGGAAAAAGAAGGGCGATACTTTGTTTCGTCTCTGCTTTTTAAATTGGTTTGGCAACCATGAGATCGCTATGTGATATCAGAGCCAAAATAAGACTGGCTGTTTCACTTTTTCCCTTTATAACGGTTGGGTACGGGGTCAGTAAAAGGTGTGCCATCAACGTTCCTGAACAGTTTGCATGAACAGGCTGTGAGAAGGAAACTGCACCAAGAGCGGATATTTTATCCAGTCTGTGGTACAAGCATACAGTCTGTCTCAACCAAAAACAGCTCCCGACTCACTTTTGGCCAATAAAAACCATAATTCCAGTAAATGTACATCTTTCAAAATGCATTTTAATTCATTGGCTCAGTGAGAGGAACATGTTTTATGAGAATGAGAAGACTGAGGTCACAATCTGGAAATGAAGAGCTGGATTCTAATGTGTATTATATGTGCAATGCAAACTTAGCACAATACATTACAGAAAATATAAACGGAAGCCTAACAGCTGGTGAAAAGCACTTAGTGATGAAGTGACCAGTGGGGAGAGAGATGGAGCAAAACATCTCAAACATGTTATTGAGTCTCAGTTGGATGGAGGAGAGGCTGACACCTGCTGCTGACGGCCTCGTTCCAACACACTTAAGGCAACATAATTAAAATGAGTCTCACAAGGATCCATGCAGTTGCATACATCAAAATGCAACATGCTGTGTGCATTACCTGAGCAGCATGAATTCATAATGCAGATACTTTAACAGTTTTAGTAGGATAAATTTGTTTTTTGTTTTTTTGTTGTAAGTAATCAAAGTAGACATGATGACAAAAAAAAAAACGTTCAAGGTCAGAGAACATTATCTACAAACATAAAAAAAATAAATGTCCATTATGAATGTTAGTTACGCTTTATTTTAAGGTGTTCTAGTTACAGTGCAGTTATACATTTAAGTATTAAGTAATATTAATTAAGAGTATGTACTTACTATAGGATTAGGGCTTGGTTTAGTGTTATTTGCATGCAATTTATTTGCGTTATTAATTCATATAATTTGAATTAATTTGGAGTCAAGCTTTGTGTGTGACTGGATGGAAATTGTAAACTTATTGCATTAGTTTTTTTGGGGGGAAAATAAATAATGAAGAGACATGTACGTTAGTGTTGACTATTATGTGGGGATTTTGAAGGGTGTTATTTGGGTGATTACCGTTCACTCACGCTGATGAGAGGAGTCTGTGGTTACTTCAGGAACAAACTATTACAAAACAAGACTGCTCTATAAATTTCAAGCTTCAATTAATAAGCAAACTATCCACTATTTCCCCAATATTGTTTTCTTATTATATACAGTGTGATCTTATAATAAAAATTTAAGTTTACAAAGAGAGAATTGAACAGGTTCAACAAGAATACTAATCTTAAAGGTGCTTTTTGTAATTTTTTGACTGTACTAAAGCACAAAAATACCATAATATGTTTGCAGAGATTTATTAAACACACTAAGTTCACAATGCTAAAACAATGCTACATCCAGTTAAAAACAATGCTACAGCCAGTTATTCTACTTTGAAATGTACGTTTCGTGTTGGAATGTGTTTGTTTTGGTCTCTGTGATCCCGCCCGTTACCAATGTACTCAATAGTATTTTGACATCCCAGGTTGCCAGTTGGCAGAAAACACAGCGGTGGAAGCCAGCAAACGAACTGGGTCAGAGCAAAGACTATAGACTAACACAAGACGCGCCACTCATATTGTTTTGAATGGGAGAAAGTGCAATGCGCAATATGGCGGAATAAGTCCCGCCTTCTAAATAAGAGTCAATTGCTGATAGGTAAAGTCATCGCGTCACTGCAGCAAGCTCCGGTTCCTATAGAAACAGTCAGACATGCGCCTCCGAAATGAGACACAAGAGACGCATTTAGGACTGCGCATTAGCTTAATCCAGCCTGAAAAATACCATTTTTTGTCATGATTTGAGCGTTTAGAAACAAAATTTATGAGACAGTTGTTGTCAGATTTCATTGGTGATTTCAAATATGAAATTTAATTGAAAGCTTAGCAAACTTTCCCCATTCAAAGAGATAAAAGCTGCATTTGCATGCCTGAGAGGAGTTTCAAAGATGGCCCCTGAGTGAAATGACTTGTCTTAAAGGGACTTTGGTCAGAGATCACAGATTCTAGCCGACCTAAAATCCTCGGCATCCATCTAAAAAGCACTATGTCGAGAGGCATATTAAAACTGGAAACTCAATCTGGCAACCAGCATGAGCGCCGAGTCTGAGGAGGAGGGGGTGGGGAAACAATGCACTCCAATATTTTGAATTTGGACTGTAGTACCCATTTCAACCACTAGCTGTCAATATTACATACTGCACCTTTAACCATTTGAATTTTTTGACTACATACATACAGTGCCGCTTGTAAGTTTGTGAACCCCTTGCAGAATCTGTGAAAATCTGAAAAATTTTAACAAAATAAGAGATCATACAAAATTTTATTTTTTATTTAGCACTGTCCTGAGTAAGATATTTTACATAAAAGATGTTTACATATAATTCACAAGACAAAACAACAGCTGAATTTATTCAAATGACCCTATTTAAAAGTTTGTGAACCATTGATTCTTAATACTGTGTGTGGTTACCTGGATGATCCATGACTGTTTTTTTTTTTTGTTTTTTTTTTGTGATGGTTGTTCATGAGTGCCTTGTTTGTTCTGAGCAGTTAAATTGCCTAGCGTTCTTCAGAAAAATTCTCCAGGTCCTACATATTCTTCAGTTTTTCAGCATCTTTTGCATATTTGAACCCTTTCCAGCAGTGACTGTATGATTTTGAGATCCATCTTTTCACACTGAAGACAATTGGCTCTTAACTGGCTCTTAATGCATCGTGTTTCCTTCTGGAGCATCAGTGAATGTTTGAACCTTTTTTTAATAGTTCTGTTTGAGTCCCTCAATTGTCCTCAGTGTGAAAAGATAGATCTCAAAATCATACAGTCACTGCTGGAAAGGGTTCAGATATGCAAAAAAAAAAAAAAAAAAAAAAAAAAAAAAAAACTTAAAAACTGAAGAATCTGCAGGACCTGGATTTTTTTTCTGAAGAACAGAGCTCAGTTTAACTGTTCAGGACAAACATGGGACTCATGAACAACCATCACAAAAACATTATCATGTGATTGGGTCGGTACACTTGTGTTTTTACATTCACAAGGCTGTTCTTTATGCATGTTATTTCCACAAGGTCTTGTGTATTTGCTGGAGAATCCTTTGCATAGATCACACATTGAATCCAAGATGGGTGATTCTATGTGATTCTGTTTATTCCTTTTCCATTAAGATTGTGCTGACATCCCTGTGCTCCCCTGCACAAAAACACTTTTGTTTTTGGTTTGTATTTTTTTTTTTTTTCCTTCTTCTTTTTTTTCTGTTTGCTTCAGCGTTTTGTGAGAGGGAACACCCAGGGGCTTGCCGCAGAATACACCACAGATCTTGTCCTCTTGTCTTCAAAAACAAACAATTCTTTGAGGATGAATGTGGGGTGAGTGTGTGAGAGAAATATAGAGAACTCCTGAAATGAGATGAAGAAATCCAAGCATGTCAAACAGGGAATCTTGGGGCAACATGACGTTGAACAACTCTCCCCGAAGTAATAACTTCATTTAGAGAGACTGGTGGGTAAAGATAAATCAATGACAGGGGTTTGCTCAGGCAGGGTGGGCTGTAATAAGTGCGTTTCGGTGGTAGGTGTAGTCTGACAAGCGATGGAGGAACTGTGTAGTAGCACTTCTGTGCTGTGTAGGAGGAACAGAGAGAAAGATGGAATGAGAAAGTACATGCACGGGGTCTCCCAGTCTCCATTCTGAATGATTCTATTGTATCTGTCAAGTCTTCTGCCCTCACAAGTTTGCTATCACTTTGTTTCACAGCAACATTGAAAAAGTGGAGAGAAGAGGAAGTCTTTAATACCTGGAGAAAGCTGTTTGATAGCATACCCATTCATTTCAATGGCAATTGCTTGGCTGGCGCAAGACCTTCAAGAAGTACACGATTTGAAATCACCATGATTCGACAAATTTTTAAGCCAATAACCTGAGCTGTGAATGCAACGTGACTAATCACTCTGGAGCCACAGGAAAATGACACCACAACAATGCTGATTGGCTGATAGTCTGAATCAAGACAGAGATTTGAAGAGGATCTAAATGATTCAGACAGTGTAAATCTGCTTTCCTTTGGGGGGAATGAAGCCTGGTTGTCATGAGGTGTGCTCCGGGTCCTGCCACATGATGTCGGGTCTTGAGTACTACAACATTAAAGGGTTAGTTCACCCAAAAATGAAAATTTGAGATTGCTTGATACATGCTCCGAACCACTGATTCGAAACAAAAGATTTGTAAAGCTTCGAAGCTTCATGAAGCAGTGTTTTGAAATCACCTGTCACTAGATATTGTTTTTTTGGGGTTTTTTTGGCGCAAAAAAAAGTATTCTTGTCACTATATAACATTAAGGTTGAACCACTGTAGTCACATGAACTGTTTTAAATATATCTTCAGTACTTTTCAGGGGCATTTTGAAAGTCTAAATTAACTTGCTGTGAATGCAGGCCTCAGTGAGCCATCTGATTTTATAAAAAATATCTTAATTTGTGTTCCGAAGATGAACGAAGGTCTTACGGGTTTGGAACGACATGAGGGTGAGTAATTAATGACACAATTTTCATTTTTGTGTGAACTAACCCTTTAATGAATTCAAATAAATTCATCAATTCATAAAATGTTTACAAATTTGAATGAGATTGTGCTTAACTATCTATCTATAACTAGACATTGAAGGCAGCTGCAGACAAGGAAAAGCATAAGTAATTTAATGCTTGAGCCTTCTGAAAACAAAGCAGGCACTGGTAGAACATTCACCACGGCATGAATATCAGTGGCTAATTTTAAATGACTGTCAATTTAAAAATATCCTTTTTGAGTCCAGATGATGTAGTAAAAGAATCTACTAGCAATGGATAGTTGTACCATTCTTACCAGACAAACCTTGATTCCTTGAGGAGAAGAGAGTAGATTAAATTAGTAGATTAAAGGAGTCAGGGGATGAAGGAGAAACAACGAGAATTTGATAATGGGGAAAAGACGAGAAAGATGAGAAAAGGAACGAGAGGGTAGGGGAGATGAAAGGATTAACAAATAAAAGCATTTCTTTCAGTTACATTAGAATGAAGTCATTTCATTTTGCTCTGTGTGCCTTTCAAACAAATGATTATAAAACATGGTTACATATAAACACACAGGCTCTACACTATAACCCACAAGCCGAATATAAGATACCTTTTTAAGACAAATTTTAAAGCAGCACTGTATATACAGTGTCTATCACAGAAATGGCAATCCCAAATTGAACGAGATGGTCCTCACTGCAGAACACAAGATCCAGGGGGTGGGGTCTAGATCCAACTCCTCCCACTTTACATATCCCTAACCTACCCGTCTCCACCCCCTGGATCTAAACCTACCCATCTCCACCCCCTGGATCTGGATCCAACTCCTCCCACTTTACATATCCCTTAACATATCCCAGTGGTTCCCAAACCTGTCCTGGAGGACCCCCAGCCCTGCACATTTTGTATGTTTCCCTCATCTATCACACCTGATTCAACTCATGTGCTCATTAGTAGAGACTGCAAGACCTTAAGTGGGTGTGTCAGATATAGGGAGACATACAAAATGTGCAGTGCTGGGAGTCCTCCAGGACAGGTTTGGGAACCACTTGCCTTAACCTACCCGACTCCGCCCCCTGGATCTCGAGTGTTCTGCACTGAGGGGCTACTGAATTGAACTGTGACAAGCTCAGTGGAAAACTTCCAATATGGTGGATAAAGTGGGAGAAATAATATAACAACAAAAATATTGCTAAAATAGATAAGTCCCCATTTTTTTTTTTTTTTTTTTTTTTTTTTAAAGTATCACCAAAGTCTCTTTAAGACAAGTCATTTCACTCAGCGGCCATCTTTGAAAAATGCCTCTCGGGCATTCAAGTGCAGCTCCTATCTCTTTGAATGGGGAAACATTAAAGGTACAGTATGTAATAATTCTGTCCGCTAGAGGTCGCTAGAAGCCTATTCAAAACAAAGGCGTAGCTTGATGACGCCAAGTTTTGAGAGTGGAATCTTGGGTCATGTGGTCTCCACCTCAACAGACGGTGCAAAAGAATAGGGATTGGACTCGGGAAGCAATCGTGTTCATAGATGCGATTATTAACGTTACTATAGTATGAAGCAGAGCAGGACCGAGTGTTGTGGGAACTGAACGAGGTCGCTGGAGCGATTGCTCTACGCACGCCTCACGAGCAGCGGAACTTTTATTATGACACAGTCGCCAATAATTTTAAAACTTATTGTATGATGGAGAAAATGCTGTATTACTGTTACTAAAAAAAAAAATGCATATGATTATGCTATGTTAGCTACTTCACAAAATAGTATTTTTCTCTGAGGCGTGGTAAAGCATGGTACTCGCAAAAAATCAAGAAGGTGTTGAGCTATATAACAACAATTAGTTTTCTGTCTATCAATATATCAAAACAGTTGTTCCATTGTTTATTAAAACGTGTAATATATTAAAGCGTCTTTGGTGTTTCCATGGTTTCTACAAAATAAAACCGGAAACCGAGGCAGACCGAGGGTTAACGCAGGTATGACGCAATTGACAGGCGACTCCTCACACGTTCCGGAGCTTTGGTTAAAATTGCAATTTTCTCATGATTTAAAAATAGTTGGAAACATTTGGGATATTGTAAGTACTCAAGTGAACAAAATATATAACACTGGCCTAGTTTTTTTTGGATATTTTACTGCAAAACTATTACATATTGCACCTTTAAATTCTCCAAAGCTGTTTGCCAAGCTTTCGATTAAATTTCACATTTGAAATCACCAAAGAAATCTGACAACAACTGTCTCATAAATTTTGTTTCTAATGCTGGAATCATGACAAAAAACTGTATTTTTCAGGCTGAAATGCGCAGTCCTAAATGCACATCTCTTGTGTCTCATTTCGGAGGCGTGCATCTGACTGTTTCTCTAGGAACTGGAGCTTCTAACGGCCGCTGCAGTGACGCGATGACTTTGCAATTGGCTCTTATTTAGAAGGCGGGACTTATTCCGCCATATTGCGCGTTGCACTTTCTCCCATTCAAAACAATACGAGTGAAGTGTCTTGTGTTATTCTATAGTCTTTGGTATCACGTTAGCTTAGCAACATGCTAACGTCAAAACCTATTGAAATCAATTAAGAATTAAGTCTTATTTATATGAGTTTTATATTTATATTTCTGCATATGTGGAGCATCCCAAACTAGTCACTTTATGCTCCATTGCAGTCATGGAATGGAAGCACAGTTCACTGGGGGTGTAACGGTACATTTATTTGTCCCGGACGCCACGGTTCAGTTCATGCAGTCACACGACAAATACAGTCGGTCACAGGCAATCTTCACTCCAATCCAGAAGGGGGTGTGGTAATGCAACACTGTTTGCTACCAGTAAAAAGCACAGCAGAAGAAGAAGAAATTGGTATGTTTACATGTAATCTCTCAACCAGTGTTTCAAGTGTGTAAAGATATCAATAAAACAGCTTGAGAATATTATCTCATGTAGAATTACATTTACCTCAGGCATTTAGTAGTGTTTACAACAGGTTAGTTCACTACATAAATTAACTCTAGAGGGGAGCACACATTTACATTTATTCATTTAGCAGACGCTTTTATCCAAAACGACCTACAAATGAGGAATACAAAAAGCAATTCATCATAAAGAGGCAATAAACACGAGAATTGCAGGTAATACAAAGTTTCAGACATTGTTTAGAATAGTACAAGCTAGAACAGGGAGAGATCATTATTTCTCTCTTTTGTTTCCCTCTGTGATGGTCGCTCACTTACCGAACTCAGGCTTCTGGAGGGGGATGTAGACTCGTAAGAGTGGGTGGCTGTTCTATGTGCAAGCATCAATGCCTTGAACTTGATGCGAGCCGTAACTGCTAGCCAGTGCAGAGAGATAAACTTGTGCTCTCTTGGGCTCACTGAAGACCAGCCGTGCTGCTGCGTTCTGGATCATTTGTAGAGGACTGATTGCACATGATGGAAGTCCAGCCAGGAGAGCATTGCAATAGTCCAGCCTAGAAATGACAAAGGCCTGGATGAGAAGTTGTGCAGCATCCTCTTCAGCAAGTTGTGTAGCATGCAGTATGAACACACTTAACGTATACACATGAATACATGAATACATTCACAGTCCTCTTTTATTGCTGTTTTTATTCATAGAAAACAAACAGAATAAAAAGTAGTCTTAGTGCATCTAACTTAGCTCTATAATAGTTGTATGTAAAAAGACAACATTTAAGATTCTCCTCTGGATGGTAAATAGCCATTAGCGCCAGGTAACTCAAAGGTAGACAGGGGAGCTTTATAGTGAACAATGACTTTGAAATGCAAAGCAGTCTCAGCCAATCAAACATTTACTCAGTGTGCCTTGGTAAAATGGGTCCAGGGTTTCTTGATTTTACTCTCATGTCAGACTTCTGCAAATGTGGCAAACGCAAGAGCTTTCATTTTAACAGCGAATACAAAAAGAAAGGAGATGAAAGCACAGATCTTTCATCTTTGGCCATAAAAAGGCATCAAAGAGATTTTGTAGAGCCTGCCGACATGTTTTGTGTTGCAGGCAAGAGACATTGTTCTTCTAAGCATCTTTACACTTGATGAAAACTGGCCATTTCATGAAAGTGAACATATAGCTGGAAAATTAGATAACGGTGAGAAGTTCCAGCAAAGATGTGGTGCTGTGTCCACCATTTGCACCGTTACCCTGTTTCCACAACACTATACATGACCTTTTTTGACCTTTACACGTTTAACACCATGATACACAGCCATGAGGTGTTCTGTCTATTCACACATATACAAGACTCACACTCATTGATATTATGGGGCAGTTGTGGCCAAATGGTTAGAGAGTCTGACTTGTGACCTAAAGGTTGTAGGTTCGAACCTCGGTACTGGCAGGAAATGTTGGTGGGGAGAGTGAGTGAGTGAGTGAGTGAGTGAGTGAGTGAGTGAGTGAGTGAATGAATGGCACTCTTTTTCACTCTTATTACTCACAACTGAGGTGCACCCCCAATCACTCTCTGGGCGCTGCAGCAAAAATGGCTGCCCACTGTTCTGGGTGTGTGTTCATTTACGTCTACATTGGCAGACACACACAGCTCTAAAGGAGGAAAAAAGTCTCCCTGTTTGTTATTTAAATTATTAAAAATGATTAAAAAAATGTGTAATGATTAAAATGATTTATAAATTAATCATGACAACAATTATATTTGACAGATATGTGTTATTTTGGTTTAAATTATTTTAATATTTTTTTATAATTTTTGTGTCGCTTCCCTCTTAAGCCTTTCAACACTATGCCAACCAAATCAACAACAGTGCCAACAATCCCTGTGCTATAGGGTTGGTTGGCACAGTCGCAAAAGACACTTTAGTGATGAATTAACATAATTTAGGAAATAATTTGTGACACTGAATATGTCTGTTTTTTACTCAAGTACTTTCAAGTAGCTTTGATTTGCACAGATGGGTTATCTTAACATTTTCTCCAACTATTCAACAATGAAAATTGTGCCAATTTTCATCCCAGTCAGTTTAAAATTTATTTTCCACCACAGAATGCTATTAAACAAAACATAATTTGAGATGTGATGGGAAAGAAATAAAGAAAGTTTTGTAAAGACATGCATGATGAAAATAATTTAACTGTGATTGGTTAGTTTTACAGGAGCAGAAAATGTGCTGCCACACAAACTCAAACTTGTCATATTTACAAGCCACAAAGCACATCTGTGACAATATTTCATTAATCCTGCCCTATGAGCAGTCAAATAAAGCTCACCCTCCAACAGACAGTAACTAAATGTTCTATAGATGTATCTGTTTTAATACTACAATACAACTAAACTTTTTTTTTCTTGTATAGAGACATTAGAAAAGCATTACCATTACTAAAATATTAAAAGTAAATAACATATATATATATATATATATATATATATATATATATATATATATATATAATATGTATATAAGACTAGCATGTGTTGACTGATTTGAAATATTTTCTTTTTCTGTGTGTGTTACTTCCCTCATAAGCCTTTTCCACTTTGCCAACCAAACCGACAACCTGTGCCAACAATCCTTGTGTTTCGGGTGGGTTGGCACCACTGTAAAAGACTCTTGAATTAACATTCATGAATTACCATAATTTAGGAAATAATTTTAAATAAAGACTGCTTACATTTACACATCACTGCCTATTCAGAATTCAGCAACTTGGCTCACCCTGATAAATGATGACATAAACAATAATACAAGTAGGCTACTGTTGTTTTTAGCTTGTCAAGAAATCAAGAACAACATTATAGAAATCCGTTACAGACCAAAAGCAGATAGATAGATAGATAGATAGATAGATAGATAGAATAGCAAATTTACATCTCAAAATTTTTATTTTACAAGTGTGCACATTTTTTCTGTTTTTTCTTTTTTTCTCATAACTGTGAAAGAGGTGTAAACAGAAAAAAAAAAAAAATCCATATAGAACAGTTAGTTCCTGTCCTTGATTCTGTTTGGTCAATATTGACCGCTTCACTCAACTGTTCTGTGTATCACTACACAACACCCTTAGCAACCACTCTTAGCAATGTAAACTGTTTGTTCTCAGTTGATATTGTTCATTGAAGCTTACTGTATTATGTCGAACTAGAAGTATATTGTGAGAAAGAGATCGAGTGAGCAAGTTTATTACCTGCATTCAGATTTAGCATTTTCCTTCAGGTCAGTCCTATGTTCATAATAAAAAATCTGTTTAAATGTCCGATGTATTATCTTGTCCTTTTAACAGTTAAGGGGTTTTCCCGTGACTGACAGCACTAGTCAAAGCATTTGTCAGTTGCGTCTTGTTCCATGTTCACAACAATTCAGTCTTTTCGATGTAAAAGTCTTCGCTACTGACTGCGCTTCACGTTGTGCCTAACAACACCCTTCAGCCATGACTTATTCACAACACAGCACAGCCTCTCGTACCTTATTGCTTACTTAAAGGCTTCTGACAGGTGCTTCATATAGGTTCCCATCATTGGATCATTTTATCGATTTAGTTTTAATTCATTTTTTAAATTACATTTCATAATTTAAACAACTTGTAAACATACTTTACCAGCAGAAAAAAACAAACAACAAAAAAAATAAATAAATAAAATAACAAGATGTTTAACAAGAAAGTATTATTAAATAATTTAAGACATTTTTTCCTTATATAGAACCTTTTTTGTCATAAAGGATTCTTTAAAATTGAGTCAAGAACCCCAGGGTTCTAAATAGAACCCCAGTGAACTATTTTTCTAAGAGTGCAGGCTTCCATATAACATAAGTAGCTTCAAAATTATAATTGTGCATATTATAAATAGGGCTGTTGATTTAACACATTAATTAAATTAATTAGTTACACTAAAAAAGTAAACATTTTTAACGCATTTAACGCACTTGCCCCGCCCCAGACCTATGTAGCTCATCTGACATTTCATACAGTTGATTGATGATGAATATGATGCAAGGCAACAACTCACTTCACGATGAAGCCTATTGAATGCAGTCAGAAAATCCCTAAAATTAAAAAATATGTGGCCCATCATATGAGTTAAGCAATATCACATGAGTAACGAGTGCAATATTAAACAAGTGCTGTTTTTGTCCCATAGCCTATATAATGACTGCAAATTCAATACTTATTTTATACAACAGTTCAGTAAATAAGAAGTTAATATTGTGTTATTTTAGACACGATATTATCTAATTTGTTCAATTTTGCTAATGAAAAATTAAGCAAAACCGTTCGTCTCCGTGCAATGCACAGTATACGTGTTTTGAATCAATCAAGTGAAATCAGTGATTCAGTGGACCATTCATAAAAGACTTGATGGAATTGAAGCGGCGCTACACAGACCAATTGGTGTATAATATCAAAGTAGTGATTCAAAAGCATAAGGAGCCGTCTGCTCTCTAATCACTCTTGCAGTACTTTACGACTTTGATGTCATACATGTCATCGGTCTGTGTAGCGCTGCTTCAAGCCTGAAGAGAACCATTTTCACTCCTGAATCAATCAGCCATTTGAATGAATCAAATGAATGAACGACTCAATCATTAAGACATTTACCGCCACCTACAGGCAGTTTTAGTTTCTTATTTCTTATTTTATTATCTTTCAGGGTTAATTTCTCAGCCAAAATTGATGTACGATTAAATTGTGATTAATTAGATTAATTAATCACCACATCATGTAATTAATTAGATAAAAAATGTAATCGCTTGACAGCCCTAATCATAAATAAACATTTTGTTGCTGTGGCCACATCAGACAAATAGTTGAAAGCAAGATGTTGAGACCAATGCTACGCACACACAAACTTACACACCCAGGCTAGGTGAAAACTAAAGTGTCACACTGACGGATATTCAAACCCAACATGATGATCAATGTTGAGAGTGTGGATGAGGAGGTCAAATACACATTCATTTGCTGTGAGGTTTTCTATACATTTCTCTCACCCCAGTACAGCTGCCGTCTGTCTCTATAAGACCATCACTCCTGAGGAGCGAATGCTGTTAACAGCTTCTCCTGTGATGACAGACAATGTGTCAAATCTGCTGGATTATTCAGAGTCACAGATGGAGAAAGCAAATGAGAAACCTCAGTTGTTCATCGCGAAGCATTCATTCTGCAGTTCCGCATTATAAAGAGTAAGTGCGTCCAATCAAACGTAAATCTTAGCAAAATGTCATCTCCATATATCAGAGTTGAGTCTGGTACCTCCCCACACATTAAGAATGTTAGTGAGGTGAGATCTCTCATTGTCATTCGTGGAGAATCATTGCATCCCTCAAGCAGGAGGGTGACATTTACTATTCTGGGATGGAGAGATGGGTAAAGGTCTTGAAAGGGTGACACAGAGCAGATGGTTTTGCTCACCGGAGGATTTCTGAACTCATTCATACGCATTCAAACACCTCATGTCAGTATCAAAGAGAACATTCCCAGAATAACAGCTCCAGCAGAGACGCATGACTTCCCTGCAAAGAACTTAACATACTGGAACACTTCTGTCTTTTTCTAGTCTTGGCTCAGTCTTTTTTTTTTTTTTTTTTTTTTTTGCTGTAAGATTCCTCACTTTTAGAGATTATATTTTCAAAATGAATTAGTCTGTGAGATGTCTAAATGATTAGTTATGCATGAATTATGATAACCTCAGTCAGGATTTTTTTTTCCCCTTATGTTTTATTATTATTGCTCTTATGCCAAAATTTGAACTTTTATTTATTTATGTTTTTTTTTTTTATACACATTTTTCAAATTCAAAGAAATTTTAAGATGAGTGGACAGTATGCGTTTTTGTTTTAACTGAAGAGATACTGTATTAAACACAATACAGTAATAACACAGCAATACTGTGTGTATTTAACAAACCAAAGAATACATCTGAATACAATGAAATCATCTGAAAACAATAAAATATATACAAATATATTATATTTGTATTATATATATATATATATATATATATATATATATATATATATATATATATATATATATATATATATATAATACAGCTTCAATTATCGCAAATCCAATTGAGTTTGTACAATTTGTACAATTTGAACTTTGCGTGCTTGATATCAGAACATGAGGATGTGATTCCATCTCTGGTGGAGATACAACTCCCTCCAGTCTACCAGAGTATGTCGATTTACCCATATTAGCTGATAATTCTGATTATGTTCAAAATGGACACATTTCTACTGTAGCTCTCCTCTCTGAGAAAACCACAGACTGAAATCTACATTGATCTACTGATGTTTTCAGATTGTGGTGTTTTCAATCTCATCTGAAATGAGCAGTGCTGGGGGTAACACATTACAAGTAACATGCATAATGTAATCAGGTTACTTTTTGATATAACGAGTAAAGTAACACAATGTGCATTACATAATCAGATTACTTCTTAGATGTAACAAGTAACGCATTAAAAATAACATGCATAATGTAACCAGATTACTTTTGATGTAACGAGTAAAGTAACACATTACAAATAATGTGCATAAAGCACATTAACTGAAAATTACATTCTAAAAACACAAATTTTACATTTATTTACAGCCAAAAAAATGTACTGCAGATGAAGTATTTTCAAGAACACCAGTCATAGTAATAGTATGAATTGTAGCTGAAATATAGCTAATGATGCATGTTGTCCAATTTAGTGGACAGCCGATTAATCAGAATTTCCTACCAATCTAAAATCAATACTTGTAAAATTTAACATAATAGTAGAGCTCACACCGCAACTATGACAATAATAGCACAGAAGAATGATATCATTAAAATCACTTTCAGAACGATTTTTTTTTTTCAGCTAATGAACGATTTAACATTGACAACCAATCCATCCTGCTTTAAAGAGATGGAACATTGCAACGCATGCTTATAATATACATAAAACCTTATTTCGCATTGGTGTGGATGCTAGTAATCGTTATAGGCCTACTGTAGTTATTTTTATACTTATCCTTAGTTTGAACAGTATTTACCTTTGACAAATTGTTAAAAACACTTTGTCAAAAAATTAAAAATGTATATTTCAAATGTATTTACGTATAGATTGTATTGTTTTTCTTTTTTCCCCGAGACAGACATTCAATCCTAAAATGTAAACAAAAAGTAAAATAAACATAAACCAATTATATATATTTATTGTGTGAAAATATTTCACAATATATTTATTTAGAAATATATTTATTTATTTATTTTTAATAGAAAAAAAAAAAAAAAAAAAAAAGATGCCCCCACAGCTTTGGCATCATTTCCACACCAAGTAAGTAAATAATGCTTCAAATAAAGTTCTATCAAATTTTAGTGAACCTGTTTATCAGTGTTTATCAACAGTGTTATTGAAGAACTTGAACTGACATGAACTGAGAAGACAATAAAGATAAATCAAGGTGAAATTACTTGTGAACAGAATATTTAATTGTGTGTCATTTGCAGTCAGTAATTATGTAAATTTGTCTGTCAAGCTGTAATCATGTTTAAAATATTATTTAATTGTGTTTAGCACACAAAAAACAAACTATGAAATTAGCACGTTGAAAATTTTAAAACATCCAGCAGCAGATGGTTTAAAATAGTTTGCTAATTTTATTATAATGTTCTAAGTGATGTATGATGCTATGCTGAGAAGTTACCATCACTTACTGTAATTCACCACTGTTAAAATATTTAAGCTAAAACAAATTGATCCCTCCAAAAAGAGGAGCATGTCCTCATACATATTGTAACTACCCATAGATATATTTGTCTGATAAACAACTTCCTGTTTATGAATTCCTGTTTTTCTTGAAATATGTGTAAAATATTAAAAAAGTAAAAAAAAAAAAAAAAAAAAAATGCTCAAACTATGTTAAATGAAATCTGCAGAGTGTTGGGTGTAGCTGAACTAAAGTTCAAATGTTCAGCATTATTTGCATATTTTCAAAGCAGAGAAACACAGACGCAACAAGACAAGCCAGAACTGCAATTTCCCTTCTGCATTTCCATAATTGGCTCAACGTTGATAAATGCAGGGTGCCAACATACTCTCAGAGCTCCAAAATGAATATATAATCACCCTGCAACCATCTTTGCTTTTGGTACCTCAGAATAGCTTTCCATTTGACCTTTTCTGTATTTTATTACTCCAATCAGTCACACAGATCACCAAGAAACATTCAGGATCCATCAAGCACTGAACATGAATACTTTATTAAGACGTTAAAACAAGACTTCCCAGCAGTCAAAATCACAGCAGATTATGTTTGACTCAGTCCTGAATGTCTTGCTCTTGCAATTACAACCATTTTTTTTTTTTTGCTGTATAAGAGATGGTATTGAAACGATGATTGTGGTTGAAGTTGTACAGCTTGATCTGGAATAATAGATAATTTAGCTTTTGTTTATTATGAAATTAAGTTTTAAAAAGCAATGTCTATGGAAAATACATTAAGTATGGTCTTTATAATAAATGATCTTTCTAGAACCCAAAATGGTTCTTCTATGCATCACTGCGAAAACCTCTTTTGGAACCTCCTTTTTTTTATTTTATTTTTTTCAATCTCATAGAAGAAATAACAGAGAAAGAAAGAGTGTCCAAGTAAAATAGAATGAGTGATGAGAATATGAAAAAGTTTGAGACAGACAGGGCCAAAGTAGAAGAGTCAATGAAGATGGCCATGGAGAGGTAAGCCAGACAACTAGGAGGTTTAGAGAAGAAGGAAAGGATTGGAGAAATAACAAACACGGGAGAAGTGGGAATGACACCATAGAAATTTTGATGGAGAGAGGTCAGGCTGAGAGGGCTGTAAGGGAAAAGGAACTGGAATTGGAGAAAAAAAAAAAGAAAAAAAATACAGATTGAAGAGCAAGCAAACAAGACTCACAAAGACATTTGAGTTCACTGATGCAACTTATGTAACAACAGCAAATGCAGAATCAGCAACACTAAGGGCAAGAATGCCAATCAAGGTTTTTAAACTTATGATCATCATACAAGTGTAAAAACTATTTTTCTGACTAGTAGGTTATCATTTAATGCCAAAAGCATTAATCGTGATTAATCGAATACTTATCTTGTTTAACATGTTCATTTTGTCATAATTTGCTATATCCAGCAAAGTAAACTATAAGATAATTCTCACAAAACTGTATTTTCTGCAAGATTTTTTCCAAGGTAAATTTAGGTGTCTTTCCAAAAAGGACACTTGGAGACTCCAGAAGAACACCTAATAACCAAATGAGTCCATATAATTCATAAATGTATGCATACCAAAGCACACACGGAGAAATAATAATAATAAAAAAAAAATAAAATAAAATAAAAAAAAACTTTTCAGAATTTAGTGTACAGTATATGTGCAGTGCAACATCAAAGAGCTTGTTTAAATTTTAGACATGTCAAATTGTGATACTGAACCTGGACCACATGTAGATGCAAAAAAAAAAAAAAAAAAAAAAAAGCCTTGACCTGACTGCATTATGCATATGACTACTACAGTACACGGATTCATTCAGAATTACTAAACAAAGCCTCATACACATGACAAATACAAACATTATCCTGAATGTGTGTGGAAACAGCATGAATGTACTGAAATGTGTCTGTGCATAAATACAATCAGTGCACTGAGAGAGCACATGGTTTGTTTGCACATCAATAATAACGGACTCACTTAAAGGAATACTGTACTATACTGTCACTACAATTGTCTTCAGTGTCATCAGTGTGTTCATAAAAAAACCCAGTATGACCCTAATATGTTACATGCCAATTTTGTTTGGACACTGGAGTCAGGTGATGTCACAAGTGTGCTGACTGAGTATAGAAGGGTGCCTAGAAAGAATGTCATCAGCTTCTTTGTCTTCAGGAATCTGTTTGTTTATCTGTGTGTGATCTCTGTATCAGTGGCTAGGAGTGAAAAAAAAAAAAAAAAATCTCTGTGTTTTTATGTCTTGAAGCGGAGCACACACAATCAGCAATCAGCTGTGACTGCTTCACAGATTGCGACTATGGGGGTCGCCTCTGAGGAGTCGGGGCTTGAAGTCAAAGGCGGACATAAGGGATGTCATCTTGGCCAAGAGACAGGACAAGCTGGACCCTTAGTGTCCTCATTTTTGACAAGCTGCACATCACTTTATGATTTGTTGCCTGGCTAGTTTTAGGGCTATGACATTGGTATTGATGCACCTCCCTGGTGGCACATAAGTAGAGGATCTAGGGGAAGAGACTGCGCATTTCATGCTGTCTCATCCCACTCTTATATCTGCTGCTCACCAGTGAAATGGTACAGAGGCAGTTTCAGTATCCTTCATATTTTATATGGGCAGAAGGAGGAAAAGATGGGCAATTATGCTGCTCACATCCCACGCCTCCATTTGTTTGTGTGATGGCAGTTTAGAGGAGGTAGCAATATGCTCCCTCTATAACAGTTAGGTTGGGATTAATGTGGATGATGAGCAAATAATGCAACTTGCATCCCACATCATCATTGGTCACCCTTTGCCCTCCGGCACTAGGAGTGCAGAGGTGTTAGCTAAGTGCTCCCTCTGTGATTACATGTCAAAAGGCTAGACAGTACAGGAAGATTGGGAGGTCAATCAGGAGGAAGAATGGGAGGAAGATCAGTACAGGAAAATACAACTTTAGCGCCCCACTACCTCTGCTGTCGCATTCGGTGGCATGGTACTAAGAAGCATTAATCTGCTTCTTGTTGAATCACATTCATATTGGCGTAACAGGCTGGCACTTCTCTTGGGGAAGGGCCAGCCATCTAAGCCCCCTTCTAGATTGGAACCTGCATCAGTTTGTTCCCATATATGGATGGGCAGCGCCATAAGGGGAATGAGTTTTTCTGCTTCTGTGTCTCACTCCTTTAGTTGTCACCCCTGCAATCTGTACCTGAAGATGATAAGTGCAGGCATAGTGGTTGATTAAATTGGCATGTTTTCCTAATGGTTTATGAGAAATATTGGGACAGAGTATAAAAGTGGACTCTGTCACAGCTAGCAGCCCACTTTCTGCCATTCACTTTTAGGAATGGGCAACCATCAGCCGACAAGAGCTACTTAGAGAATGGTACAAGAGTGCAGTAGCCGCTCCAGTACAGGAGGTTGGACGACATTGCGTCGATTAGTTCTCTAGAAAACCTGTTATCAGGTAGAGCGCTTCCCTAGAGGTTCAGCAGCAAAGTTTTTTGGTCCTAGAGGTTGGGTTGTCACGCTGGATGTGCTGCTTCCCAATGTTCTTTCGCCAAATCTCCCCGAAGAACATTGCCATGTTTCTTGGGTAGAGCAGGCAGTTGAGAGAATGGTGTACTCTCCTGAGGCCTCTCCTGGTCCTTAGGATGGGATGCTTAATAATTTGCTCCCTGGAAGGAGGTGGTTCCTCTGGAACTATGGATGAGGGTCTTGGTGACAGTCCTCTAGTCTGCCCCTTCTCTTTGTTTGGCAGATGCAGGGAGGCTGTGATCTACCTAGTCAGTTCTACCCCTGGGGCACATAGATTATACTGTATAATATAGGTGGTACTGAGCTGTAGACATTGCCTCAAGCTGTTAGTTCTGGGTCACTAGGTGCACTGTATGGCAATCTTTGGCTACAGCTTAGTTCACTGGTAATTTCACAGCACAGTGAGCAGGCATTTGGTCAGTATAGCATAGTGGGTATTTCGTTCCCATACCGCCAACTCCATGACAGTGTAGAGTTCCACTTGAAATGGAACGTCTCAGGTTATGACTGTAACCATGGTTCCTTGAGAACGGGAACGAAACACTGCGTAATATTGCCATACTTTCGGCATGCCTGTACGTCTTCCTTCAGACAAATGAAGCTGATGACGTTCTTTCTAGGTGCCCTTATATACTCTGCTAGCATGCCTGTGACATCACCTGACTGCGGTAGCCAATCAAAATAGGCATGTAACACATGTGCTTCAGACACTGGCTCATGAGGAGTGTTTCCATAGTGTGAACGGGGAACCATGGTAACAGTCATCATCAAGATCAACTGTGTGATTTAAATTACGTTAATGACACAATTTCATGTGCTTCATTAAATTTGTGTTATTTGCGTTAAATTATTTTAACGTGTTAAGGATTTTGAATTAATTGCATCCCTAATTATAAGTAGTTCTATTTGTTTTTGACATGACACATCACTCTTATCTGGTGTAGACAGGTTGTGACGGTACATTTTACAGTGATGTAAATGTTTTGTTTTCCTTATCTTGATTTGAAACATACCCTTTACACAAAACCAGCAATTTGATTTAAATCATGCAGTATGCTTGCAGTTCCATATAAAGTTAAGGAACTCCAGTTGTTATTTGCCAAAGCCATTTTTTTTTTACTTGCACTTGACACATGTAAGTGTTAACATAGTACCCTGTGTGCAAAACTTCAATGCATGCACACCAGAGCAAGACCAGAAACGAAATTGAACGTTTTCATATTTAATATTAAATTATTTTCTTCTTTTGTAAAAACTGGATGTTCAAGGGGGCAGGCATTTTCCATGTTCAAGGAATAAACACACAATATAAATCATGGACACATTTTAGTAAAATGATCCAGTATAATTAAAAACAAATCAGCACTAAGACATGCTTTTCCAGCTCTTGTGAAAACTAAAACTGTGGCTTTGCAGAGATGGAAGGAGAAATTTCACAACTGTCCCTTACGAGCATTTCAGTAAAACAAATTAATTCCTACATTTTCTTTTCTGTCTGGAAGCTTCACAATGACAGCAGAGCATCATTTGGTGTGAAAAATGGATTAATGTCCACACTAAATAAATCTTAAAGCTTAACAACATTATGCAGATTGTGGAGCAATGAGACAGTCTGTAAGAGTGTTAAGTGGAATAATCCCACCATGTGGCACCTTCAGAGGAAGTTGCTCCTCTTTGAGTTCCAGCCACTTCCTATCAATTGGACATAATAAAAATGAGAGGAGAAAAGAACAGCAATAAAACGTGGTCACATATGACACCCATTTTAATTTAGATCCAAATAGCACAGTCACTAACACATTTGAACCGGGTGACAAAAGCCAATTAGGGGCTCTTAGTAAATGTTTAGTAAACTAACTTAGTAAACTAACAAAATAAGTCCTAACTGTATCATAAAAACTTTCGCAACATTAAAAATCTTACCGTGTCCAAACTTTTGACTGGTAGTGTATATATATATATATATATATATATATATATATATATATATATATATATATATATATAGTATGTACTGTATGTATAGATGTATGTATAGATAGATAGGTGTGTGTGTGTGTGACCTGTGCTGGCAAAGTGAGTCGGATTGTGCACGGGCTAATTTCGAGCCACGGGCAAATCAAGTCAAAAATTTGAGGTTTTCACAAAAATAAGTTCATTAAGCCCTCATTTTGTGATCCAAATGCTTCAAATAGCAATTAAGCATCTAAAAGTATCTTTATTTGTATGTTTTCTGAGAGGAGTACCTTTCCTTTGTCCATGAAAAATGCAGTTTTTCTCTGCTTGCTTCACCACTCGCGCTTCCCCTCAGCACAAGTTTGGTACCGTTTTAAAGCACAGCATTCCAACTTTGTGAATATTCATAGCAAATGTTTGATGACAAGAGTCTGAACCAATGAAATTTGATTTTCAACCTCATTCTGATGTAAACAAATCAATCTTTTTCGACAGATCCGAAGCATACACACAAAGACGCCTCAGACAGCACGCAATCCTGATATACACATATAAACAGAATTAAAATTATTTCAAAATATTAGAGTAAAATATTGAAAAAAAAAAGTTGAATATATATTTTTCCTATAGATATTTGGTTTTGACGAGGTGTGTGCGCAAAATTAGGTGTTATTAACAGGGATTTTAAGGTTTGTTTTGGAACCTTCAGAATACTTTAACTCGATTTTTCAAACAGCAACATTACACACTAAAGAAAGTTTAAAATGTAAAAAAGCATAATATGAACCCTTTAAATTATGTATGTGTGTATTTATTATTTTACTCCAGATTTTTGAAAGGTAATGTGTCTAGGTTTCCAAAAATTTTTTTGAAGCACCAAATTAGCATATTACAACCATATGACACTACAAGCTGGAGTAATGGCTTCTGACAATTCTGCATTGCCATCACAGGTATAAATTACATTTTAAAATATATTAAAATAGGAAACCATTGTAAAATAGGGAACAGAATGTTTTGGAACTATGTCTCTTATGCTCATCAAGATTTGGATTTATAAAAAGAAAATACATCTGTCAATATTTCAGCTTAAGAGCACAAGGGGAAATATCATAGCTCTGTAGGGGGACCTTTGAAAATTGTATTTGGCAATGGGAGACCTTGGAGTTACAAAGAGTGAGAATTCCATGAATAAATCAAGTAAACTTTACTATTTGAAAAGAGCTTTTATACAAACACGGTAGCACTCATAGGCGGTAGCAGTAAAACCACTAAAAACATCACAACTGAGAACAAAATAACTTCACTAACTCAATTAGTTTGAATGGGACACTGTTCTAATTCTGTTCTCAGACCTCTGAGATTTTGTGTCAACGATCAATTTAATGACTTAGCGATCAATGCTTGCAGAGACATGTCTCAAAGAAGTGTGAGAATCATTGCTCATGTGAGCTTTTCACAGCCAAGAGCCAAGCATGAATCAAATTCTTTTCTAAACCAGCCTGAGCACTGGAAATCTCTCAGCAGACTCAAGGCAGCATTATGGTCTGGAGCTACAGTTCATTGCCTCTGACAAAACTCCATGTTAACTGCCTGACTTTCCTTTGTCACCTGTGTCTGAAGGGAGTTCACACAATATATTCCATTACAGAAAACAGTCAAAGTGGACAGTCTGGTCTAACAACAAGAGCAAAACAAATTCTGTCCAGCCTATCAGCTTCAGTTAATAGTTTGCCAAATGGACTGGAATGGCCTCCAACAGCAAATGGAGACTCCATCATCTCTGAGTTTCATGGCCTTTGTACTGCTCTACTTCATCACTGTAAAGATTTACTTTTGAAAGGAAAAAGTCTGACAGGCCATGAGAACGTGTTGTCCATTAAACTGGTGGGCAGAGGTAGGAACACGGTTTGGAGGTCTATAAACATCCACTCAGTACTCAGTCAATAGTTGCCCTTGGTTATGGCACGATGACCCATTGAAAACCCATTGCAGAGGATATTGAAAAACAAAATGGAAGTAGACAAAATGGGAAAAAGTGCCTCACGTGTCATATTTAATTTAGAGATGCTGGACAATTGTATTGTTTTAGAGATGCTTGACAATTGTACCTTGCTAATTGGTCAAACCTAATAATGTTTATTTGTCTTTGAACATAAAATATATAAAGTGGGTATTTTACACATATATTTTACTCTTGAATGTACGTGAACAAAAGATCCATTCTCAAGGCTTCAGATGCTCAGTTGTCTGGCTGGTGCTCTGTCCTTTGCTGTATATCAGGTTCTCCCCCTCCCCTCTCTTTATCAATCTGCATCTGAGAATGAAGGAAAGAAAACCTGATGATCTGTGACATGTTTCTCTCCCACAGGACCAAACACCATTCCCTGACCTTCCCTCAGCAACTCGTCACCTTGGCCAGAACATTCTCCGGTGCGGATCTTTAATCTTAGTGATTCAACAGCACAGGGGTTGCTTTACCGAATGCAGAGCAGTTTACCTCACCAATACAGGGACACTGAGCTCAAGAGTTTAGATTCTGCTCCTCAGGGCTGCTGTAATGAGTTTGGAGCCGAGCAGTGAGCATCTTAATTTTCCGTGTGTGTCGCTGCTGTCATTGGCACCACAGGGGTATGTGATATGCGAGCAGAATTGATAAGAGCCATTGTGTGAATATTTTGATGAATAGTGAAATAGTCCACCTCTTTCTCACTTCTAAAATATATGACTTACTTTCTTCAATTAATGATGACTGGAGCTTTCAAACTTCATAAAGAATGGCAATAAACAAAGTGGTCTATACAACTCATGTGGTAGCAAGTCTCATGAAGCCATACATGCCATGTAAGATGTAAAAACAAGAAAGCTGTGCTGCCATTCTGGATTGCAGTAGAATAGGATGCAGGAGAAGAAAGTTAAACAATTATCGCACTTCGAGAAAACCTCAGTTTAGTGCGAGAGCGCCTATCAGCCGCATCAACTTAAAAAGTGTGTGTTCATGAACGTCATACTGTTGGTGAGTGCGCTGTGATCTGTGACTTACATCTGTGCCAGAAGATGTTCAGTTAAAAAGTTAAAATATCTCATTGTCATGGCTCATTGTACCTGCATTTCCAAATGCATTAACCCAAATCAATGGCATCTTTAATTTTTATATTTAAAATAAATATTTTTAAATATTTAATTTATCATTATTTCAGGTTTATGTACTTTTCTGAGTTTGCATTTCACTGTTTTTATTCATTTTGAAGAATACTGAATAATTTTTGTTCAAGTGAGATGAGTAAATGCATGCTCACATTTAGTCTAGAACTACAATAACCATCATATTCACACAGCGCACACAATGCCTCTGCACTTACTCCTGATTTCTATCAATATGGGGACAGGAGAGGTGTCAGTCAATAAATGGGAAAACACTGTAACTTGTGCTACTTATTTGAAAAGGTAACATATATTTTGTTGTACTTAAAAGTAATGAGTTACTTAGTTACTTGACAAAAAGTAATCTGATTACATAACTCATTTTACTTGTAATGTGTTCCCCCTAACATTGCCCATTAGGCACTTTATTTCCACTTTATGAATATTTTCTTTATTTTTTATTTAAAATAAATGCTTCTCTGAACTGATATGCAATGCAAAATGGTTAGAAGAATGAGTTTGGAAAAAGGTGGATTCGAACTTGTGCTGCATCAAAAGCAACACCACACGCCTTACTCTCCATGCCACTGATCCTGTTATCAAATGGGTTTCTGTTATAATTATTAATTATGGGCAGAGCTTGTGTAAATAGCCTCCACAGGGAAGGTGGACTATTTGCAGTTTACCCCATCTCCCACATTATCCACTAGAATCACCAGCGCTATGGGTAGATTTTGGAACAGGATGACCGTGTTTCCCTCCAAGCAACTGGCTGCCACCCAGTCTCTTATTTGCATAGTGTTTCTCATGTTTTTGATGGTCTCACCACCCCGCTCCACAATCCCCTACACAAACTGTCACTCAGCTTATGTAGAGAATAATTTTAAAATGTTTGTTCATCTCCTCTCCTCTCACTCCATGCCATACGTTCAGCCTCAAAGTACAAACACCAATTTTTGCCACAGACCAATTGTTCTACTTTTATTTTGAGTGAGGTTTCAGAGGACTTGCTCATGGGAGGAAGATTTTTGGAGAACAAAAGCTAAAAACTGAATAAACGATGTGAAATCAGGAGAGGAAAGGCAGTCCTCACAGTTGGAGAAACCCTCAGGCAGCCTGTTCTCATGGATCCCCATAAGCCCTGGGTGGAGGTGATACTTTTGTCCAGGGTCACAGCTGTCCCTCTTTGCTGTTTGATGATGGAGACTGATTGATCTGGCCAAGTTTCACAGGCTCCTGGGCCGTTTTAACCCACGATGGGCCGCCCGGGAGCTGCTGTGCAGATGGCTGATTAAGGAAAACTTTCTGTGACATTCTGTTTTTCTGTACGAGAAGGAGATGACCGACGTTTGATCCTCATAATAAAGTCTCTTTTTTACTTGGCCTTTTTTATATGCTTTTTTTCTGTTTCTTGAAGGATACTCAAGTCTGGCATTTAAAAAGAGGGATTCAGGCCTGATCTGAATTTTGTTTTACAAAAAATAAAGAATTTTGACCCTAAAGCTTATATTCTGAAGAGTTTTAAAAATAAATGTTAATTTCTACAGTGCATGCACTAATACATTTTTAACATTTCATGTTGAATAAATTAAAACTATCAATGTATAATAAATTAACAATAGTATATTTATATATTGATAATAAACTAGATTAATAAATGTTGTTCTACTAGAAAGACTGGCAGGGGAAAGTTTACATGGTATTTATTCCAAAGGATTAACAGATGTTAATAAGCTACAATGAATAATGTCTGTTTGTATAGAAACGTTCTTTGGCGCAGACCCTGTAATTAATCCAAATCCTGGGTGGATGCAGATTCGGCAAGTCCTGCCTGAAGATGAAGGCAGGGGAAGAGCCTACCACCCCCAAAAAATTTGAATTGATACCCACCAGTTAAGGCTTTTTCTTGATTGGAATTCTTAAAAGAACAATCAAAAGATTAGTATTAAATTTTATGTCAAAAGGGGGCATAACTAATAAATATGTACAAACAAATGACTGTATAAGCTATGGGCATGAGAGGCTAAGTTAAGTCAATTAACACAAAGACCATGTAGGTCATGTTACTTGAAAGGCCATGATAGGCCAATTATGAGAAGGGCCATGATAGTCCAGATTACATAAGCAATAACAGTCAGTCTTACCTGATGGCCACGATATGCCTTGCTATGCTGAGGGCCGTGGTAGTCCGTGATATGCTGAGGGCAACGGTAGGACATGCTATGCTGAGGGCCGCGATAGGCCGTGCTATGCTGAGGGCCTCGATAGGCAATATTATGCTGAGGGCCATGGTAGGCCACGCTATGCTGAGGGCCGCGATAGGCCATACTATGCTGAGGGCCATGATAGGCCATACCATGCTGAGGGTCTCGGTAGGCCGTGCTATGCTGAGGCAACGGTAGGCCGTGCTATGCTGAGGGACTCGGTAGGCCGTGCTATGCTGAGGCAACGGTAGGACGTGCTATGCTGAGGGCCACGGTAGGCCGTGCTATGCTGAGGCAACGGTAGGACGTGCTATGCTGAGGGTCACGGTAGGCCGTGCTATGCTGAGGCAACGGTAGGACATGCTATGCTGAGGGCCGCAATAGGCCATGCTGTGCTGAGGGCCATGGAAAGCCACGCTATGCTGATGGCAACGGTAGGCCATGCTATGCTGAGGGCTGCGATAGGCCATGCTATGCTGATAGGCCATACTATACTGAGGGCAACGGTAGGCCGTGCTATGCTGAGGGCTGCGATGGGCCGTGCTACTCTGAGGCAACGGTAGGCCATGCAATGCTGTGGGCCCCGATAGGCCATGCTATGCTGAGGCAACGGTAGGCCATGCTATGCGGAGGGCCACAATACACAGCGATATGCTGAGGGCAACGGTAGGCCGTGCTATGCTGAGAGCTGCGGTAGGCCGTGTTATGCTGAGGGCCGCCATAGGCCGTGTTATGCTGAGGGCCGCCGTAGGCCGTGCTATGCTGAGGGCCGCGATAGGCCATGTTATGCTAAGGGCAATGGTAGGCCATGCTATGCTGAGGGCTGCGGTAGGCCGTGCTATGCTGAGGCAATGGTAGGCCGTGCTATGCTGAGGGCCGCAATAGGCCATGCTATGCTGAGGGCCATGGAAAGCCACGCTATGCTGAGGCAACGGTAAGGCATGCTATACTGAGGGCCGTGATAGGCCAAGCTATGCTGAGGGCCATGGTAATTCACACTATGCTGAGGGCCATGGTTGTCCCATGCTATGCTGAGGGACACGATAGGTTATGGTATTCAGAGGCCATGATATGCCAATTATGTGAAGAGCCATGATATGCAGGGTTACATAAAACAATAGTCAGTCTTCCCTGGCCACAACAGGCCATGTTATATGAAGGGCCTCAATAGGCTGTGTTATGTGGAGGGCCCCAACAGGCCGTTGTGTGATGTGCAGGGCCTTGATAGGCCATGTGATGTAAAGGGCCCCAACAGGCTGTGTAATGAGAAGGGCACTGATATATGGCATTGAGAGCATTAGCGAGAGTACACACACACACACACATATATATAAATATATAAATATAATGATTTAATATTCTTTTCTGCTGGACAACAGTTTGATAAACACTTCTAAGCTTGAAAAGATGTTAGGGTTGTGTTACTTTCAAATGCACGTTATAAGTGACAAACTCAGTGCTTGCAAAAATGAACTAAGCAGCATTTAATGTGAACCAATCGATGCACTCTGATGTCAGAGCTGTACTTCAAGAACATGCTTAGCATATACTTATTTAATTAGAATTTAGTGATTTCGTGATTCCAGGTTAACTTCATGCTGCCCCAGATTAACCTTACATGTAATGGTCTGTGTAATGTTTATGTTGCTTTAAGACCCATGTTTGGGGTTTCCCCGAGCCTTGCATTCATGGGGAGAATGATGGAGGCAAATACATCCTGCGCCATTCTATTCTGCATTTCTTAAACAAAATACAATTGTTTACTGGTAACCTGTGTCATGTGGATACTTTACAATGCAATGCAGGTTATAATACAAACAAGCCACAACAAGCGCTCACTCCATACAACCAAGTGCTCCGTCTCATACAAATGCGGGCGACTGTACTGTACAGCCCTGCTTATGACATAAAATTGACATTGATGTATGTGAAAAGAATAAAAGAGCAAAAGAGGAAAATTATACACCCAATTGGCATCAAAAGTGCATTAAACAATGAAAATATGAGATGAAATGGCTGATGTAGTGATGATGCCAGAATGCTGATGAAGATTGGTAGCTATGTCTTTGTTAATAGGACAATCAAACGACCGCTAACATTTCCTGTAATGTCTAAATAATCACAGTAATATAGCATGCATCATGAAAGGGATATCATTTTTGCAATCGTTCACAGAAGCTTAATTTTAGATTAAAATATGTCAGTTATTTAATGGACTACAATAAAGTCAAAATAAAATTTAGGCGAACTATTTCCCTGACTGTGAAGTTTCATCAACATGAGCGTCATCAGCTGCGAACTTAAAAGAGAAAGTTCCGTACCTATATATTCCATGTGTCAAACAGTGACTGGCCAGACTTGGTATGAATGAATGATGTGGCATTAGAGTCTTCCTGGTTGAATATACGCTAAAGCTATAATTTCTGTTAGCTCATGATATGCATGAATTATTCCTAAACATTTAACATTATAGCAAAGTGTTAATAATAATAGTAGATTAAAACAAATCCCTTCATTTTGATATAATATATATTTAGTGGCAAATTGCAACAATTTCAATCATTAATCAAAAAATGTTCAAAGCAAATATGTAGTCAAATTCACAATAGTTCACTCTAAAGTTCAATTGGAGCATTTATGCAATGTAATTGCATTAGCTCTTACTGAAATAAATATAAACATATTTAACGTAGAAATTTGTGGGTGCTTGATTCACTCTTTTTTAAATGGTCAGTGAATTAGCTTAACTAACAGACTGGTGGATAATAAATGCAATTTCAGAACTCGGAACCAAACATACTCTGAAATTATGACAGAGCTAACAATAGTTTTAACCACGAAAACTATCAAGTACATATTGGGTGTTCAGTCAAACTCTTGAACATGTAAAAATGCGGAAATAATAATACTATCTGATATGTTGATATTTCTAGGTATTTTGCATCAGATGTTATGAAAAATACAGAGTATAACTAGTGAAAAAGGCTAGATAGTTTACTCTGAGCTGCTTTATCAGTCTTTTTTCCATCAGAAAGTTTTCCCTCACATGCTATGTCTCATTTCTTCAGTTTCATGAAGTAATTGGCTTCATTGTATGTAAACCAGCATCCCTGACCTGATCTAATTAGACTAGAGAGAAACATGTTGCTTTGGCTGTGCAAACGGCATTAAATTCTTGGTCAAATGTATTCCACATGACCGACAGAACCACTAATTGTGGTTTGACATTAGTATCAAAGACACAACCAGAAACAAATTACTTTGACAAATAAAGCATGCTGGTTTTATAAACTAAATTACGATTGGAATCTTGGCAACAACCAAAAAAGAAACTCAAAAACTACCATATTTATCATATTTTGCATGGCTTTAACGGTCAGGTATTATAAAAGATAATGCCTTCAGATTCTCTAATGACTTGGGACTTGTTAGTTTTATAAGAACCTGAAAAGAGTAATTTGAGAGTTTTGTTTTCATTAAAACTAAACAAAGAGTTTTGTTTTCATTAAAAACTGCTTGCAAATAGATCCAGCTCTTTTATTTCTATTTTCTGCAACCCCTGTGTGACAATATACTGCAGTACACATTCAAAGGTTTAGTAGCATTTTTTTTTATATTTATTTATTTTATTTTATTTTTTTATGAAGAGTGTAAAAAAGAAAAGAAAATCAAGTCAGTGACACATGGTGCTTGAACTTCATAAAAGGTCCATCAGTAAGTAAATTGTATGTATTTAGAATTCATTTTTAAATTAGGTTTGCAGGTTCTACAACGTAATTGAGACTCACTGTAAAAATTGAAATACACTTGAGACAAAATTTGAGCTTCCTCTCCTGAGAACTTTCCAGAAAGTTCAGTTCTTTGAGGAACCTGAGAGATGCAAGCTGCAAGAAATCTAAAGCCTGTCAAGGGATCCTCCAGTAACTCCAGAATAAAGGGTAGTTTTTTAAGACACTAAAATATCTTTTGAATTTCCTTGAGAACACAAAATTATATACAGTATTTGAGGCACGTTCAGAAGGTAGGAAGGTAGGTTCTCTATACCGTTCCATTAGTGTGGCAGTCTGAGGGACCTCAAACGGTGCCTCATTTGCTTAATTTTTACAGCTGAATTATAGTTTAAAACCTTGATTTTTGCTATTTTGCTTTTATTATTTACCTTTTTTATTTTCAGTGAACTTTAAATATTAAAATTAAACTAAATATATCAATAATAATAAACAAATGTACCAAGTGGTCTGTATTTTATCACCTTTGCCTAAATGGAAGAGAAATCTAGGTATCTAGACATCTGAACCCTCTATGGTACATCTCTCTAAACTTGATCTCCCTACAAAAACCTTTTCATGAGTTCACACTTACATATAATTATGTAAAGGTTATGCATATTTGGCATGCTGTCCAGGAGGAGGGCTCCGAGCTCGGAATTTTGGCCCGAACCCAGAGTACTCCCCCCGGTTATGATAAGAATAATTAGGACTAGAAGTGAGGAGATGGGGTGGTGAAGGGATGCTAATAAACTGTCAACAAACAGAGGTAAGTCTGTTGTATATATACCTTGTGTGGTTAATTGTGTTGATTAACTGAATGCGCTCTTCTCATGTTAATTAGGTTAATTATCTGAACGTGCTCACAAACTGTCCTTAATCTCTCTAATTGTCATCACTGTAACATGTAGAAGAATGTCTCAGGTTACTTGGCTGTAACCCTGTTCCCTGAAAAAGTAACCCGAGACGTTCCCTATCAAAAGCTACACTCAATGCTGCGTTTCATTAACACTAATGGGAACGAGAATACCAATGCCACCACACTGGAAAGTGTCTGGACCCCTCAGGGTTGTGTAGCAAACAAGCATTAGAGAGGTCTCAGACATTACCTTGTGATGGTGACTCAAGGACATGTGAGCCCTAAATAGCATTGGACATCCAAACTATAAAATCTCATAAATGTGTGCGGAGAGGACCAGCCTGCAGCATCACATACTTGTTGCAAGGGTGCACCCATGCCAAAGCTTTGGAGGAAGCTACCCCATGAAGAGAGTGGACCCTGACACCTAGAGGCAAAGCTTGACCAAGCGCATCGTAAGCTAGGGCAATGGCATCCCTCACCCAATGTGATATTGTTTGCTTGGTGGCAGCCACCCCCCGGTTGCAGCTCCCATAGCAAATGAAATGTTGCTCTCACTTATGCCACTGGCTAGTGCAGTGGACGTAAGTCTGAAGAGCGTGGACTGAACACAGGAAGTGAAGCCTCTCCTGTTCGAGAATGACCGGATGCACGGTCGAGAATGGAACTTTAGGAAGATAGTGAGGGTGCAAAATAGCTTTGACCAGTCCAGGGGGAAAGTCTAAGCAGGATAGCGAGACCAACAGAGCCTGCAAATCCACAGTTCTCTTTAGCGAAGTAATAGCCATGAGAAAAACCATCTTTAGACTCAGAAGCTTGAAAGGCGCTGACTTTAGTGGCTCAAAAGGATCCCAACCAGACCCTCAAGCACTGAGGCAAAGTCCCATAAAGGAACTTTCACTTTGACGGGTGGCCTTAGCTGCCTCGCTCCACGAATGAATCAAGCGACCAGAGGGTGTTTTTCCACTGGAGCCCGTCAACCAGTGTTGGCAAGCTGAAATGGCGGCCACAAATACCCTGAAAGTAGCAGGACATGTGCCTGTTGACCATTTTTCTTGCAAAAACTCTAGCACTGAAACAATCTTGCAGTGAACTGGGTCTGCACAGTGTGCAGTGCACCACCTTTTAAAGATGCACCATCTAACGGCATAACTTCTTCTAGTAGAGGGAGCTCTAGGACTCAGAACAGTCTCCACTACATCAGCTGGAAGCCCAGCATCTCTAAATCGGGCCCCCTCATGGGCCAAACGTAAAGGTTCCTAAGCTCAGGCTGGGGATGAAATATCTCTCCTGATCGGAATCGCCCACAATGAGCCGGCGAGGAGGGATATTAGATCTGAGAACCAAACTCTGGTTGGCCAACAAGGTACTATTAACAAGAGGCAAGACCCTTGATGACAGACCTTGGCCAGGACTCCTGGGAGCAGAGCAATTGGGGGGAAATGCATAAAGACTCACTCTGGGCCTTGCATGGGCCATGGCATAGGAATCAGAAAGAAGTAGAGGGGACATTGTGCTGTTTCCTGTGAAGTGAAGAGGTCCACCTCTTCTTCGTAAATTATTTCCCAAATCTGTTTGACAACCTCAGGGTGGAGTTTCCATTCCCCCATATGTCACAGCTTGTCTGGACAGTAAGTCTGCTCCCACATTTATATGCCCAGGAACGTTAATTGCCCTGAGGTACAGGATCTTGTCCCGAGCCCAAAGCAGAACCTGCTGCGCTAGTCTGTTCACAAACACAGTAAACGCAGAAGAGTTTGCAACTCTTGTGACAGCAAATGCACCTGCTCTGGGTTCACGGTAGTGGGGACCTGTAGGGAACTGTATTCTGTAGCCTTTTGCTACAGTCTTTGAGGCCCAAGGAGAGATATTTGGCAGTAGTTTCCACACTGCCAATTTCTCTGAAAGGGGTACTAATTCTGACACTTTGTCTTGCTGGAGGGATGTTAAATGTTCTGTGCTCTAGGACATGGCAGGAAACGACTGAACACGTAACATTTTGCTGGAGACCGCTGCCCCCCAAAATGCCAGTGGCTGTGAAGACTGAACAGCAGGTGACACCTGGGGGTGCCGGGAAGGAGCTTCTGCTCTTTGTTGAAATATTTCGCACCCCATCCCAAGGGGGCACACTCTCACAGTCCTGGGTACACCAGCCTCATGACTTTTTCTGGGCCGTAATGACCACTCTCAGGTCCAACTTCCTTTAAGGCTGCTGAGCATGGCAAGTCACTCCCTAGAGGGGGTGCACGACTCACCACACTCTCCTTTTGGGCTTCTCACCTTAGAGGAGCCTGGTTGGGACTGGGTGGCTGACAGCCCCGACCCTTGAGCACGGCAGGGGAGAAACTTGTCAAATGCTTCCGCATGCCTCTTGTTTTGCTTAGTCACATGGAGAGACAGTTCCGTGGTCCACCATATCTCTAAAAATGCCTCTTCACACATATTCCTGCTTTTGCTCAGGTCCTTCAGCAGGTCAGCCTATTACGCCTGCAGGACCACCATGGTGTGCAGGGCTGCACCAGCCTGACCCACATGCCTTTTCCACCAGCTTTGATGTTGTTTTACATGGCTTAATAGGAAGCATTGGCTTTTTTAAGGATGATACACTGCCAGAAGAGAGATAGCCCGCATGCATCGTTTGCACCTGGGCATCATCCTCAGCTTGCTCTGAAGAAATGATAGAGCGTGCTTCAGCTGCGGGCACGAGGACGTTGCAATCTGGCGAGAGAAAGGGAAGGACCCATCTCTTGTCTCTCTGCCAGCTCAACACGCCTCTCAATGAGGGCACAGAGGCTCGGCCCTCTTGAAAGAAAGGGATCCTCGAGCGGAGCACCTTAATGGAACATAACTCACAGTGCTTACACTCATTGTCCCCAAAGGCAAGCGCAGCATGTTCTTCCCCCAGACACTCCAAGCAAAAATCATGCAGATCATCCTTGCAGATAGGCCGTGAGCAAGGCAACACACATCTCTTACCGGATTGTCTCGACATGATAGTAAGTTTCTATCTCTTTTTTAGAGAAGAAAAGGAAAAGGCTGATATCCTGCCTAGCTTTTCTAACTCCTGACAGAGATAGACAAATGAAAGCACTCACGTTCACACAATGTGCTCCCTGAAGATAAAGAAACCTGAAGTCACGTCTGTTTCACGTCTATTTGTAGCCTCTTAGGAGCGCGCATTCCAATGACGTCACCGTCAGAGGTTATTTAAGACAAATTCTTGCTGTGTTTGCCACATGTGCTTCACAACCGGTCGAACAAAGAATGTTCTCATTAGCGTTAATGAAACACAGCATAGAGTGTAGCTTTTGGGAACACTCACAAATCTGAATAGAGACAAAGTTCTTTTAATAAACAACAATTCTCGTTGTTTCAAGGAGAAAACCAACAACGAGGAGAAAACCAAAAACTACACGTTAATATAAACAAGACTGAACAAAGAACTGAGAGGAAATTAGGGCTTAAATACACAGAGTGAGGCAATTAACTGCAATCAGAAACTATGGAAACTAATACTGACCAGGAACACATGCAAAAATGGGAACCGGGAAAATGAAACCAAAACAGAATGAAACTAAACAGACTTCAACATAACCCTGACAATCACTAGATATTTTGATTCATCCTCATGACTCAAATAATCCTCATGTTTTATTTGGTGTCTCAGAGACCCTAAGGTCCTTTCAATATAATGCCAGTGAGGTTATTGTGTGAAGTACATGGAGACGATCAATTACCTATAAAGTGTCCACTCCATCAAGCTCTATAAGATGTCATTACTTGCCACAGCTAACGCTAAATAGAAAATAATATAATGGTGAGGATCCTTTTTTATGAGGATCTTCTTTTCTAATTTGTTACCTTTAAAGTGTTAATCCAAAATTGCTAATTTTAACTACATACACCAAGTGATGTCTTAAATATGCATTTAAAATTACAAAGTTTTCCATTTGCAATATGTAATATTATTTGAAGGTCTAGCTAACTGAGACAATGAAATTCAGATCTCGCTCAGGGACATCATGAATTCACAGCTGACCTCTGTGCTGATTCTCATGTGGCGGCACCGTTCGGTAGTTCCATTATAGCAGTGCACTGGGGAATATGTTCCTCTAAAGAGCTCTTACAGGTAGGGAATACAATCTCAGGGAGGATCTAGGAGCCCCTGAATACCAGTAATAACTTTTGATAAAATCTGATTCAGAGCCAGAGCCAGATATAGAATTCAGATTAAATAAAACTGCACTTAAATCCAATAAATGGTAAAGTTAAGGTGAAAAGGGAGTTTATATTAGGAAGAAACCCTGATAGCAAGGGTATGAACAAATTAGTTGCTGTAGGCAAACACAGATTTCACCATAAATTAACTATAAAAAAAGATATTATACTCTTGCTACTTGGTACTAAACAAAAGAGTAACCTTGTTTGTGCTTTGTTGCAGTGTAAACCTAAATACACTGATTGGAAAATAATTAAATTCACATTTATTTGCATAGCGCTTTTCACAATACACATCGTTTCAAAGCAGCTTTACAGAAAATGCATGTAAACATTACAATTTAGTGTGATCTGTTATCAGAGGTGACTGTGTCCAATTATGTAATTTCAGAAATATACATACATATCACACAGTTAACTAACAATCTATTTATTTAAACAATGTATTAATTTAAGGCAGACACAATGAGCTCGTTGAAGTAATGAATACATGTTAACAAATGATTAGGAAAAATAGAAAAATATTATTAAATACTGCAAGGAAGACATTCTTATGTTCAGCCTCACATAGAAAATTTATTTTCAAGGGATAGTGTTAGAATGTCAGTTTTAAAGATATGAAAAACATATTTAAGCTAAATATATTTGTTACACTTTATTTTGATGGTCTCTTTCAGACATTCTGTTGTATATAACGTTACACCTACATGTCAACTAACTCTAATTAGAGTAGACTGTTAGTTTAGGGTTAGGTGTTAGGGTTCGGGTTAGTAGAATATGTTGACATGTGGTTGCAAATTTACTGATATACTATCTAGTAGAATATATTTTGTGGGAGCATCAAAATAAAGTGTTAGCAGATCATAAAAAATACAGTCTACTAATAGGGTGAATTGCCCTAAAGTGGGACACTGGGACACCTAAGGTCTAGTGTTTGTAGGTCCCCCATAAACACAAGAATGCCAGTGAAACTATGGGTTAGCCAAAATCATATATGAGAGTGGAGCAATCATCAACAGAAAGCACCATGTGTAAAGACTACCCAAAGGCCAATAACAGAGAGTTTTGACAAACTTGATATCAAGGATTATAAATTAATTAAAAAATAATAATAATAATCCTGCTACTTCTTGGCCTGATGTGCTTATGAAATGTTTGTCCATCAAAAAATATGTATAAACTATATATTTTATATTTTTATCAAATTTCCTAGTGTACCACTTTAGGAAATGTGGTTTCGATAAGTGGTAAGTGGTATGATTAGCCTAATGTGGGACAGTACTTCAGTCAGTAAAAAATCTGTGGTGGGGCATGGTTTGTGGGACAAAAATGGTTATTTAGTGTTTTAGTATTGTTATGCACTATTAGAATGCTGTTACTGCAGATGTTTAAAATCAAGGGAAATTTTTATTCTTGGGGGATGGCGGTTTGAAGGCTCTTTGTGGTTGTGTGTGTGTGTGTGTGTGTGTGTGTGTGTGTGTGTGTCAGTGCACACATGTGTGTGTGTGTGTGTGTGTGTGTGTGTGAAGGGAGTGTCTTAAAATGAAAAAAAAAAAAAAATAGTAGAAAAAAAAAAAAAACTTGGTAGAAAACCAATAAAGCCATTCCACTTTATTTTATGCATCTAATGATTAATTCAATGAAATGTATTTCAGATCACAATGGCAAAGGGGAGAAAGACAGGGAGAGATCATCAGACGCAGGAAGAGAGGCAGAAACAGGGAAAAGATAAGAGAAAGAAACTAAATCAGTGGAGGCAAAGTAGTTTGTTGTTAAGTAAAATGAACTATAACATTCAGAAATTCTGACTGTGCATTTAACTCTTTTCTATTTACATAACATAACATAGGCCTGTGATAATAGTTGCTTAATGTCTTTATATTAAATGCATCAAAACTATCATATTGTATTATTTGTCTGATGATGTTCAATTATCATGGTTTAATCCATCCATAACCAAGAGAACTAACTTAAGAAGATTTTATTCTACATGAATCAAGGTGATTTTGACCTTTTGTCATAGACTTTTCAGTTTCCCACATTAGGAAGCTGCAGATTGTCTCAGACGACTTGCACTAAGAGCACTAATATGTCTATAATTTCTTTTATAAATGTGTTATCTGCATTTTCTCTTTTGATTTGATTAGGACACATCCTGGGGTTTTTAATGTGGTATTGGGTGTGGATAATATGTTTTGGCTACATCGCATTGGCTACATTCACCCTACTCTAATTAGAGTTAGTTGACATGTTAATTATAGATAGTAGAATGTCTAAAGTGGACATTCGGAATAAAGTGTTACCCAATGTGCATTTACTTTTAAATTGTAACATTTAGATCTAAGTTTAGCATGCAGGATGATGATGCATTAGCCAAAGCGATATAGATTGGTTTTAATTCTAGGCATAATACTTTTTTGGGGAGCAAAGCATTTTTTTTTTTTTTCAGGTATAATGATTTTTTTTAGTTTCAATTAATATGGCACACAAAAGAGTGCCACAAAGAGCATTTCTCTTGTAAATATTTCAAAGGCCATTTATTTACATCCATGAATAATTCACAACTTACTAAGATCAAGAGCACTGCCATCCCAATTATTTTATAATTGAATATTTAATCAGAGAGCATCACTTAGTTTTCAGAAAATTCTCTGTGCCTCAATTTCTTTGGTTTTGGGAGTAATTATTTGTAATTATGGCTTTTCTTCTGAGCGCAGACAAATAAAATAAAGCAAATCGCCCACTAACTCTTGAATACCACAGTTATCTTAATTGTTTCCTTGCAAGATTGTCACATCATTTTTTTTTTATATTTGAGGCTTTTAAAACTGAAGAACAATTTTTCAAATATCCTGTTAAAAGTCCTGAAACATATGCAAATTATTATTAATCGTAGGATTTTCACAAACACATCAAAATTGAGATTCATGCTGTTGTTGCCACAGCTTTCAAATGATACAAAAGTTTATTTCCTGGACTGACATTTAAATAAACCAAGAGAATATCAGAAAGGCACTCTAAGCGTTTGATTTAATCCTAACCCTAAATCCAAGAAGCAACAAGTGTACATAAAAAAAAAATAAATAAAAAAAACAGCACAGCAAAGAATACAATCCTATTATTACATCTATCTATCTATCTGATTAAAAGTCAAAGTAAATGCGATGCTGTTTATGAAAACATCATAAACATGTTGCACTCAAGAACATTTCATTATCTCTCAGCACCAATGACATACTTCCTGCCACTTAAAATGCTACAACTTTAATGGAACAAACAACACTGATAATTATCTAACAGAAGCAAATTAATAAGAAATGAGAGAAGCAACAAGAGCAGATGTTGCTAGTCTGTAATCTAAACTACTTCAACATACTTTAAAAAACAACATTAAATATAAGTTTAAGCAAAAAAAAAAAAAAAAAAAAAAAAAAAGAGTGAGTGAGTGAGTGAGTGAGTGAGTGAGTGAGTGGAATCAAAGGAAAGCCAAAATATTATTCAACATTTTTTTTTTTTTTTTTTTTTTGGCCCAGTAGGGTTGTCGCTATAACAAAAATTCAGTAGTCAATACCAATAGTAAAAGTATTTTTGATACAAAATTTTGCTACAACAGCAAAAACGAATATGCTATTGAGTACACTTTTTAATATGTTTTAGTTTCACATTAAGATTGAGATTGTGAATAAAGTCGTAATGTTTTGAGAATAATCTTACAGTTGGCCTTTTACAGGAATTAAGTCATATAGTATAGCTATAAAGTTAAAAAATTCAAAGTTAAAAAATCCTAATTTAAGTTAATGTGACAATAAAGTCACTGTCAAACATTTATTCACACTTTTCTCAAATAAGTAAACTTTTTTGCAAGTAATCAGAAAAAGCACACTTTTTTCAAGTAACAGCATTATTACAATCTTAAAGCAATCAAATGTAAACTAAAACTTAAATAAGAAGCATGTTTGCAATTATTAGATACATACATTAATACTGATTCAATACTGTCTAAATTTGACTGAGAATCAGGCCTGTATTTTTTTTTTTTTTTTTTTTTTTTTCCATTAATCCATAACTTTTGGTTCATGTTCATCTATAGAGGGCTCACTCTTAAAATGATCAGACCAAGAGCATTAAACGATTTCCTCTTTCTTTCTTTCTTTCTTATTTAGAGGGGTTTTTGGTAACACTTTAGAATAATGGTCCGTCATTAATAAGTAACTATGTAGGAAGTAAAGCAGGACTAATGAGTAGTACTACATTAACACTTCAGCTACTACTATTAACTAATATAGAAACAAGCTTAACTAATATCAAATTTAGAAGATAGTTCCTTATTAGCTAATCAATAATTACCTAATGAGATTAGCATTATTAATAACTATTAACTAACTGACAAATTGTAAAGAACATTATCGTGTGTCTAAGACGTAATCAGTTATCATTTTTACTCTGAATACAGTCATAAAATGCATCAGTAATTACTCAAGTGTTACCTAGTTACTATGCAGGAACTACTAGTGATCTGGACCATTATTTTAAAGTGAAAAACATATTTTTCAAACAAATAATGGTCCAGATCACTAGTACTTCTTGAAGAATGACTAGGTACTTGAGAAATAAGTGATGCAGTTTATGACCATGTTCTGAGTAAAATAGGACAATCTTCAAGAACTACTGTTGATCTGGACCATTATTTTAAAAGTGAAAAAGATGTTTTTCACTTTTAAAATAATGGTCCAGATCGCTAGTAGTTCCTGCGTAGTGACTAGGTAACAGTTGAGTAATTAATGATGCATTTCATGACCACGTTGAGAGTAAAAAAATATAATTGCTCACATCTCAGACACTTTAATGTTGTGATTATTAATTAATTAGTAATTCTTTATAATTTCTTATAATTACCTTATAATTAGTTCTTAATGATGCCAATCTCATTCTGTAATTACTGATTAGCTAATAAGGAACTATCTTAGTCCTCAATTTGATATTACTTACTGATTAGTTAAGCTTGTTTCTATATTATTTAATAGTAGTAGCTGAAGTGTTAAAGCTGTACTACTGATTTGTCCTGCATTACTTCCTGCATAGTTACTTATTAATGACGGACCATTATTCTAAAGTGTTACCATTTTTTTCCCCATTCACTTAAAGGGGTGGTTGATTATGATTTCACTTTTTTTAACTTTAGTTAGTGTGTAATGTTGCTGTTAGAGCATAAACAACATCTGCAAAGTTAGGACGCTCAAAGTTCTCTGACTACGACAAACAACTGGTAGGGACTACAATGAGCTTCTTCCCGGGTTAGTGACATCACTAACCCTAAAATTTACATAAACCCTGCCCCCGAGAACACACAACAAAGGGGTGAGGCCATGTTATTACAATACAGTACATAACACAAATGCAATAGCATGTCATAAAAAGCAAGATGACAACATATAGTTATAATTGTAATTAAACTAAACTATACCTGTTCTATCTTCATGCAGCATATATTCTCTGGCTCTGTAGGCATCTTACAACAGTTCCCACATGAGCGATTTATAGATTATCATAACAGAATATGCTAATTAATGACTTTAAGGTAGTTAACTCCACATCAGCTACATAAATTAATCAACTAACCATTCAGAGACGTCCTGTTGCATTCTACATGTTGTCACTTGACAACTTGAGTCTCTCCATCATTGTCTGACTCCGGTTTGAACATAAAAGGCTGAACAGTTTCTGATATTTTCAGTGAATCTGCGTGAGGTAATCGGTGCTGCTAACAGGAGCTCTTGAAACTCTACCCTCTTGTTGGGGGCACCAGCTCATTTGCATTTAAAGGTACACACCCAAAACCAAAACGTTTTTGCTCACCCTCAAAAAAGTGAGAAATTTAACATGCTATAAAAATGATCTGTGGGGTATTTTGAGCTAAAACTTCACATACACACTCTGGGGGCATCAGACTTATTTTGCATCTTGAAAAAGTGGCAAAAAAATATAAGAAATGTTTTTACATGTTCTACATTTTTTGGCAATACACACACTTTGGCTAAAAAGTGCATTTGACCATAAACGCAGCCACATCATCATGAGGTGCAGGTGCGCTTTGTAGAGTGCATGCCCAAATATGCATGGGTTTTTGAAATGAGCACTTAGATACTGAACTACAGTATTGTTAGTACTGATACAGTAGAAAGACTTACATGGTTACTGTTTTTGACATAGTTTTTACAGGGTATGTTCTCAGACCTTTGGCTAACATGCTGGCAAGGTTATCTCAAAGTTATGAACAAACATTCTTCTAGTAATGTTAATAGAATGTTTGTTCGAAGTTATCTTTTTACACAATGTTCATGGAACATTGTTCATTGTAATTTTTTTTTTTTTTTTTTTGTTCCAGTGTTGTTTGCAAAATGATAAAATGCAATGCTTCCATAATGTTTGCATAACCAAGACAAAATGTTTTTAACATATTAATGTTTTTTTTTTTTTTTTTTTTTTTTTTTTTGACATTTAACTTATTCTACTAACCCCAACCCAAACACCTAACTTAACAGTCTACTACAGTCTCCTAATACTCTAATGAGTGTTAGTTGACATGTAGTTGCAAAGTTACTTACAGTTAGCAGAATGTCTGAACTGGACCTTTGAAATAAAGTATAACCAAACTGTCTTACAACATTTGTTAGCTGGCATGTTCTTTCAAATGTAAAATGAACTTTTTTTTTTTTTTTTGAGTTTTTCCATTTGGCATGATAGGAGCACTGATCGCTGACAGCAGCTCCTTCACATCTGGACCTCGAAGGCTGTTGTGTCTCAGCACCATTTTGATGGAAATTAGACCAGACGGCAGTTAGAGCTTCCCCTCGAGTAAGCGTCTTGGAGAGAGTGTGTTCACATCTTTGTGCACAATTACCCAGGCCAAAGGCCCTGCTCCGGCTCTTACAAGCTCCGAGACATTTGTACAGAAAGGAGAGGTGTAATGACTGACAGCCCTACCCCACCTCCCTTTGTTAAAATTGGGGTTAAACTGCAATGATGAGAGATCCTGTGTGTGAGTGAAGAGCTGCCTGCAGCTACTTTTGTTGCAATTCTGTTTTCATGCTCTGATGGTGCATGTGGCCAGATGCTGCAGCGGTCTCCAGTTGGAAAGGAGAACTCAAAAGGGAAAAAAACTCTCTCCCATTTCCTGCCAACTTCATTACTTACAGCTTAAGACTAATCCTGAGCTCAGGACTCTTTCCATTTAATCTTAAACTTGAGAGTCATTTTGCCAAACAGCTACTGCTGTGCTCCAAATTACTGGCACAGCAGATATGCAGCACAGTGAAGCTTTTTAATTTAGATTAATTATTTTTTAAAAAGTTTGAAATTTTGAAAACAAACAAACAAACGAGAAAAAAACTAAAAAAACTAAAGAGTTTCAATTCATTAGTCCTTGTTTGCCTAATATCTGGTTATTATTTCCATAAATAAATAAATCCACAAAACAATTTATAATGATGGTAATTGTTTACAAGACTTCGAAAAGCTCAGAGCAGAATTGGCATTTAAACACATTTTTTTTGCATTCCTTCCCATGGAGCTCACCCTCAAATCTCTACAATGTTCTGATTGGGATTTCCGCCATTGTATAGCAGGTGGAAATCATTATCATAATGCAGTGGCTGGGAAAAGCAATACCTCAACTTTCCTCATTATACAAAATGATTTGAGGTAACATGCATGTTCATAAAAATGTAAGAAATGTTTTTACATGTTCTACATTTTTTGGCAATACACACATTTTGGCTAAAAAGTGCATTTGACCATAAACGCAGCCACATCATTATGAGGTGCAGGTGCCCTTTGTAGAGTACATGCCCAAATATGCATGCATTTTTTAAATGAGCACTTAGATACTGAACTACAGTATTGCTAGTACCGATAACGCAGAAAGACTTACATGGTTACTGTTTTTGACATCCCTAGTCAGTATCCCAGCTTACAGGGAACGTTCTCAGAACTCAGAACCATAGACAAAATGCCATAGAAAAAGTTACTTTCTTCTGGGTGGAAAACATAGTACCATATTTTCTGGAAAATAAGTCAAACCTAAGTTGTCTTAGACATTTTATCTGAGCATGATGATGAGAAGGATTTTCACTTATATTCTAGAAATACGTAAAGAATAGAGTGCTGGAGTAATGATGCATTTTTTTAGCCCAACACAAAAGCATCACCCTGGTTCACTCGACAAAAATGCAAAAGGATTTTTCCATTGGCTTTTGGATTATTGCAGAAAATGCCTGGTGAAGAATTCTTACAGGTTTTGTTCATCATGATAATATTGACAAATGAACAACTTTGATGAAGCCTAAAGGCTGATTTATACTTCTGCGTCGGACCTACGCCGGAGCTTTTGCGCCGTAGGCTATGCGTCTGTTTTCATTTATACTTCTGCGTTGTTTTCTGCGTTGACGTGCATGCAGACTACTAGTAGGCAGTGTCCGCAGTCACGTTGGGTATCAGGGCAAAAGCCAAAGAAGAAGCAGGTTGTCATGTACGTTGTCAGAGAAGCGGCAAATAGGTAACAACCTGTGTTGCAGTATGACTGTGTCCCCTGAAACAGAGCATTTTTTCATTCCTATTGAAGTTGTAAACGCTCGCTCTTCCGCGTCAGTTTTTTGACCTGAGGGAGAGGTTCTAGTAGACCAATCACAGCCCTTGCGGTCCGCATAGAATTGATGCGTTGTTACATTTTTGAAGAGGGGCACGTCAGGCTACGTCGTAGGCTACGCGTGGTACACACAGCCTATGCCGTAGCTATGGCGTACACTCGACAGAGAAGTATAAATCAGCCTTAAATAATCTAAACGTAGGTTATAAACAAACTTCACCAATGTCACATGACGTCAACATCACCATCACTAAGTTTCGGCATATCTGTCTATCTCTCTATAAATGTATATACATAATAGTTTGCAAGAGTGCAATTATAAACTCAACAAGGCTGTGAAAGTGGACTAGTAAGTAGTATTTGAAGAATAAAACATATATATAGATATTCAGTATCTTGAGCTTGTGTTCACCACAGACCATATTCCAGGCATTTAACCAAAAACCCATTAAAAACAACAACTGTTGACTCCAGGACAATGGAATCAGAAGTGCTAAAATGCTCATTTCTGGGTTTTGGCCTACAAAAATTCCTAAAGCATTCTATTGCCAAAAGTAATAGTGATGCATTCATTTGCATATGGCACTAAAATTTTCACCATATCCCATCAACATTTGAAGCTTTTTAAGATGAAATTAAAAGACGTGTGGTCAGGGAGCTTGCGGAAACCATATGATATGATGCGCTGACCATTCGATTTCTTGACTAGTAAAAATTAGTAGCTGTGCAAGCCCTAATTTGCATTCATATATCTGCAAAGATTTCATCTGAGTTCATTCTCTCAGTGTTGATCCTGCAAAATGTGGATAGTAAATTGATTTTTAGACACACAACTACAAAAAGGTCATGTTCACGTTGTGTAGTAATGCCCACACAAGACATTGAGGCTGTATGTGTCTGCTAATATGCTAGAGGACACAGACAGAGAGAGAGAGAGAGAGAGAGAGAGAGAGAGAGAAATTGGATCCGATTGTCAATTCAGCACTAGTATTCAGAATTACAGACCCTCTCTGCCTGCTCTGCTCACACACTCTCTCTCCTCTAGCACATCTCCGTTCTCTTCATCCCCTCCTGACACCATGGCTTTGCAGGTCTAGCACTTCATCACACACACACACTCACCCACATACAAATCCACCCTCCAGCTGGAGTTCAAAGACCGTATATAAGTGAGATTCTCATCTTTGCCGCTCTCTCTCAAAACGATGCCACAGCAGGCTGTGGAATGGAAAATTTAGGCAAAAGGTGATGTGCAGCAAGCACAACAAAAAAGAGAATGGAAAGGAGAGAAAATGGAAAGTAGGATGGTCTGTGTTTTTTTTAACACTTTCAACCCACCTGGTAACAAAAAAAAATATTCTTTAATGTGGACAAGATGAGCACGCAAACTTAAGAGCGCTTTAATATGAAAATGTTTTAGGTCACAACTGTAACCATGGTTCTATGAAAAAGGGAACAAGATGCTTCCATCTTGAAGCACATGTGAAATCAGTCCAATAGCATGGTGGGACGTCATCCCATAGCATGTGATGGCATGAGCAGGAAGCTATAAAGCACACCCGGACCAAACAATGTCAGTTTCTGATTGGCATGCAGGAAGTATGGTAGGGTGATGCAGATACTGACTGTCATACTGACAGGTGCCTGTCTAGTGTGAATCCTGGCAAGCACAACTAGGACATGAGCACCTGGGACCCCGGTTTGGAGTCCAAATCTAGGTCGTAGAACCTCACAAACGTATGCAGAGAGGACCAGCATGCCGCATCACACACTTCTCGTAGGGATACCCCTGACAAAGCTTTAGAAGCCGCCATACTCCTCGTTGAATGGGCCTTGGCAGCCATAGGTGAGGGCTGTCCAAATGCGTCATATGCAAGATAAATAGCCTTTACTATCCACTTGCTTCATCCTTTGCTTAGTTGCTGGGGACCCTCGTCTAGGTTACCTGAAGCACACAAACAGTTTCTCAGACTTTCGACACAGGGCACATCTGTGGGCATCTAATGCCCTGACTAGGCATAGTAAATTTAACTTTTCCTGGTCCAACGTCCGAAAGGGAGGAGGGCAAAGGGCCTGCAACACTATAGATTGCACCACATACCCTGGGGTCTAGGGTGTAGAAAGGCTGTGCCAGGTGCAAACTCTAAACACAAAGGGGAAACCAACAGAGCCTAAATGTCTCCTATTCTCTTTAGAGATGTAATAGGCAACAATTTCTGCAACAATTTCAATGGGCTCGAAAGGAGCCGTCGACAGACCTTCCAGAACAATGGCCAGATCCCAAGTCGGAACCCTCCTGTGGCCTGCAGGCCTCAGCCATAAAGCACCATGTAGGAAACAATGGGTTTCTCCCAAATGATTCACCACCAAAGTTGCGTTGTAAGCAGCTATGTAGACCTTCAGGGTGGAGGAGGATAGCCCTACGGAAAGGATCTCCAGCACTGAACCAACCGTGCAGATAACTGGATCCAACTGGTGATTCCTGCACCATGAAGTGAAAGCTCCCTACTTCAAGGCATACTGTTTCCTTGTGGAGGGAGCTCTAGAGTTGAGTATGGTCTCATATAGTATAGTATGGTCTCTCTATAGGTTAAGAGACCAGAGTTTAAGAGTTGGGCCCCCTCAGAGGCCAAACCCACAGTTTCCATAGTTCCATACGGGGGTGTAAGATTGTGCCCCCTGCTTGTGATAGAAGGCCCTGCCTGACAGGGTTCTCCCAAGGAGTGCCATCGAGGAGAGACACCAGGTCTGAGAACCATACTCAGACCAGCCAGAATGGGGCTACCATTAGTAGACAAAACCCATCCTGGCGAACTCTCTCTAGAACTCCCAGGAGCAGCGTGTTTGGGGGAGAGCCGGATAAATGCAGCCTCTGCCACACCTGTACCATGGCATCCAGCCCCAGTGGAGCTGGATGTATGAGGGAGAACCAGAGTGGAAAGTGTGTAATTTTTTAAAACGCAAATAAGTCCACTTCCGCCTGGCCAAATTCCCTCCAGATCATCTCCACCACCTCAGGCTGGAGTCTCCATTCCCTGGGCCGCAGCCCCTGCCTTGACAGGATGTCTGCTCCCTGATTCAGGCACCCAGTACACTGCCTTCAGTGAGAGCAGCTTGCCCTGAGGCCCTGGAAAGCCCTGATGTGGAGGTTGGGCAGAAAGCGTTCATCTCTCTCTCTCTCAGTGGAAATGGCGTAGACGAAAACTCCCTATAATAAATACTACTGTTATTGCGTCATGGAATGTTTTAAGAGTTTTTTCATGCAATCATGTACCTCGCTGAGAACATTTTCCGCTGCATGGCTTTGATGTCTCTGTAGGGGTTAAACATGAGATATAATTCATTTTGGGTATATCTATGGGCAATCTTTGGTCGTATGAATCTATTACTTGTTGTTTTTTTGTTTTATAACAAAAATTTGCAAATTACAAATTCTTTTGACTGAGGTCAAAGTTAATTTTTTATAGCTTTATATTTGATTTAACTTTATTTCTGTACTACAGTGCTGCTTTTGTAGACTACTTTTGACTGAATTATTTGCTTGTATATTTCCTATTGTGCAATCTTCTTATACCAGTATAATTACTATTATTGTTTAAAGGGTCATGGAACACCCTGTTTCAGTAGCAGTCAGTTCTCACTACAAAATAAATAAATAAATAAATAAAAATACTACAAAATTGGGCATGGTAAGCCACGGAGTGGAGGGGTAAGAGAGGAGACTGACAAAACAGCAATGGCTTTGAATCAGACAATTTTCAAAAGAATCAAAGCTCCCCACAAGTGCACACTGCAATTTACCATTACACGTATCACAATATACACATGGTTTTGAGAGAACATATGTGATGCAGAAACTCTTACAAAGCAAAGCAAAAAAAAATCTTTTTTTGACACTCATTTTGACCCATTACTACATCTTTCACTTACTGTATGCAGTCTCACAGTTTGAAGTGCCTTTCATGGGAAATCAATACTGTCATTGACACGAAGATGAGATTCGCGAACGAATCGCGAACGAATCGTTCTTTTGAACCGGTCGAACCAGTTCACCAAATCGGACTGAATCGTTCGAAACAGTTCGCATCTCCAAAGCAAACATTAATCTGCAAATTACTAAAGTTACTCACTTTTTGACGTGCCTGACACTCGCTCTGACTCTAAATAAACCAATATCCCGGAGTTATTCAGTTACTCCAACAGTACACTGACTTAACCTGCTGTGAGAGAAGTGATGATGATGAGCACGAGCAGCAGAGCAGCTGATATACTGAGTGAGCATCCACAGCTTACACGAACGAACGTACAGTACACGGCCTGTCACCGTTCTCGTTCTCAAGTCAAGAATCGGTTGCAACAGTTTTCGGGTCACCAGTACACAACCGAGAACTGCTTCTTTAGGACAAGTCCGATTTGAGAACCGATGAGCTGATGATACCGCACATGCGTGATTCAGCGTGTGATCTGTCGCAGTACCGATTAACTAGTAGGACAACTGATGCTATGAGAGGACCTGAATGAGGGGCCAATCTGGCGAAACGTAAGTTTATTTAATTACAAATAAATCATGTATAATAAGAGGATCATGGTTTCTGCGCTGATGAAGACTAATTTATTCACTTTATAACTGTAAAACTTAGTTTGCACATCACTGCCTGTATATGTGTTTGGATGCTTTAGATGCAAAACTAAATAAAAGCAATATCACACTTGTAGCCGTGCAATATGGCTATATATCAGCACGGCTGTCATTATACGGCACTCAGTCTGCAGCGATTTTGAACAGCTATGAGTGTGATATCAATTGTAAAGAAATTTGTCGTAAGACACTAGCTATTGCAAAGAACCACAGAAAAATATTTTCCTTTGCATGTCAAGAGAATGTTTGCTCTATTTAAGTTGTTACTAATAAATATGTCTTTATGTGCACATTTTTAGTACATGTAAAAGTATTTTCTACATATTTAAGAGTGGTTTGTTGTTTGAAGTTCTATTTTAAGTGATCTCAGACAAGAAGGTTGTGTGCTCATCTTGTCAACATTAAAAGGCAAAAACTCAGAAACTAGCGTTTGAAAAAAGCACAGCTAATTTCAAATAAAGATGGGGCCAGCAATCTTTTACGGTGATCTGTGCACACAGTGTTCCCTCAGGTGCACATTGAGTTCCAGAAACATACAATACAAATGAAAGGGGCAGGATGACATCTGTCTGCTCCTACTACATAGCTGGGTTCACTACATGTGTGTTTGTGCTTTTAAGGCAGTAGGCTAAAGGATAATCATTCTATTCATAGACTAATATTGTATTACTCTTGCTAGTCTTAACGTGTCAGAAAATTGTCTGATAAATGATTAAATGAAAAAAAAAACTAACAAAACAAGGTAGCAAAAAAAAAAAAACAATGAGTGAATGCATTAATCACAGTTTTCATATGCACATATGCATAATCTACAGTAGCCTCACACCTACATATTATATAATGTTGTGTTGTTAATTTCCCATCTCCATTCTTTATTTTCCCAGTCTGAAAACAATAAGGAAAAAAAAAAAAAAAAAAATACTAAAATGTGGCTGTGATTGTCACAGTGGGTATTTTCAAATGCATTTTTCATTTAGGTTACAGATCTCTGCCTGAGGCTATAAAATGTGGTTCACAGGGGGAAAGGGAAAGTCCAGAATGACTACGTTTTCCAGCAGAAAAGCCTCCTAGACACAGATCCAGGGTTTTGAGAAGGGAAACATAAAAGGTTAAGTTTAATCTGCAGTCTGAGCACTTTCATTCCTAACACTCCTCTTCTTTGTTGAGATGATAGACCAGGGTCAGTGGGGTGAATGAATCAACTGGATTTCTACAGGCTTGGGGAAATGACTGCAGTCTGTGTCATCTTTGCTGACTAACCATGAGACCCAGAACACGAAACTGTACAAATTCAAGGACACAACAGCGTTAGAATACCCACAACCTCTGAACACATATAATTTCACTATATTTCCAGCTGTTCTCATGAAATTTTTAAAAATGTTGGGTATTTACCTTTATTTACCATATTTTAAATTAGTTTTCTTTTATCAGTTTCCTTCTCGCTGAAGTGTTAAGAATCAAAGTTACCATCATGACTTTTATTTAAAAACCTCCTCACTATGCATAACTTTTTGAATTAGTTTTATTTATTGCTCATGTGCATTGTAAAAACGGTTTGTTAAGACTTGCTTTTGCCATAATATCTATATATCAGAAAACTACCTCATGTGTATAGCTTGTCCACAGAACTGGAGAGAAGTTAAACGTTTGCAAATGGCTTCGTGACTGGCAGTTCTTAAAATATAAATTCCCAAGGTAGGAAAATCTATTTTTGCTTCTCTAGTGGATGGAAACAGTTGCTGTAATTATTCGCCAAGGTGTGCCTACACACCCCAGCCAGGGAAAATAAGCAACCTGCCTTAAACCCCAAAATAAATCTGCCTAAATGTAGCCTGTACTTTAGATTAAAGGCATATTCAGAGTTATTCTCACCAATCACAAATGTCAAGCACTGAACTTGTCTTGTTCCATGCCTTTTCCTTATTTTCTCGTTGACTATCGCACTTGATCATGTCTCACATCTTCTGCAGCTTCTCCCTCATGATTCTGCATTCTAAAAACACAGAGTTTAAGTTAAGTTATTATTATTATTTTGAAAATTGCTTTCTGTTTGAATGGCCCCAACAATTAGAGAGGCAAGTTGTTATGAGTGAGTCACTGAATTGTTCATTCAAACGATTCTTTAAAAAAAAAACACACAAAGTAATATACTTGCGGCATACTATCCAAGTAGATAATACAATTGGATAAGAACGTTGTGACCATTAAAAAAACGAACATGCTACATCTGCTATGTTGTCATTGAAATGTGACTTACTGCTTAGAACTATTTTGTAGGCAGAGCAAAAACAAAGTAACTTTATTAATAGTAATATTGCTTTATTGTCATTATAAAAATGTAAATGTACAATTAGCCACTTTTTAAAGGGGTGGTTGATTATGATTTCAATTTTTTAACTTTAGTTAGAGTGTAATGTTGCTGTTAGAGCATAAGCAAAGTTACAATGCTCAAAGTTCAAAGGAAAGGGAGATATTTTCTTTTAAAGAAATCAATGTTTAAGGACTACAGCAAACGGCTGGTAGGAACTACAACGAGCTTTGTCCCGGTTTAGTGACATCACTAACCCTGAAATTTACATAAACCCTGCCCCTGAGAACACGCAACAAAGGGGTGAGGCCATGTTACTGCAATACAGTACATAACACAAATGCAATAGCATGTCATAAAAGCAAGATGACAACATAAGTTATAACCGTAATTAAGCTAAACTATACCTGTTCTATCTTCATGCAGCATATATTCTCTGGCTCTAGGTATCTTAAAACAGTTCCCACATGAGCAATTTATAGATTATCATAACAGAATATGCTAATCAATGACTTTAAGATAGTTAACTCTACATCAGCTACATAAATTCATCAACTAACCATTCAGAAACGTCCTGTTGCATTCTACTTGTTGTCACTTCTTCTTGAGTCTCTCCATCATTGTCCAACTCCGGTTTGAACATAAAAGGCTGAACAGTTTCTGATATTTTCAGTGAGTCTGCGTGAGGTAATCAGCACTGCTAACAGGAGCTCTTGAAACTCCGCCCCTCTTCTTAGGAGCAGCAGCTCATTTGCATTTAAAGGGACACACAAAAACTGAGCGTTTTTTGCTCACCCTCAAAAAATGACAAATTTAACATGCTTTAAAAAAATGATCTGTGGGGTATTTTGAGCTAAAACTTCAGACTTATTTTACATCTTGTAAAAATGGCATTATATGACCCCTTTAAAACAATAACACTAAAATACAACATTAAAAGGATAGATAAAAAATGCAAATGATATAGAGCCATTTTGCAAAATTCCTTCTTGTGGCCTAATGGTTAGAGAGTTGGACTTGTAACCCAAAGGTCGTGGGTTTCAGTCTCAGTAACAGCAGGAAATATAGGTGGGGGGAGTGAATGAACAGCACTCTCTTCCACTCTCATTACCCACAACCGAGGTGCCCTTGGGCAAAGCACCTAACCCCCAATCACTCCCTGGGTGGCGCAGCAAAAATGGCTGCCCACTGCTCCAGGTGTGTGTTCACAGTGTGTGTGTGTGTGTTCAATAATCACATACTTGGCTACACATCATGTCACTTTTTCCACTTTATTGAATCTTTAAATAATTTTAATTTTTGTGTGAATTATCCAATACCTTTTTGTGTGTAACAGCCTTAGAATTTTTAATATTCACTACATCTTAACTTTGCTGTGTAAGCACTGGTCATCGTGGTCATTTTAAGATGTAAGCATCAAAACTGAACTTGTATATCAATATTCATTTTTCACAGACTAAGAATATGCCCGTGAATTTTCAACCAAGCCACAGAATCGAATAACACATCAGAAAGAAATATGAACATGTATTTGATAAACAAAGTTGGGGAACTGTATATCAAGAACATCACAATCCGATTAGCTTTTCTGATAAGATGTTCCATGGAAGGAGGGATGTTTGATAATAACAGAAATGGGTTGAGACTACATTACAGTTTTACCAAATTATACCAAATGCATTGACATATTAAAGCCAAATGTGAGGTCACCCTGGAAATACCCTGCAAATGATGTAGTATGCTCTCTTTTTGTGGTTTTACCACACTTTCTGGTTTACTGGTTGTCTATACTCAACTGTGACAGTGTTTTCTAAATTCCCAGATTAGTCTCAGCATAAAGAAGAGCTTCTAGCAGTGATTCTAAGCTTTTCTTTCCTTCAACAGCTCTTTATTTAGCTCAGTTGAATGTCTTTAAATGCTGAGAAAAGGTAGGTTATGCTTTAACAACCCGATGTTTTCACTTCCAAGAACACTTCAGTCCCCACAGGCCTTCACTGACATGAATATTCATGCGATAAAGGCATCCATACGTGGCTGTTCATTTTTGTGCACACTAATTAAAAGCAAAATGTCCCCATTTAGAACATTCTGACAGAATATATCTTTCACTTTCATTCAGATGTACAATGATCATCTAGCTAATGATCATGAGGTTCTTTATCAGTTACATTTAAATGTGCATTCATCAGCAGACCACGTTGATGAGGAGCCATTTACTGATGTTACAGTGACATCTAGTGGGAGGGAGAATTGTGTTTGACAAACGATTGACAGCTGAGAGGTGAAAGGAAAATAGCCATAACAATGAATGAAAGCAGTTCTGTTCTCCTCATAATATAATATATGTCTCTCCTTCTTTGCTTTATACTCCTCCCTTCTTTTGATTTCAGGCAGCATTTTTCTTGAACTTGTTCTGATAGGTTAAAGATGATGTAATTTTTTGTTGCTGTTAAAGTTCTTTCTCCTACCCCATCTTAATATGCAGAGTCAATGTAAGTAATTAGGTTAATTTTAATTATATAAAGATATAAATAATGTGTCTCTGTGGCACTTTCAAAGCATTTCATGTTGTTTGAACATCATGTACAGGGCTGCCAGGTCTGCATGGAAAAATGGTACAGAGACTTATCAAAAAACAGCCTAAGACCAAACATCAAAATAGGCCACTCACAAAACAAATGCACAGATTTTAGAGTAAAAATTGCAACACACACACACACACACACACATATATATATATATATATATATATATATAAAATACACAGGCCGTGTTTGGGAAAAACTGTTTGAAAAAATACTTAAAGGATTAGTTCACTTTCAAATGAAAATTTTACTCATCCTCAAGCCATCCTAGATAAACACACTCGGAGATATTTTAATAAATATCCTGACGCATCCAAGCTTTATAATGGCAGTGTACGGGACCCATGAGTATGAGCTCTAGAAAGTGTCTCCATCCACATCCATCCATCATAACTCCACACGGCTCTGGGGGTTAACAAAGGCCTTCTGAAGCGATGCGTTTGTGTAAAAAAAAAACATATTTAACAAGTTATGGCTTCTTGCAGTTCAGAAAGCTGACGCTATGTCCTACGCCTTCTCAATTCAAATTACAGAAAAAGTGTAACTGACGCGAAGCCAGTTTACACTTTCTTCGTAACTTGAATACAGAAGGTGTTCTGGTGGAAGCTAGATATTTTACTTCATAACTTGTTCAATATGGATTTTTTTTTTTTTTTTTTTTACACAAACGCATCGCTTCGCTTCAGAAGGCCTTTATTAACCCCCGCAGCCGTGTAAGTTTATGATGAATGGATGTGGATGGAAGCACTTTCTTCAGCTTCATACTCATAAGTCCCGTTCTCTGCCATCATAAATCTCGGATGCGTCAGGATATTTATTAAAATATCTCAGAGAGTGTTTATCAGAAAGAAGAAAGTCATATACACCTAGGATGGCTTGAGGGTGTGTAAAGCTTGGGCTAATTTACATTTGAAAGTGAACTAATACTTTAAGGTTTTATAGGAACAGTTCACCCAAACATGAAAATCTTTTCACCATTCATTTCCCCTCAATATCAGTAAATAATGGCTTCAATATCAGTCTGTTCATCATAGCTTTCATTTGGCTTCTATTTATATTTGAAAGAAGCCTAAAATCATCCTAATACCAACCGTTAAGATAAGCCTCTCACAAAGCAAATGAACAGAATTTCGAGTCACTAATCATTATGCATTTTCACACAGATATGACACATTATATGATTAGTTCACTTCTGAATGAAAATTTTCTGATAATTTACTCACCCCCACATCATCCAAGATGTTCATGTCTTTCTTTCTTCAGTCAAAAATAAATTAAGGTTTTTGATGAAAACATTCCAGGATTTTTCTCCTTATAGTGGACTTCAATGGACTCCACTGTTGAAGGTCAAAATTAGTTTCAGTGCTGCTTCAAAGGGCTTTAAACGATACTAGACAAGGAATAAGGGTCTTATCTAGTGGAACGATCGTCATTTTCAAAAAAAAAAATACAAATGTATATGCTTTATAAACACAAGTGCTTCCACCATTCCGCCTTCCGTATTCTTCAAAAAGCTTACGCAGTGTAAGCTTTTTGAAGAATACAGAAGGCGGAAGCACTTGCAAGGCGATCATTTGTGTTTATAAAGCATATACATTTGTGTTTATAAAGCATATACATTAAAGCATATACATATATTTTTTTAAAATAACCGATCGTTTCGCTAGATTAGACCCTTATACCTCGTCTGGTATCGTTTAAAGCCCTTTGAAGCAGCACTGAAACTGTAATTTTGACCTTCAACAGTGGAGTCCATTGAAGTCCACTATAAGGAGAATAATCCTGGAATGTTTTCATCAAAAACCTTAATTTCTTTTCGACTAAAGAAAGAAGGACATGGACGTCTTGGATGACATGAGGGTGAGTAAATTATCAGGAAATTTTTATTTGAAAGTGGACTAATCCTTTAAATAAAAAAGCACTAAATCTAATGTTTGTGATATGTGAGTCTGGGAAGTCTATTTTTCAGACTTCAGACCACCAGCAAGTGAGAAAACATGCTGTCTGACAGCTTGAAGCTGCAGTAATTCATGATATGGTTGGTGTGGCAGAATCTTCTCAAGCTACAGAGATGCTTGACATTTTATTTCACGTCACAAAATGGTAAGATACATCTTTTGTCACAAAAGAGACTCTGTGCTTCTTCTGTCATGCAGAATATACATTATACCAACAGACCCTGTATATGCCACAAATTGTGTGCGTAATGCTTGATGCATTTCAGGCTATATAAATACAAGTGGTCTCACCTATCATTCTTCCTACCCATTTTCATTTTCTTCTATTTTAATTTGAATCCTCACATACTATCTTGACCAGAATAACTAATGACTCTCTTATGTTGTTTTACATTGTCATTCTTCACCTGTATTGCTGATCATGTGGTTTTTCACTGACTTTTCACATTTCTGCATTGCCAGGAGGCATATTTGCAGGTAATGAAATAACGAATAATTAAATAATCTCTCTCCTTTGATGGCTTGTGCCCTAAGGTAACAGAGCTCATTCGGCTGTGTCTTTGTGTTCTTCTGTTTAGCTGAGTCAGGTCCCTTAAAAGTTGTCAGCATGAACTGATGCAAGTTTGTTATCCTATATATACTATATTAGCTATGTCTCAGAAGCCAAATACTTTAACCGCAAAGGCATGAATAATGACTTCTACCCGGTAATAGAGAAAAAAAAAATATTATTAGATATTTTTAGAACATTAGACAATACAGTCATTGTCATGCTTTCGTAATTTCACCTTTGCCTTGCAAATTGCATTCAGCATTAGTTTTTCAGGCATGTTTCTGCCATTACCTGATGTGATAAATCAACGCAGGTGTTAAGGTCATGTTCTGGTGTGCGTTTCCCGAACAACGACGTAACTTAACTCCCATAGTATGATGCATCATTGAAGAAATCAATTAGCTAGTCACGACTGTTTCTCGAAACCATATTGTTCGCAAATTTGTTGTTCAACCACATTGGTTAATGATGTCACGCAGGTGGTGGAGTAATATCTTCTTTTAATGAATCCATTTGAGATCAAATTAATGCTAGATGTTTTGCTATATATTATGGGCATGGATTCTGAGGACTAATTTTCATTTTTCTCAGTTATTTTTCTTTATTTCCAGATTCATTCATAGGCTCGTTCTTACATACTAGAGAATGTACACACATGCGCACACTTCAAAAACAGTGCTTTAAATCTCTGGACAAACTCAAAGACAAAAATGACATTTGTATATATTAGAAATAAAAGGTATAGATTGTGCTGAATGTCAGCTTGGAAACACCAACTCGTTGAACTATGCTGATAACGATGGAACTTGCGACCATAGTTGGCTAACGATGCTTTGGGGAAATGCACCCATTTAGTTTAGTTCTTGTTAGTTTCCATGGATACACATTAGTTTTCATTAGGTTCAGCTGTTCCTGTTAGGGGCTGTTTACATGACACCGTTTACTAAAAATGGAAAACTTTTTATGCTTTTGGCCGTTCATTTACACGACAACAGCGTTTTGGTGGCCTGAAAACACAAACTTTTAAAAACTTTTTCAAAGTGCAAGTTTTTGAAAATGGTCTCTGTGTAAACAACAAAAACAGGAATCTGTAAAAACGATGATGTCATGCACATGCGCATTACATGTTCACTTTATAGTGTTTCATCACCATCTAATGGTCTGCCAGGAGAATACAGTGTTTTTAGTCATCATTCCTATGAATGTCGTCTGTACACGGACAACTCAAAGGAAAAACTTTTCCATTTTAAGCATATCGTTGACGTGTAAACGTACCCTTAATCTGTGTATATTTACATACTTCCTGTTTTGTGTGATCGTTGTTCAGTGTCGGCGATGTGTAAGAGTTGTACAGTATATCCTGTTTCCCTTGCATTAAAGTCTATTTATGTGACATATTCTCCTGTGCCGTGTCCTTGCCACAACTTAATGTGACAGCAGGCAGCATTGGAAATTAATATCAGCAGGCACAGTTAATTCATAATGAATCTCTAATATTTAATAATATATTAGAATATAGAGTATCATGAAGTACCAAGACATTTGTGACATAACCTGGAGGTGATCTTTACATTCATAGCATTCATTTTATGCCAGTGAGATCTTCTCTGGTAGTACAACATCCATTCTACTTCAGGACCAAAGAAATAGCATTGACATTCACCACTCTACAACAAAGCGGTAGATTGGCGAATCAACAAAAGAATATTACAGTATTGATTTACTGTTATGAACTGGAGCTCTGTGTCATTGTGTGGTCAGACTCTGATTCCCTACAGGAACATTAAGTTAATAAATGTAATTTCTCACTTACAAGCATATTAGGTAAGTGCTTGTTTGTAAATTGCTTGTCTCTTTTGAGGTTTACCTCTAGGACTACATACAAAGGGGTCAAACAGTAACAACAGTGAACCTTTTTTTTTTTTTTTTTTTTTTGTAATTTCAACATGGAAGTAAATAGATTTACTTGATTCTATTTACTTCTTTAGACATTGTTGCTGTTGTCATCAAATTTGGATTATCTCTTAACCTCCTTCAGCCCACCCCATATTTGTTGTATTAGATTTTTTAAAATATAAAATGTAAAAAAAAAAAAAAAAAAAACACTATACTTTTCATAATAGTAGCATGTGGAAGTACATCTGCATACAAGAAAAAAGCCATTGAAATACCAACATATACCTGTTGACGGGGTCTGCCCTATTGTTTGATCAAGCTCAAAATAAAATGTCAACATTTTTTGGCAGATTTATATGTGATTACCTACAGATGAGAGATAGATTACACGTTCATCATATCAGCACAATGATTCACAGAGAGTACAGCTCTCTACCTCTTTTTTGTGCCTTTTTATGTCTTAATATTTCTTGTTAAGGGATTGTTCAACCAAAAATGGATTTTCTTATTTCATTTAATTAACCTCAAGTTGTTCCAAACCTGTATGATTTGTTTTTATCTGTGGAACACAAAATATAATATTTTAAACGACACTGGGGTCCAAAAACATTTGACAAAAACATTCATTTTTTAAAACGTCTCCTTTTGTGTTATACAGAAAAGAAAAAAGAAAAAAAATGTAGGTTTAGTAAATTATAAAATCTGCTTACTTTGAAGATAGATTAAACATTCATAAAAAGTGAATTTAAACAAAATTATTGTAGGAAAGACTCATGTAGTTGTCTGATGAGAAATTTGAAAAAAGTGAGATAACTAGTTCCAGTCGCTATATAGTTGACTTTGGACTTGCCTGTCCTGTTCTCCACTAAGCTCATTAATATACTGCTGGCTTCGTCAGGTTGAGGTGAGCAGAATTTATTTCAGTGCAGGGGACGTAAATGTATGAGCACAGACAGTAGAGTCTCTCCCTCGGGTCTCTTTAGACAAGCCCTGTGTCAAAGAACTACATGGTGTCGGCAAGCAATGCCCAGACTTAAAGTCAGCCTGGAACAGAATATGTAAGTTGAATGGAGAAACAGCAATTTACCTTCCCTGCTAAGGCTCCAGGTTTTATTTATTTATTTATTTTTTTCACTCTCCACTCTGATCATTTTCTGTTTGTTTGTTTTTTATCTGTATGTTGGTTGCACCACATGATTTTGTTGGTGACACCACATGGCTTTGATTTGGTGGACAAAGTTTTTCTTCATTATGATATCAGGACAGTTGTATCTTCCTGACAAATGTAATGCTTCCAATAATATGCCTTTAACGGATCTGCCAGGTTCCACTGTCAAACCAATCACAGAGAGCACTGATTATCACCTCATCACCTCACAGATAAAAGGACACACCTCGGATACCCACATTGTCAGGTCTCATTAGAGAAAAGGACTCTTAAGCTGTATTCTCGAGCTCCATCATGATTCCTACGTTTTTCCAGCGATGCTCCTGCGTTTACCCACTCCCTCGAGTCTCCAGCGTCTTCTGTCCTGACCACCTGTGTGACTGTTACTTACCTGTTCATCTACCACCATGAAGACTAGGTGTGTGCTCCCTCATGTATATGGTTCCATCATCCACGATCTCCACACCACCTGCAAAACAGTAACCTCCATTACCATCCATTATTCCTCCACAAACTGTTATCATTCAGTATATACTTTCCTGCATTTCCATTTGCTCATCTCTGTAATAAAGCTACATAATTTCTCCACTAATATTGAATCTGCTATTCTGTAGCAATACCATTCAAAAGTTTGGTCGGTTAATATATTAATGTTTTTGAAAAATCTCTTATGCTCTCCAAGGCTGCATTTATTTAATCAAAAATACAGTGAGAAATTAGTAGTAATAATGTGAATACAAAAACATTTCTTATTATTATAAATGTTAAAGTTTTGCTGCTTACTGTAATATTTTTGAAACCATGACTTTTTTTATGAGATTGCTTGCTCAACATTTAAATAGTCGGGTTCAGTGTGCTCTGTAGTCTAGTCATGCAGCTCGCTACCAGAGTTCCTCTGAAACATCAACCTCCCCAGCTCCACCTGCCTAGATCTGCTATGGGATTTTATGATGCCTATTTATGCAGCAGCAGCATGTCTGACATGCTTCACAGTGTCTGTGAATGTATTGGTAGTAGCTAGTCCATACTAGCTCTGCAGCAGCATGCGTAACTAGTCCGCCAAAACCAGGGAGGCAATAAGGTCAAGAGGGCAAGTGGGAGGTTGGCTGAATTGGAGGAGCTTAAAGATATCAGTCTCCATGTGAAGAGAGAAAGAAGATAGCAGAAACGTACATGGGTCAATGATATGTTTCAATCATGTCAGTTTTCGCATGTAATGATGATGTTAATGCAGTGGTTCTCAATTCCGGTCCTGAGGGCCCACACATTTTTGCATTCTCCTTTTTATGATTTACTCAGTTCTGTTCATGTAGATCTCTCCTAACAAGCTGATGATCTGAATCAATAAGACAAGCAAAATGTGCAGAGCTGTGGGTCCCCAGGACGCAAGTTGAGAACCTCTGCATTAGCAACATCATATCCATTACATGCTAAAACTATTCCAAGAGTTGTCATGATTGAAACACACACATATATATATATATATATATATATATATATATATATTTGACCCATGCAAGTCTCTGCTCTTTTCTCTCACATGAAGGCTGATATGTTTAAGCTTCTCAAATTCAACCAGCCTACCACTTGCCCTCTTGACCTTATTGCCTCCCATCTTCTACAACTTATCCCTTCTACACTCCTACCTGCACTGACAGACATAGTCAACACATCACTCCTCACTATGCTTTTCCTCCCCACATTCAAGCATGTTGAAAAACCTATACTTAAGCCACACTAGAAGAACATTACAGGCCGGTTTCTTTCCTTCCATTCCTGTCAACTTGAAGTGACCTTCCATGAGCCTCCATGAGTTTCCAACCTGATGACCCCACATTGTCTTGTAGCTTAGGAGAGAGATTCCAACAGTTGTTTTATCAGTGAGATTTAACTCTACTGAACCAAAAAATAAAAAAATAAAAACAGAGAAAATTTACATAAATTCAATTATTTTTCATGTTGTTATCAAGCTACAGTCAGGTTCCTATTGCTCTCGATTACAAAACAAAAGTATACATATTTCCTGCAAACATTGTTCATATTGTATGTTATAAGATAATGAAAACTGAAACCTCAGATATTAACCCATTTGTGCCCAAATTTTTCTGAATGGTTTCATGCTTATAGTCCTGTTAATAGTGTCCTATGTGAACATGTTCTGCATTTATTTTTCCCAGTTTTTTTTTTTCTTTTTTTCTTAAAAAACGTATTTGAATGTGCAGCAACTATAGTTGCCGGTGGGCAAATATGTTGTATGCACCCCTTCAATGTAAAATTTGAATAGGAGGAGAACATTTATGCATCTAACTCAAAATAACTGCTTGATCTGTTGATCTGTTGAAAGCAAAGTTGAAGAACATTCGATGCGAACACAAAAAAGCTGCATCTAGCTTTGTTAAGAATTTAGTGCCAACTAGCAGTAGGAAAGTCAGCTCAAGCACTTGCTGTCAGTGTCTCTTCAGAGCCACATTTATAGGACAAATAACCAGCCAGACTGTTTCTAAATTAATTCTTCTAAATACAAAATACAAAGTGCCGATTTCTCTCCTACCTTAAAAAACAGCTTAGATGGGATAGTAATAACAACCAGCCAAGGCTGCACACAACTGGCTCGCCTGAAAGAGAAAAGGTGAGAAAACGTTCCCTCGTAGCAAAAGAAAAAAAAAAATCAATCTCTCAATCATGTATGGCTGTCCTCCTTGGAATCTGCAGAAAATTAGCAGATCATGAATAAGGCCCCTATTTTATTCTGTGTGTGCTTCAGATGGCACATATCACACCATAATTCTTGTACCAGACTATGAATTATTTCAAAACTTCCAGGGTCGCTCAGACTCGCCCACCAGATTTACAGTCTTTCTGTTTAATAATCACTTTTAACAGTAACTGAGAAACTCAGAATCGGAAAGAACTATGGTTTTCACCTTTTATACCCAGTTTAGTTTTTCAGATATATTTCCAAATGTTAACAGTAGGTCATAAATTAGCATAGAATATATCATAATTCCCTTTTTGCAGTTTTGACTAAATACAGTAGGCGGAATAGTTAAAGGAGAAATGTGTATTATATAGCCTATTTTTATTTATGCTGATAAATGTGACTTATGTTGATTTCAATTCATTTAGCAAGTCTGGTTATGTTATGTTATAAATGCCATGCATTTAAAACAACATAAAATTAATTGGAAATCAAGTTTAATCATTCATAGACTGCATTAGGCAACATCACAACAACCACACTGTAACATTGGCGACTCAGAGATGAGCAGGATCAAAATACAGCACAAACATTATTAATAAAAATAACAAAAGTACATAAAGTACAGCAACAGGGAAACATAATTGAGCAACTCTACACGATACGCATGTCCTGATTTTGCAGAGTAAGACACATTCCTTGGTCAACATATTTAGTTGATCCTGGAACAACATTACTCTCTGAATATTTAAACCTAACCATATCCCTACCCATAAACCTAGCACTATCCATAACTTATCCCTAAAATCTGAGGGAAACGATAGGTGAATAACACTGATGTAGAAGCACCTAACCCTGGTTGTAAGCCTAAACTTGACATAAACTGTAAACTTGTCCCTCAAATCTGATTGGTTGATTGGAATGTTGATCCAGGAACATGTACTTAGTGAAATCAGGTTCTGAATATGAAACAGCCATTAAAAAAATAAACAAGAACCAACACTGAATGCAGGGAACACAAGTGTCTTCTCATTGGTCAACATTCACACATTTTGAGAATATACTTCATACTTCAGGACATATTGCAGAATCTTTGCTGGCACATGCAGTGTATAAAAGAATGTGACATGCTCAATTCAGATGGGATTAAAATCACAGTGAGGGTTTGTTAATTATTAAATTACCCCACCTCCATATATAAAATTAATCATGTTAAATTAGGGCTTTACTTTATAATTACACAATTTATATTCTCAATTTCATAGACTGTGCTGAACGCATAGATAAAATATAGATCGATGCCAGTGTTCAGTGCTATGAGAATGAATCAGACCCCTGCACTAAGACTTTGATGTAAGTGTGGCATAAAGCCAGATTATTTCTTTGATACAGTGTAGAATGCGAATAAATACTCCCTTCCCAACACCCGATGGCACATATCCTCTATATACTAAGATAACACAAAAGACAGTACATTTATCTTTGGTTCAAATAAGTGTCTTGCTGATCAATTTGATCTGTGTTTCATTTGAGCATTTCTTATATATTTGGCATAGCAGGAGTGTTTTCAAATGGCATTTGAATCATACAGCAAGTGAATCATACATCTGCTCTGAGGCGAATGCGTCTGCTCTATTTGAAAATTTTCTTCTCAACTCAAAAGGAAACAAACTGTAATATGAATCATATTTCTCAATGAATCACCCCTGTAAGTTTTATAAATATAAACAGAATAATAAAAAACAACTTCTTTATTCTTCAAAAAGAAGCATGAAAATAAAATGTAGTTCCCATCACCAAGGTCCTTTTTTGTCCCAGGTATGGGTGATGAATGAAGTCCTCATCAGTGATAAATTAACCTGTGTAACAGCACAAATACCGTTCGATCTTTGGTACACAAGGACACAACGTCTGTCATACTGACTTAATGTGTTTGATTTTCACAGACTTAAAAGCACCATGGTTGTGGTGGGAGGTGATGCAGCAAATTTTCTGAATTACCCATGATTCAAGGTACAAACATTACAGTAAACATAATGTTACACTTACACTAAACATAATATTCAAAGACACTAAAGAAGGTTTATAGAGTTAAAGGCACCCTAGAATTGAAAATTAAATTTACCTTGGCATAGTTGAATAATAAGAGTTCTGTAAATGGAAATGACATACCGTGAGCCGCAAACACAATTGTTTCCTCCTTCATATGTAAATCTTGTGCGTGAAAAACACCACTGAAAAACAGACGAATCTCAACATAACACCGACTGTGACGCAACAGTTGGGATCATTAATATGTACGCCCCCAACTTTTGCATATACCAGCCCATTTTCAAGGCAGTATTAACGTCTGGAGCTGCACAGCCGAATCATGGTATCAGGTATTGTGAAGCATGCAAGCAGTGACAATAGCGAAAATGGCAGATGGATCGATAATAACTGTTCATGATGCATGACATCATGATATATTTAGTGATATTTGTAAATTGTCTTTCTAAATGTTTTCTTAGCATGTTGCTAATGTACTGTTAAATGTGGTTAAAGTTACCATTGTTTCTTACTGCATTCACGGAGACCAGAGCCATGTTGTTATTTTCATTTTTAACTCGAAAAAGCTTGCAGTCTATATAATTCATAAACGCATCTTCATTCTTATCGAGTCTCTTCAACTGTGTGTAGCTTTAGCCCCGTTAGCCATGCAGCACTATTAAACTCATTCAGAATCAAATGTTAGCAAACATCCACAAAATACATGTCATACTTACGTGATCTGATATGCTGCATCACAAACAGTTTGTAAAGATACATTTTGAGAGATATATTGTGAACTTCAGTATTGTTTATGCAATGTTTATTGGAGTCGCGAGCTTGGGGGTGGGGAGCACGAGCATTTAAAGGTGTACACACCCCAAATCAGAGCATTTTTAATGCCACCCCAAAATAGGCAGTTAAAACATGGTATACTAAAAAATCTATGGGGTATTTTGAGCTGAAACTTCACAGACACATTTTGGGGACACTTTAGACTTATATTACATCTCGTAAAATTTTAGGGCACCTTTAAATACTTCACAATTTTTAAAAAAAATAAATAAATAGAAGCCACATTATCTTAAATAGTTTGGAACTTTGAGGGAACTTAAACTAGGTCAACCAGTCAATAAATGTTTCCCATTAGCCAATGAAAAATCACTTTCTCTGCTAAATGAATGGGGCAGGAATGAATGTGTTCAATCACTTCAGCACTTTTTGAGAAATGTTTAGTGAGACTACTAATTATTCAAGGCTTTCCAGAGGGGAAAAAAAAAAAAAAAATCACTCACCAAATAAAGTGCTGTAGATTAATCCTCCATTAAAGAGTAGTGAGCGAGTCCAAGGGGGGGGGGGGGGAGAGAAAGACTATTAAATAAAAAGATAATGCTGTTAAATTCATGTCTACAACATTCAACATTAAATGAATTATCAACGAAAAAACACACAAAATCCCAAACCAAATAAGTTTTTATTTTATTTTGTTTTATTTATTTATTTATTTTTTTTTAGTAAAAAAAAAAAAAAAAAAAAGTCACTTGTTTTAACCAGAGGGAACAAAAAGCTGTAGCTTTGTGATTTCTGGCATGCTGCAACTGAGTCATATAATTTTACTGCATTAGAAGCCAGTTGAACAACCATCATTAAATTAAATTTCTATATTCATCAGCGCAATCCATTTAAGGCAATTTAAGCCAGTTTATCTTTGTATGTGCTCGGTGAAAGTCTTTTGAGATTTATTGCTCAATTATATATGTATATTTTTTAACAGAAGATTGAAATTTTAGGAAACATAATAGGTCTTCTACTTCATTTATTGGTTTGTTTCCAACTGAGACAAATGCAAAAGGCAACTATTTCTGCTTTTTTCAAATGTTTCCATAAATCTTGTTTAAATCCTACTAGCCTATGAGTTCAGCTGCTACACAGGAAAGCATTTCAATCTAATATACAAGTTAAGGCTTATTCAAGTTAAGGCTTATTGTAACGGTTATGTTTGGTTTTGTTGTCTTTTATTTCTATATTCTGCTCAGTTTCCTTTAGATCCTGTTTCCCCGCTCGGTTTAGTTTCAGATTCCACAGTTAGCTATTACTTTCACCAGTCTTTAGTTTCCTTGTTTGCCCTGTGTTTATATAGAACTGAGTTTGCAGTCATGTTTTGTTGGTTCTCGTTAATATATTTTGTGGTTGTATTTCTCCTATGTGTATTCCTGTGATCTGGAATATTTTGGATTGTTAATGAAGATTAATTGAATCTCCTTTACGGTGCGTGCTTGCAACCACAGCGTAACAGAAGAATCAGCCAACAAAGGATTAAAGCGATGGACTTTGCCTCCTCCTTCTTGAGCAAGATGACCATTCCCTTGAAGACCATATGAGAGACTTTTTAGATCTGGTGTGCCTAACCCACTACTCTGACCGCTCTCTGTGTTTTCTATTATACGGGACTCAATGGCCATGGAAGGTCATCAAGGGATGTTTGTGCAGTATGTGGAGTGAGTGCTCCAGAACTGTGGGTCCTCATTCACAACCTGTGAAGCAGAGGAGCCCCTCACCTGCCATGAAACCTGTGCCAGAGCCTGAGCCCGCCACAGACCCAGAGCTAGAGCCAACTCCAACTGCCAAGCCAGAGGCAACCACCGCGTTCATCCCGGAGCCAGAGCCAGCTGCCATGTCAGTCCTGGAGCCAGAGCTTGCCACCAGGGCCATCCTGAAGTGTGTTCCTGCTGCCCAGACCACTGGTTTATTGATTTGTGGATGAAGATTCCACCCTTGTTCCCACCTTCAAACTTTCTACATCTCTGGCTGCTTAGATGATCCGGTTCCATCCGGAGTCCTTCCACCACCCAGTCTCCTAGTTCCTGCATCCCATTCGGTCCCCTCCTTTGGCTCTGTCGAGTCGCCTGGATCTGTTGTTTTTGCTGGTGTCGTTCAGCTCTTCGACTCTGCCGTCTACACAAGTTTCGTCCATTTCTCAGGCCCATGACAACACCTCAGCCAGTCAACCTGTTGGTCCTCCGTGGTCCTTCAGCCCTTGGGCTCTAACAGGCACCCTCGTCCCTGCAACCCCTGTCTCGGTCAACTTCCAAGCAAACTCTGGTGTGGTTCGACTGAAATACGTACACAATATAGACCAAAGACATCTACACAAACCAAAAACAGGATGTGATGTTCCAAATGTGACCCTAGAAAGGACAGAATTGTCCAGCATACCTGGTTCCTCTCTTTATAGGACCTACTGTACCTAGCACTGTTTTGACTCTTTTACACATTTTATAAGCTCTTCACGAGTTCTCAGCATATGTACACACATACAAAGAGCACATTTTGCCGATGCAGTACTCAGCATTGTTTTGGATGTTTAGTAAGTTCTGCAAAAACATACGTTTTTTTTTTTTTTTTTTTTTCTCTTTAGGTTCTGTCTTAAAAATGACAGTGTGGGTTCTAAGCGAACCAATCTATGCACCAAACGTGCATGCCTATAGACTAAACACATAATATACATGTGCATGCGGTCACAATTTTCACAGATACACGTTTTTGTTGTTTACATGGAGATGGTAACCATTCACTCCCATTATAAAGCTAGGAAGAGTCAGGATAATATAACTCTGATTGTGTTTGGCTGAAAGGACAGAGAAATATGGATTAAGTGTGAGTAAATTATGGGATAATTTTCATTTTTGGGGTGAACAAACACTTTAAGTGGATCAAATGCATTGTAAAGCTTAGCTATTTGCTCTTAATATAAATTCATATAAATACATCTTCATTTAATGCAATTAACATGGAATTAAGTGTCCGAAATCATTCCTTCAGGTAGCACGTAAGTATATATTTTTTAAAGTATATTGTTTATTACTCTACAAGCATTTTTTCACTAGGGGTCAGAAGAGAAGTTGAATAAACAATGGACAGCTTGTGTCAGGTATTTCACAAAAAAAAAAAAAAAAAAATTGTTAAATGTATAGCCAAACATATATGAAATGTTTCCTGTGTCCATATTATCATTAATGAAGAGGTTTCTTGGTGCAGCTCTGCTGAATGTGGAAAAGAAAAATAAAGTGAAAGAGAATTATTCACATAATAGGGAAAAGATTGGTGAAGAAAAGGCTTTTCCTCTTCCTCCATGGGGTGGAGTGGGATTAGGCAAGGCTCGCTAATGATGGTTGAGATAAACCTTTCCAACTGACTTGGGACCAGTTCAAAATAAAAAATATGGGCAGGAAAGACTAATCCTAGATTAAGATGATAAGGCAACCCCCGCAAGTGTGAATACATTACTTGGTCCACAGCCAGTGGTCGAGGCTTGAGAAAAGATGCCACAGTGCTTAGTTAACACTGCAGTTGCCTGGAGACTTATGTTTCCCTGGTTTATACAATATTTGGCATAACGTTCAGTGTTTCTACAGCAATTTATCTTTTGGCTCATGTTAATGCCCATTTCTTCTTTGTTCACAAAAAGATGGCAGAGAATACCCAAGTTCAGATGTTTCTTTTAGTAATTCAGGCTTGAATAATTATTCATGTTTTTTCTTGACTGCATTCAGCATGTTCTTTTCTCTCTGCTCCAAGGATGTCTTTGTCTGTTGTCTCTGAAGACCTGACTTTGTTCCTGCTGTCTAGCAAACAAGGAAGTGATTTTGCATTTAAAACGATGATTTTCGGTATTAACAACCTTTTCCTATTATTTTTAGTTAGTGTGTACTCCAGGCAGTTTATCTGTAATATAAGGAAAAAGAAAAGAAAAAAAAAAGAAGCAATTTTTTCAGTAGAGTCTGGCTGCGTACACTCTCTGTTATGTGTTGCATAATTTGCATTGCACTTTCATGTATTTCTTTTGAACAGTCTGAAAGTTTGCATTGTGCAGAGACACATTATTAATAAGACCAACACCACTAGTGGCATTACACATGTAGTATTCACAGGTTTATTACATCTCAGTTCTATAGTAGTAGTATATATAGATATCTCATTAGCAGATGTTTATAGGCCGCTATACGTAAGCCGTCCACTGTATTGGAACGGTCAAAGCCGGTCTGTAAACACTCAAGAGCAAGTGTTAGCTAGCACAAAATTAAAAATAGTTTAAAAACCTGTAATATTGAGGTAATACATATAAAATCAAAATAACACATTATCACCTGTGAAAGGTTATCCCATTTTCTCAGGAATTTAAATCTCAGTGTTTTTTACAACCAGAGGCTGCACAATTTTGTGGTATCTTAGAAAACATGTAGATTTTTACTGTGACTACTGCATTCGAAATGTTGACCATTCTAAGATGGCGGAGGTGTCAACATGTCTGAAGAGGTCAAATGTGGCATTTACCTATACATATCTATGGTAGTGCGTATATCGCAACACTTTGTTCGTTTTGATCATAGACTGTAAAAAAATATGGACGTAGTGTCCGTGACGTCACCCGTAGATTTCTGAAGAGCGTTTTTGAAGCGAAAATGAGACCGCTGCCATCTTAGCAGCGCGTCACTCCCGGATAACTGAAAATGGGCAAAGAGGCAGGACTTGATAATATTGTGACTTGTTGCTGAAACCAGCCCGCCTAGCTCGACGTGATCACGTTAGCAGGCAAAGGAGCTATCTATCTATCTTAGATACTATCTAAATAAAATATTAATAAAGATAAGTTATATCATTAGAAAGTTCTAAAGGTGTACTGTCAATATACAGTGTCTTTTTTACGAGATAGATGCTCCAGCATCAGTAATTAATTAATTTGTGTCGGGTGTGCAAAAACATGAAAAATCAAACGGGACTTCATACCTTTATATAGCGATAGCGAGATGAATCTTGTGTGGCATTTGGGTAAAATGTCCATGAGTGTCCATTGAGTGACCATTAACACAGCAAGCCATATTATTTTATAATTGTATAAAATAATCCCCCAAAAAAACACAAACACGGAAGAGATGCCAAATTCAGTGGCTGGAATTAGCTGAGGTGACGGCTCACAGACAGCAGCGGCAATCTACCTGTCACTCATGTGACCACGCCCTTAATTATGCAGAACTTTAAGGCTTAATATAATTTAAACGGATGAGTTATAAAAAAAATCACCCCCCTCAGAGTTGTCATGAAGGGCAAAATTAGCAGTATAGACCAAAACCACAGTTTTAACCAGGCTGTAAACATGATTTTTTCTGCTGTAAACTTGGCCATTTTAACATGGGGGTCAATGAGATTCTGCTCTCTTTTGCAGCCTGTCCCTAGCAGCCAGTCGTATGAATTGCAGTTTAAATCACTTCCGTATTGGCTTCACGAGAAACTGGGGGAGGTTGCCGCTTGGTTTTGATGTATTCATGAGCCGTTTAATCTTTGAAGGTTTAAATGCTGTAATTTTTGGCTAGCACTATAAACAAAGCTGAATGTTTTTCCCTTTTAACGGGTAAGCCATGGCCCCACACCGGCTAAGTGTCCTCTGGCTCCGCATGCTGCAGCAGCAATTCCCCAAACTCATGCTATAGGTTGAGTTGGAAAGTGATTGGGTCTGAGTGGACTGCTCTCAATGTTTCAATGGTGCCTGGGAGGCCCAATGTTTACACTTTTGTGGGAGATAAACCCATGAATGGCAAAGTAATAGTAGTATTTGTACAATAAACTATTCAAGAGAATGTATTTTAAAATAAAAAATCTTACATACTTCACCTTTAAAATCTGTTCAGTATTTCATGACAGCATCCCTAATTGTTGATGTGGGCAATGGTAGAAATTGAGTTGTGCGAAGTGTCCTTTAAGGTCAATTCAGCCTTAAAGCTTCCTTCAGGGTCTAAGTCTCCAAGTGGTGGATACACATACTAATGCTTGTACATTTGTTCTGACTTACACTGACAAAATAAACAGCAAAAGCCACAGCTAACACTTTCAGCAATTAAGTGTTCCCTATTGCCGCTTAAAAAGATTCAGATCAGAGAACTCATTTTATTGGAAAAGTAATGAATGTGATAGGTGTCAGGCGAAATTTTCATATTGCTTTTAGTCCACAAGCTGCTTTGAAAGGAGAAATTACCATAAGCACCTCAAAGACAGACTTGGTGTCAGTAAATGTTCAAGCGTGTGAATGTGTGTTAAATAAGATCATTGACTTATTAATAGGGACATTCATTAAGGAACCAGTTATTATTGCAGATGTCTCTGCTAGATGATTTATAGAAGCTGCTAATTCAGATGATGTGTGGAGGAAAAGAAGCCAGTGAGATTTTATTACTAGTATTGTTGTTGTTAAGGTTCGAAATTCACTGCAAAATAAATAAATAAATAAATAAATAAAAATTTCTTACTCAGTATTTTTGTCTTGTTCCCAGTCCAAATATCTAAAAGTTCTTAAATCAAGAAGCATTCGAGAGAATTCGACGGCAAATTTACAGCTGTCAAAATACGACATTTTGATGAAATCCAAGAAGTTTTTTATCCCCCATAGAAAGCAACATAATTACTGTCATTCAAGGTCTAGAAAAGTAGTAAAGACATGGATTCCTTTCTCAAAGACAGCCCTCCCCAAATGTCATTGGCATTGTCTTAAAAAAGAAAAAAAAGCCAGACAGTCTTTAAAACTTTCACACTTTCTATGCATTTTAAATTCCAATCCTGCTTTAAATTGCTTGTTTTGTAGATGAAAGCGAGTCAAGAAAAGCATGTTTAAATGACCAGCGGAAGGAAACTGAAGATTGGCCGGATCTCTCTCAACCCCTAAAGTGTTCCTATTTACCTGGTGAAATTCATGTCACTCTTACTCCTTCTTCCTCCAGCTGCTGTGAAAGGGGCTTCAGAGTCATGGCAAAGATGGACTAAGCCAAGCGTTAAATTGGCTTTTTTAAAAGAAATGAATACATAACTTTGAGGAACTGATCCCTTGGCAGTGCATGCACATCTGTTGTGCTTGAATTGTTACAGCGAGGGCTACCAGCTTGAATGCCCTACTCTGACCTATTCTACAACTTGTGTATTTTACTATAGTTAATTACCATTAGATCTTCCTTTGTTTTGAATGTTATCCAGAGACCCAAATCTTAATGGTCACATATACACTGCAAAGCTGGGAAAAAAAGAAAAAAGAAAAAAAAAACATATACAGTGTACGTAAATACCAGAGTGAGACCCCTATCTTGATTTCAGAATATTTTTTGTGAAAAAATTATATGAATCATTCAGAAATACAGTATTAACAGTGGCGGCTGGTGAGTATTAAAATAGAGAAGGCACACTAAATTGTAGCGGTCTAGGGATCCCCTACCAAAGGATTTTTTTTTTTCTTTCTTAACTGTTTTAAATTGGCTTTTTTAAAAATCACTTTTAGGCAGAAACTTGAAAATGACACATATACAGCAAGAAAATATAAATATAATTTCACTCACCTAGCCTATCACTTGAAGCAAAAATCCATTCCTCTGTACTTTTAAATGTCTGCATTTAAGAGCAAGTCTGGTTGTTTAGTTTAGCTGATTGTTGTAGTAGCCTATATCCAACTTAGGCATGGGGTCTTTCTTCATTTTTCCTTCTTCATTTGTAGGCCTAGCTGCTGTTCAAATGGTAGCTTGGTAAATTTGTTGGCAATCAAATATTCATTATCTCTACTACCTATAATTAAGGTAGTTAGTACAACCCGAATTCCGGAAATGTTGGGACATTTTTTAAATTTGAATAAAATGAAAACTAAATGACTTTCAAATCACATGAGCCAATATTTTATTCACAATAGAACATAGATAACATAACAAATGTTTAAACTGAAAAGGTTTACACTTTTATCCACTAAATGAGCTCATTTCAAATTTGATGCCTGCAACAGGTCTCAAAAAAGTTGGCACAGGGGCAACAAATGGCTGACAAAGAAAGAAATTTTGAAAAGATTCAGCTGGGAGAACATCTAGCAACTAAATAAGTTAATTGATATCAGGTCTGTAACATGATTAGCTATAAAAGGGATGTGTTAGAGAGGTCTTAGAGTCTCTCAGAAGTAAAGATGGGCAGAGCTGTGAAAGAGTGCATAAAAAGATTGTGGAATACTTTAAAAACAATGTTCCTCAATGTCAAATTGCAAAGGCTTTGCAAATCTCATCACTACAGTGCATAACATCATCAAAAGATTCAGAGAAACTGGAGAAATCTCTGTGCATAAGGGACAAGGCCGAAGAACTTTATTGAATGCCCGTGGTCTTCGGGCCCTCAGACGACACTGCATCACTCATCGGCATGATTGTGTCAATCACATTACTAATTGGGCCCAGGAATACTTCCAGAAACCACTGTTGGTAAACACAATCCGCCGTGCCATCTGCAGATGCCAACTAAAGCTCTATCGTGCAAAAAGGAAGCCATATTGGAAACCTATATCAGGCAAGAATGGGACCAAATTTCAACAACAAAACTCCAGAAACTCATAACCTCGATGCCCAGACATCTTCACACTGTTTTGAAAAGATGAAGAGATTCTACACTATGGTAAACATGCCCCCGTCCCAACTATTTTGAGACCTGTAGCAGGCATCAAATTTGAAATGAGCTCATTTTGTGCATAAAATTGTAAAATTTCTCTGTTTAAACATTTGTTATGTTATCTTTGTAGTATTGTGAATAAAATATTGGCTCATGTGATTTGAAAGTCTTTTAGTTTTCATTTTACTATTTTGAGCAGTTCAAACTATCATTGTATCACGTCTCTATCATGATTTATTGATATACTAAGGGAGGCTAGCCTCCTCAGCAATGTAGTTTTTTAGACACTCTAACCAAAGCCACTTGAACGCAAGCCTGCAACCTTAGCCAAAAAAAAAAAAAAAAAAACATCTGCTAATCCTGCGAAGGAAACGAGGCCTTTTTTATTTTTATTTATTTTATTTTATTTTATTTTATTTTATTTTATTATTTATTTTTTTTATTTTTTTTTTTTTGAATGGATGTCAATGGAGGAGAAGCTTCATTTATGCTGAATAAAATGCTGTTTTATAAGAGAAGTCACAGACAAATGCGTGACAGGTATGATTCAGTTTATGGCACCTCTCATTCTTTTCTAAAGTATCCTTTTTTATTTTTATTTATTTATTTTTTTTTTTTTTTTGAATGGATGTCAATGGAGGAGAAGCTTCATTTATGCTGAATAAAATGCTGTTTTATAAGAGAAGTCACAGACAAATGCGTGACAGGTATGATTCAGTTTATGGCACCTCTCATTCTTTTCTAAGGTATCCGCAAACAGTGACTGACTGTCGCATAACTCTGAAGGAAATTCAATGAGGTCAATGCTGTAATGTGATTGGCTATCAGGGCACACATTATCCTAGTTAGCCATTATGCTGTCTCCAATGGTAGAGCCACAGACCCTTGTATCTCCGAAAAATAAGACCATCTCTGCTCTAACCCATGAAAGTGAAACTAGTGATTGGCGATTTTTTTATTTGTTTTGTTTTTTACCAACGAATAAGGAAAAAGTCTCTGGCTATGGATTTTGCCTCCTCCTCCCCTTCTCAGACTCACCTTAGCACAGTTTTCTGAACTATTGTAATTACATCAGCAGATTCGGCACGTTCGGGGAAGATCAGAGGTGGTTCTGACTTCAGTAATATTTTATGGTGTTACAGTGGTGAAATTACAAACAGGAAATACACCTTCTGAGACATAAAATGAAATGAATAATCGTCACATTTTCACCTCAACATTTTGGGTAGGCTGTGCCTTGCTTGCCTTCCCTTATGAGCTGAAGCGGAGTATTTAAGGAACAGTTCACCCAAAAATTAATCAAACTCATGTCGTTTTAAACCTGAATGCATTCCTGAAGGTAAAGTTAGTTAAAAGCTAGGTCATTATTTATTGTCCATCCATTAAAATGTATTTAAAAAAAAAATGTAATACCTGAATATTAACATGCAAATCAATAATCATTAACATTACGCAATATATTTGCAATTATTTATATATACACACAGAATTTAAATTTCAGTCTGTTCCCCACACAGTTATTATGTGGCTTCACAAGTCAAAAGAACCACATGCCTATGTGTCCTTTTGAAACTTGAAAGTCAAATAAATCCTTCTGTAATCAACATAAGAAAGAAAGTCATATGGGTGAAATAATAAGCAGTGTTGGGGAAAGTTACACAGTGTCTACACCAGCCGCGACTTTTATTGCGTCGCATCACGCCGCGTCGCAACAGCTAAAAGCTGTCTACACTGAACGTGACAGGCTGACCGATGCAAAGCACTTGGACTATGTCAGAAATAGAACAGGGAATCCATTTACTGTCAGGAATTTGTCGCGTTGCGTTATCACTGATTATAATGGGTTCTATTGTCTTTTGACGCATTGCGTCGTGCTGCTCACATCCGGTGTAGACACGGTGTTACTTTTAAAAGTAATGCATTAAAATATTGTGTTACCACCTAAAAAAGTAAACTTATTGTGTTTTTCTCACCTGAGCTGGGCTTGCTTGTTTGTTTTTAAATAACAAAATGGTTGGATTGGATCATTTAAAGTCAGCAGCAAAGACATTGGTTACTTGGTTATTAATAAAGTGAGATTAAATGCATAAAGTATGTGTAATTTAATATATTTAATTACAGGTTTGGGTGAAATTCTGAGATTGCATTTTTCTGTTTTTATCCATTTTGAGGAATACTGACTGTGCACGTGAGATGAGTAAATACATGTTTAAATTTAGTCTAGAACTACAATAACCATGTTCACACAGCCCACACATGCCTCTGAACTTACCCTTGTAAGACTTGATTTTCCTGCTAAGACAAAACTGAGATCAAGCGCCCTGCAATAAAGCAATAAAACTCATCTGGAGAGAAGATCTAAAGAAATAGCATAGGACAACACCTTGCCCTCACAACATCTACAGGATGCAACCCCCCCCACACACACACCCTCCTTCCCTTCCCCCTAACTCAAGTCACTGAAAGTTCTTCAAGATGTATAATGTAACTTGTGTATCTATTGTTTTTTCCCCTTTCATGTTTGGTATCATTTTAAATGTCTCAGTGCGATTGGTAAAATGGTCTCAGTTTCACAGCAGTCACTTATGTTATGAGGAAGTTTGAAAACTAAGGAGAATTCTGTCCTCCTTTTGTCACTTCAAGAGATCTGATAACCCACTCCTCTTCCCCCAAAACAGGTGTTGGTGTAGTAAATATTTACAATCCTTTTTGTTCTGGTCTGGGTATATAAGGTAAAGTGCAAAGCAGTCATGTGGGATCTTCTGTAGCCAGAAGCCCCCATACAGTGATGGGGAAGTGTCTTAAAAACACTAATCCACCACTGTGTGTATGTGCATTTCTTACTCTTTGAGCAATTGATGTTATGCATTTATTATTTCTGAATTAGTTTCTAATTGTCCAACTATGTAATTGACATGATACATTTTACTTGACAAAATAAAATGTTAATCTTGATTTATCTTGGATTCCTCTGAAATCATTATGACTAGTAGATTATTAAAGTCCGTCATTTCCGTAAATCTGCGTCAGGACAGGTCAAACTAGAGAGCCCCATGAAAGGAGAATAGGGGCACATCATGGGACTTTTTTAGTTTGTCTGTTATTGACTTAGCAAGTTGCAGTATCGTGACTAAGGAAACTGTATTTTTGTATGGACAAGCATGTGGCGGTTCGACTCAAATGCATTAGTAAACTCTGCACCCTCTGACTAAGAATCATAAACTGGCGAATTTATGTCCGTGAGAACGCAGTCGGCCGATGTGAAAGTCTCTAAGCGATGATAGGTCCATAATGAACGAATAATTGAAATTAGGAGATATCCAGAATGATCAAATATCTAAATTAATGCATAACCAATGATTAACTTCTAATTGGAAACACGACTTAAGAGTAAAAATATTTGAAATTGGAGTCAGATTAAACGAGTGAAATTAAGTTAACTTCACAGAGGTGCTGAAAAGACATACACGCGTTAACCTTCGCCCAGGCCGTCGGATTCCGTTTTTGGGCCGATGGGGGGTTCCTTACACCCTATTTCTTTCAAAATGTGGACAGGAGAGCTGTCAGTCAATAACTGTGAAAAGTAACTTGCGTTACCTTATGTGAAAAAGTAACTTAGATTGTAAATTGTAAAAGTAATGCGTTACTTTACTACTTACTTGAAAAAAAAAAATCTGATTACGTAACTCAAGCTGAGTTAATAAACACGTATAATAAAAAAAAGTGAGTAAATAATGACAAAAGTTTTATTTTAAGATGAACTATCCCTTTAAACTATCTTTTTTTTTTTTTTTTTTTTTTTAAGCACAGAGAATTTAAAGTCTCTTGCAATGGAGTAAACCATCTGTCCAGGAGTCAGAATCCCAGAGCCGGTCTGGCTCAATCTTTCCTTGATTACAGCCTCATGAAGATGGACTGAACAAGCTGTTATAAACTGCACTTCCATTACAGACTCCATCCTGCAACCGTGTAGTGGGCTGTAAGCAACTGCTGCTCTCTGTGTGGGGTTGGTAGTTGTTTCGGATGCCTTAATTGGATTTAAATGAGTTTCTGCCAGTAATTTTGGACTGAATTTTGACTAATTTGTCATTTAACTTTTGAGGTTACCAGTTTTTTTTTTTTTTTTTTTTTTGAAAACTGAATATTACTTTAAAAAAGTACTTGCATACTCCCCAATCTTTAGTTTTAAGACCCTTTGGAAGAGGGTTTAGCCTTTTTTTACTGGCTATCTTTCTTTCAAATTAACCCATGCATTATTGTAGTTATTAATAACATTACTAAAAAACAGAATTGTGAGTGACAGTGTATCACATGCTCAAATTTGATTGTTGATTCTCATGCACAGTAGACAGAAAGAAGGATTGTCATGACAACAGCAAGCATTAAAACAGAGCAAGTAGAAGTGTAGACTCGCTGAGATTCATTTAATACTACATTATTCTGCCTAGAACATCCATCCACCCAAAATTAACTTAATACAATGGAAAAAAAAGATTAATTTTCTAACCCCATTGGCCAATATATTTTCTTGTTTTAAGCATTAACTCATTCAATTTTGATGAATTTTTCATAAAACAAGCCTTCATGTCTTATGAATTCTGAATCTCAAGTAAAAAAAAAAAGAAAGAAAAAAATGGCAGTACAATACAGTATTTTTTCTCACTCTTCCGTAAGTTAGATTGTATTAAGCATGTATGTCATGAATTAAGCATGACCTGCATATAAAATAATAGCTGGAAAGTCAGTCACTTAAAGGGGACCTATTATGCCCCTTTTTACAGCATGTAATATAAGAATCAGATGTGCCCAGAACATGTCTATGAAGTTTCAGCTCAAAATACCCCACAGATCATTTATTATACCATGTAGTAAATGCCCATTTTTGAATGGAAGGAAAAACATGCTGTTTTCATGGATGCATCTTTAAATGCAAATGAGCTGCTGCTCCCCACCCGCTTTCCAGAAGAGGGCAGAGCCTACAGCTCGTTCCTCAGATACTAACAAAACATCTGTTTGGTTTTGATTATCATCTCTATTGCGGTCATGCTCACATGATATTGCAGTTCTTCATCATCATGAAAGTTTATTATTTGCATGCTTTTTAAAGTCATATCAATCTAAACTTATGATATATGGTTTTCTGAGCACACACACACCTGAAGCATGCACACAGAAAGCTGGCTGTCAGACGGCGCGTCCCGTGAGTATTAAACTAATTTCTATTTCACTTGTTATTGCGTTTAAACTGTCACATACACACACAATGTTAAGTCAAAAACAGACAAAGTTCACATAAACACATTCGGTTATGTCTGTGAACGTAAACAGCAAGTAAAGAAATCAGATGTGTATATTAGACGTGTATATATTGTGTATATTCATCAGCAGTCGTGGGCAGGGCCTAAGCATTCGTGACGTCACAAAAGCTACAAGCTGCAAATGGCTTGTTCTGAGACACTGCTTATGATTTATGGGAATTAAAAAAAAGAGGGTGGTTGTGTGTACACACACTGCTGACACACAATGTGCAAACACCATGTAAAAGTGAATTTTGCATAATAGGTCATAAAAAAAAAAAAAAAAAACATGTTATTGTTGAGTATCGTATTTGATACATCAGGCTTTGGCTGATATAGTATGATATAGGAGGATATGAAGCTCACACTGGAGGAAAAAAAAAACCCCAAAAAACCCCTGCAATTTTATGTAGAAGCCCAAACTTAGTTTGGTGCAGTTGCTGATATTTATACAGCCAAAAAAGTAGGATGGAATTCGGATAACTTGCAATGTAAATCGATTAGATCTTTATAAAAGTATAGTAGACTACTTGTATTAAAAAAAAAAAAAAAAAAGGATTGTGACATTCTGCTCGGTTTGCTTTAGTTCCTGTTTCCCTGCTCTGTTTAGTTTCGGTTTCCTTGGTTAATGATTGTGTTCATTTGTTTCTGTACAGTAGTTACTGATGATTATCACCTGTCTCGTTTAGTTCCTTGTTTGCCCTTTATACGCCATTACAGAAAAACCAATCAAAAAGAAAAAAGTTTTTGAACAAAAGCCTCAACAAGTGGTCCAAGGCATGCCTGCCTGGAGTAGGTCCTCGAGGAACATTCACAGAATATGAGGGTGCTGCTGTGCTATGGAACCCCCTTCAGAATCTGCAAAGGAGAGAAGAAATAGGCTGTCAGCCCACCACGGAACTGGTGATAGAGCCTGAGTTTGCACCCACCACGGATGAAGAGCCTAGAGCCCATTCCCACCACGGAGCCAGAGGCAACAAGCGCGTCTATCCCAGAGCCTGCCGCCATATCAGTCCCAGAGTTAGAGCTCCATCCAGCTCTCCGTCTCGGGCTTCCCGATCCCCAGCTTGGTTCTGTGATTTGGATCTTCTGGTTTCAACTCAGGCCTTTAGGTCCATGTTCTCTCCACACCAACATGGTCCGTCAACCTTAGGGCTCCACCGGGCTCCCTCGTTTATCTGGCTCCACATGGGCCCATTGTCACCCTGGTTCCACCACAGACTTCTGGGCCTCTGGCTGCACCTCCAGTCCTTATCCCTTTGGCTCCACTGGGTACTCTTTCCCTCCAGCATCGCCACGGTCTGCAGAGCCCGTCTCCCCCTCAGTCCTGCAAGCCAGCAGCTCCGCCACGGACTTCCAGACCAGCAGTGTTACCCTTGGCTTTTGTCCCGTCGCCTCCGCTTGTGTATCATATAATGCAATACAAAACAATGATTGAGAGATGTACAAATAAACGTTATGAAAGCATGTAGAATGTACTGTGTACAATGTTTTCATTTTCATTTCATTTCCATTTAAGTTTTGATCATGTTGATAATTTTGAGTCCTTAGAAAACTGAGTATCAAATATGATACAGTAGATTTTATAGGTAAAAATGGCATTTAAGACATACCAAAATATAGTGGTATTTAAAAAAAAAAATAATAAAATCAAATATATATAAATTTAGGGGGGGGAACCTTTTGAGTTCCAGTCCATCCCTAGCATTTAAACAGCAGCATCTATTTATTTCTCACATATCCCTGGCACACCATGTGGATGGGACCAATTAGTGCCTCCAGTCGGCCAAAATCTGCATCTGCACAGTGTGGTTTTCTTCAGCCTTTGCCATATGAATAATCGCCTCTGATTCATAGAACTTTAAAATGACCAGACTTGAGCACATGTGAATATCTGCCACAAATATCTCATTTTAGGTGTAATTTGCTGTCTCTCACAAAGCTGTGAAGAGAACTGAATTCAAACTGAGAACACAAATTCAAAAACATATTGTACATAGTGCAACCACATAAAAATGAGCTTATTAAATTCATGGCCACGCTTTTTGTTTTCACTGTAAGCGGATTTTACCTGTCTCTAGGCTGGAAAATATTTTGCATTAATCCAGCCATGATGGATGGAAACTTTATAGGTAATATAGACTTGATATTGCTGCCAGTGAAAAATGTGTTTAAACTGATGAGTGTTCTTCTGAGTGTTAAAACAGTGATTTTATTTGCTTCTATTAATAAAAACTAACAAGGTGTCATCTAAAATGATTCATTTTCAAGCCTTTCTACATACTGAAACCAGTCCTAAATAATGAATATCTGGTTTGACAGTCTATTAATATGAAATATGATCAGGTTAATTTGAAGGTATGTATACAGTTGATAACAGGTTGACAACAGGAGTGTAACACAGGTAAGCATCTGTCAGACTGGATGTGGAATAACACCAGGTGAGTATCACAGGTAAGTATCTGGTAGACTGGATGTTGGATAACAGGCGAGTACATCAACAACAGATACACAGATCTCCAGGGAAATAGACTTAAACACATGATTTTCTTCAACACATGCAGCTTCTCAAAAGGTCAAACATAAACAATCTCAAACAGAAGATAACTGAAGTATCAAAAAGTAACTTAACTTGCTGTCAATCTGAATTCCATTTCACACCCGTCCATATAACTTAAATCCACAGGTAACAATCCATATAAATGTCCAACAAAGTGTCCCAGAGCACATTAGAACAAAACTGGTAAGCATCAACACAGGAAAGAACAATCAGCAAACAGAAGGTGAGTCCATATAACATACTCAAAGGCCATACAAAGACTGCCTGGCTGTGCTGTGCTTACAGTATATGAAAGTCCAAACACCAAGTTAATTAACAGCAGGTGTCTCTTATTAGCAGGGAGGACAGGTGCACTCGTAACAGGTTATCTGAGGTTATATTTTAAATCATTTTGATTGTGGGGAACACTGGACACAGTAGAGAAGATGTCATTTGATGTAATTGAGTGTTTTGTTTTCTCTTTAGTGTCAGTGGGTCTCATTCAATAATAATTGCATACAGATGTCCCTACTTATTTAAGCAGAAATGAAATAATCAAGCAAGACTATTTGGAGCATAACTCAAAGGAATTGAAACTGAACAACTGAACATCTACTGGGCTGGAATGGGAAATGATGGATGGCACACAAAATTATATATATATATATATCAGGGCATGCGGTCCATATAAGCTGTGAATGCCCAAGCCATTTGTATACTCGCTAATTAATATTAACACTATAAATGACTATAAGTTTTCTCCCTTGTTTGACATGCCACCCAGCATACCCGGTTAAAAAAAGTCACCGCTGGCCACTTAGATATCGCTTCAACTTTTTTGGGGCGCTATTAAGCATTAAATATTGTATTCTTGTTTTATGTTCCATAGAAAAAAAAGTCATACAGGTTTGGGATGGCATGCAGTGCAAAACCAAAATGAATCTGGAATTCTATTTATAGCTAGGTTATTTGGATAGTCTTTTCAATACTAGCAGCTGAATGTGATTTTTCCAAAATACTGTCAATGTTTCAAGTAAGTGTTGCATGAGAAGGGCATGGATCCACATCCTAATGTTGATTTTAACCTCTGAATCTCCAAGAATTGTATAAGCACTTGTCTTTTTTAAATTTGAAAATATGAAAGATTTTTCAACTAGTGTGATCAATGGTAAATCGACAAGAGAAAAAGAATAAAAGGTTTTGTTTTTTTGAAGGTCTAAAGTTTTTTTATATTTGTAAAGCATTTGGTGAGGCATAGACAGATTCTGGGCAAGCTCTGCCAGGAATAGCTCATACATCCCAATCAACACCAGCGTAAAAGAGTAAAACTCCCATCCTGAACTGATCCCAGCTGCCACTGAAAACTTGTTTCCTCTTTTAGAGTCATTTAATGATAGACATTGTACAACTAAATACTTCTATCCAGTATCCCTTGAAGTATAGTCTGTAAACTGCCCTTGATAAATCTCTTTAATTATAAGTGAACTCATATCAGCCTTCCTCAGTAAAACTAGGACACAAGCTTTAGCTTCTTGAACCCTTTATGTTCAGCATATATATATATATATATATATATATATATATATATATATATATATATATATATATACTTACCTTGTACCAGGAAAAGAACAACAGTCTGGAATGACTGCATTGGAATGGCATGAGAGTGAAGAAAATGACAGAATTTTATTTTTGGATGAAATATTTCATTATATTTCAACTAATGCAAGATCATCAGAATGAAGAAAATAGGTCCTCAGACAGGTTGTGCTGGATATCAGTTTTCTACTACTCACCTTGCCTGTTTCCAGAATTTTTCAGTTGTTACGAATGAATGAGGCAAAGTCTGAAATAGTTCTTAAATAATTTCTTCAACACATCCCAGAAAACTACTGGCTTGAGTATGGCAATCCATTCAAAATTAAACTCAAATCCAAAAGAATTACACTCATTTATCTCCACATTTCGACACAAGAACCGATGCTTCGGTCCAAAAAAGGCCGGTAAGAGGAAGACAAATGATGGGTTGAGATATGGCCAACTGACAAATACTTTGTCTGAAGGGCTTCAGGAACTAGTGTTATGAGATTCTCTTGGTTTTCTACTTTTCTGGGATCTGTGAAAGATTGACATTGATAGAGATATGAGATTTTGAAGGTTCCTTCTGAGTTAGAAGTGATGGCCTTTTGTCTGTCTTCATAGGCTTAGCTGGACTTTGGTTTAGTTTGAGTCTATCAAGAGTGAAACCTCCATGTTGAAGTGGAATAGGGAATCAGACATGAAGAAAGATGGATGCTTCTGTCTTCAGGTCTAATGAAATACAGCTGTATGCACTTACTGGATTTTTCCACGCACACACACAGCCAGGGCTGCAGCTGAATTGTGAGGTGATCAAACATGGTTTGGGTGACATTGAAATGAAAAGGAATTTGAGAGTCATTTTTCAGTTATCACATTAGACATGCATCATCATTAGCTCCAACATTAATCCTCATGTTTGCACTCATGTGAACTTCCCCTCCAAATGGATTCACTATAGACTCAAATCTCTGAAGAAAATGTGTTCATGCAAATAAAATCTATAAAGTCTATTTAAAAATGACTAAATAAATATTATAGAAAGGGTCTGTCATCACATAAGATAACTGGGAATGTTGTCCTAGGCCCCGTGATGAGGTGATTGCAAATTAATCATTTGAAAGAAAAAATCTTAAATTAGCTCTTAAAATTTGGAAAAGAAAACCTCAAATAACAACACATAACATATCACACTGTGTCATTTATTTATTTAACAAAACCTTGGCCAAAATTTAAAAGTCATGGGTGGCAAAATAAGGACACCCTTACTGCTTCCATAGGAATTAAGAAGGCAAGTAATGGTCAGACACTGCTAATCAAATGCCTTTGAGTAATTGATCATCAGCAAGAGTGATCACCAGGAAAGACATCAGCAATGATTTAGAGAAGCAAATGTTTCTGCCATCAATCTGGAAAGGGTTATACAGCCATTTCCAAACAATCTGAAGTCCATCATTCTACAGTGAGGAAGATTATTCACAAGTGGAAGACATTCAAAACAGACACCAATCTTCCCAAGAGTGGACATCCCAGCAAATTCACCCCAAGATCAGACAGTGTAATGCTCAGAGAAATTGAAGAGCCACACCTCAGACTCTACAGGCCTCAGTTAACATGTTAAATGTTAAAGTTCATGACAGTACAATTAGAAAAAGACGGTACAAGTATGGCATGTATGGAAGGATTGCCAAGAGAAAGCTTCTTCTCTCTAAAAAGAACATGGCAGCATGGCTTTGGTTTGCAAAGTTGCATCTGAGCAAACCACAAGACTTCTGGAACAATGTCCTTTGGACAGACAAGACCAAAGTGGAGATGTTTGGCCATAATGCACAGCGCCACATTTGGTGAAAACTAAACACAGCATATCAGAACAAACACCTCATACCAAAAGTCAAGCATGCTGGTGGAGGGGGGATGATTTTGGGCTTGTTTTGTTGCTACGGGCCCTGGGCATTTTACAGTCATTGAGTCGACCACGAACTCCTCTGTATACCAAAGTATTTTAGAGTCAAATGTGAGGCCATCCGTCTGACAGCTAAAGCCTAGCCAAAACTGGGTCATGCAACTGGGCAATGATTTGAAGATCACCAGCAAATCTACAACAGAACGGCTAAAAAAGAAAAGAATAAAGGTGTTGCAATGGTTCAGTCAAGTCCAGACCTCATCTCGACTGAAAAGCTGTGGCGAGAGTTGTGCATAGATTGGGGTGCCCAACCCTGTTCCTGGAGATCTACCTACCTGCAAAGTTTAGCTCCAACCCTGATAAAACACACCTGAATCAGCTAATTAAGATATTCAGGAGCACTTGATAATTACAGACAGGTGTGTTGAGCAGGGCTGGAGCTGAACTCTGCAGGAAGGTAGATCTCCAGGAACAGGGTTGGGCACCCCTGGCATAGACAAATGCCCACAAACCTCAATAAACTTGAGCAACATTGTAAAGAAGAATGGGCCAAAATTCCTCCAGAATTATGTGAGAGACTGATAAAGTCAATGATTACTACAACTTATTCCTGCTAAAATTGAATCTATAAGCAGTTGAATCATAGGGTTTTCATAGTTTGTTACCCATGGCTTTTCCATTTTGGTTTTATTTTTGTTAAATAAATAATGACACGGTGTTATATGTCATGTGTTGTTCTTCATCTGAGGTTTTATTTTCCAAATTTTAAGACCTGCCAAGGACCAGATGATTTTTTTTTATTTATTTATTTATTTTTTATGTCCTGATACGGAAAACCATGGAATTCAATAGGAATTCAATTCAATGTCTATCTTGTTCATATGTATGTGTGTGTGTGTGTGTGTGTGCGTGTGTGTGTAAATGTATGTATGTATGTATGATTATAACAGTTTCATTAGTCCAAGGGGAGTGGGGGCTCACACCAAAAATGTTGATCTAACATTTGTATGTAATGCTGTTGACTTGTTCCTTTAATGCATAATATGACCATTTTCATTAATAACTTCATAAAAGTTACTCTTACCTGCACTCAGCAATGATCACCTTTAGATTTGCAATACATCAGTGGATACAAGGCCTGATGAAAGCTAGAAATGATCATTTAGACTGTAAAATGGGTGTATAATGTAACAGCAACCCCTCTATGGTCACCCTACACAACGGCATTGTAAATCAGTGCTGCACCCGCTTTGCAATCAGTCATTACACTCACACATGAATCCACGTGAGGAAGGACAGGAGGAGGTTGATTGAAAGCTTGTGGGACAACGTAGGTTAATGGTGCTGTCTTTTGTGTCTCTGGTCACACACACAGCTGTCCTCTGAGGCTTGCATGAAGGGACTTCTCTGCACAGCCAGATTCAAACTGACGGGAATTGATTTTTGCTCTGATTGAAATGCCGTCTTCATGATGTGCTTGACTCAGCTTATTACTCAAAGCAGACACCAGCTATAGATCCACAAAAAGCTGTCTTCATTTTGGCCACGTAAGCATTCAACCTCATACCCATAGCAGCCCATATACCAGAATAAAAAATAAAGTGGGTATTTTTAAAAAATATTAAAGTGTCAATATTATGCTTATTTACGAGTATAATTTTATCTTTTGGGGTCTGCTAGAATACATTTACATGATTTAAACTTCAAAAAAACCTATTTTAGCTTCAGGTTCTAAGGGGTTTAGGTCCCAATATATTTCAAATGAAATTGAAGAATGAATTGGTGGAGTTTGTTTTGGGAGCTCGAAAGAGCTTGCTAAAGCAAAATGTGTGGAAAAGTTTGCTCCGGCTGGTAAACACCTTCAAACTACAGTACCATTGGTCCGTGGCAATTAGGAAATAGCTAGGTGTAGCTCTGAGGCTCTGCCTTCTTTGACATGGAAATCTTCTGGTTCATTCATGGTAGTGATGCAAAGTCCGATTCATTTCCGCGAACAGGTTCTTTTTGGACAGTTTGGCTCAATGAACTGGTTCAAAAAGCTGATTCATAGATTCCTAACATCATCATGCAATGATGTCACGATGAATTTCTTTTCTAACAACTCAGTGTCATGTTATATCAATGAAACATTTAAATAAAAAGTTATTTGTGTGAAAGCATATTGCTGATTATTGCCTTTCATTCACTTAAGTTAAAGGAGTTTGTGGCCACAGTTTCATTCACGGATCCTTTATGTCAGATATGACAGACCAATATTTAGTAGCCTACATCTTGGATAAGATTTGCAACAGCACACATTTGATGCACAAATGCATATGTTCTACATGTCTAAAGTATATAGTAAGGATAAACAAATTTTATAAATTCATTGATTTTGCTTAACCACTTAAAATATAATCTGCATATACAAGAAACCATTGTAAAATTTATTTACATCTCTCGACAGAAAGGTTTTTGCAGCCAATAAAATGTTATTTGATAACAGTAGTCATAATAAGCATATTTCCAGTATGTGCCTCAGCATTGTATCGTCAACTCACTCATCAGACTCCTCGATAATCCTCAGCAAACTTCGACAGTTGGTTGAACCGGCTCAGTCGGTTCATTGTGAGTCAGACGTACTACTTCGGCTGTGCGTCTTGCGTCATCAACCCCGGAACTAAAGTTCAGTTCAGTTTGATTAGTGAACTGGCTCGACCAGTTACTTCCTGAGGACCGGCCCAAAAGATTCCAGGAGACAGGCAGTTACTCTAAGTGAGCTGGACAGGGCCGTAGAAGGTCCTTAAGCCATCAGCAGGATCGGTATCTGCTCCTTTGTGCAAGGAGGAACAGGGTGGGCACTGCCAGAGCCCTACAAAATGACCTCCAGCAGGCCACTGGTGTGAATGTCTCTGACCAAACAATCAGAAACAGACTTCATGAGGGTGGCCTGAGGGTCCGACGTCCTCTAGTGCGCCCTGTGCTCACTGCCCAGCACCATGGAGCTTGACTGACATTTGCCATTGAACACCAGAATTGGCAGGTCCTCCACTGGCGCCCTGTGCTTTTCACAGCAGGTTCACCCTGAGCATGCAACAGATGTGAAAGGGTCTGGAGAAACCGTTGAGAATGTTATGCTGCCTGTAACATCGTACAGCATGACCGGTTTGGTGGTGGGTCAGTGATGGTCTGGGGAGGGACGCACAGACCTTTACAGGTTAGACAATGGCACCCTGACTGCCATTAGGTATCGAGATGAAATCCTTGGACCCATTGTCAGACCCTACGCTGGTGCAGTAGGTCCTGGGTTCTTCTTGGTGCACGATAATGCCCGGCCTTATGTGGTGAGAGTATGCAGGCAGCTCCTAGAGGATGAAGGAATTGATACCATTGAATGGCCCCCACGCTCGCCTGACCTAAATCCAATAGAACACCTCTGGGATATTTTGTTTCGGTCCATCCGACGCCGCCAGGTTGCACCTCAGACTGTCCAGGAGCTCAGTGATGCCCTGGTCCAGATCTGGGAGGAAATACCCCAGGACACCATCCGTCGTCTCATTAGGAGCATGCCCAGACGTTTTCAGGCATGCATACAAGCACGTGGGGGCCATACAAACAACTGAGGACCATTTTGAGTTGCTGCAATGAAATTTCAGCAAAATGGACTAGCCTACTGCATAATTTTTTCACTTTGATTCTCGGGGTGTCTTTGAATTCAGTCCTCTGTAGGTTGATAATTTTCATTCCCATCAAATGATGTGGCATCCTTTCATTCCTAACACAGTATAGATATCCAGCATGAAATTTGTCCCCATTGAGATCTGATGTGTTTTCAAAGTGTTCCATTAATTCTTTTGAGCAGTGTGTAATGATGGTGCAAACATATCCACGTCGCTATTATCAAATGCTTTCTTAACTGCTGTTTTCTCACCACTATGTTTTTCTTTGTGAGTTTATTTTGTTATTGAGAGGAAAGTGCAGCACATACTTACACAGTCATCTAAATGACGCTCTCAGCGTGGGTGGCATCGAGATGTTTGCTAACAGTATACCGCTGAGGAGGTATTTCCAACTTCTTTTTACCCCTAAGTGAAGAATGAAAAAGAACTACAGTATCGTATATCAGGGCATTTAAGTCTTGTATTTTGTTGGGTGTAAAGTACTTTATTAGCATTTGCATTATTCTCAGTGACAGTTGCTCGTATGGCATATGACCACCCAGATGTATGCAACCTGCTTTCTTCCATCTTTGCTATGGGGAAAACATTCTAGCATATTCAATATCCATTTTGGAATTTACTGCTTTTGCCTTCCGTGAGCCATATGCTGTGTTCAGTAGAAAATATGTGAAAATACATTGTCAACCAATTTATGAACACAGTCTTTTGCAATAGACTTTTATGAAGCAACATAAAATAATGAAGTACTTTGTTTGAGAAAAAAAAAAAAAAGTTGTCTGCAAGTTTCACTCAACTTCTCATTCGGAACATCACTTTCTTTTCAGTAAAATGGACTGAATTTAGTTTATAGCTACAGTTTGAGGTTTGGGTTTCATTACAAGTAGATTAATTATCATTTGGATGCACTGTAAATGTTTAAATGTGCCACCCTCCTCATTTAAATCAGGTTTTATGATGATCAAGTTTCTAATAATTCTTAATGGCCAACTTCTAATAACCATTTTATAATTTATGTTTGTTATTAAAGATAATTGCTAAGAGTGCTGCAGGGATGACATATTTTTGAGGGCCACCCCATAAAATAACATCACCATGGTTCCCTCTACAAAAGCCAATAGGATTTCCCCATTGGCTTTTGGATTAGTACAGAAAAATGTTTGTGATTCTTACACCTTTTGTTCTTCATGATAATCTTCACAAATGAACACAACTTTTATTATTTAGAAGCCTAAATTCAACCGTCAGAACAAAAAAAGCTTTATTTAAAATGTACAAGTTGGACAGTTTGAATACCATTGTAAAAGCTATTCAGGCATTAAACCCATTAAAAATCCAATTGGCTTCAGGATGATGGAACTGAAAGTGCAAAAATACGAACAAAATTTCAACAGTACTCTATATAAAGGTGCATTACAGAACTCTTGGTTGAAACATGAAGTTGCATGTTAGACTTGCCAGAGTAAAGTTGCTGATTTTTTTTTTTTTTTTTTTTTTTTTTTTTTGGTCACTCAATTTGCTTTTGTTTGATTTTTTTATCCCCAAAAATGGTCTTTTTGGTAAAGAAAAAAAGAAAGAAAGAAAAAGAAAGGGAAAAAAAAAAGCCCTTTTTGCTTGAGCTTCTATTTGTGAATGTCTAATTATGATCTTGGACTACCTTCATTATCCTCTTTCCAGCATTGGGCCATTGCTTGTTTCTGATTTGTGAACTGGATTATAGAATAAACCTCCACATTCGGATCCTACCCTCTGTTTGCCTGTGACATGAGCCCTATAATCCTCAGCAGACAAGCTGGGCTGTATGTTTTATCCAGGGCTCATCGCCGCTTGATGGCATGCGATGGTGGGACGTGTCCTGCTGACCTCAGCCTTGCAAAGATGATTGAGATTCCAATCCTGTTATCAGAGTTTCGGTTCCAGCACCATCATGTAGACATCCATCAGAGACACAGTGACAGCAATCAGAGGATCTCATCTGACCCAATCTGTGACAGTTACTAAACCTGACCAGAACGACTAAACCAGTCCTTTCTCCTGTTCTTATACATATTAGTGAAAGTGACATGTTTTTCTGTTAAAGTTATGGGATCTTTTTGAGGAATTGCAAGTGTAACAATGGCCAGCTATGAACCCTGTGAATCTAACAAGATACATTAATTGCTATATCAGAATACAATACACAATCTTACAATGTTAAAATTACAAATGACAGGCAGCATCTGATGTTGTGTTCAGTGGTTGATGAAGTGCAAACCATTAAAAATTGTCAGTGTGTTTCTGCTGAAGCCCATAGAAAGACAGAGCACTGTGGTGTCAAAGTCATCATCAGTCACTCTAAAGCAAGTTAGCACAGACAGAGTAGCTGCATTTCTATATTCTCAGAAACCTCTGTAAACTCCTTTATAAATAGGCCATGGCTTCAATTTCATTCTGAATTCAAGTCATACCCTCCAGGGCGTCCTTCATGGGCTACTTTCACTCAGATTTCTTTGGACCAATTCCACACAGATGTATAGAAAAGCACAATATACAGCTTTCTCATGTTCTGTTGAAAGATCAGCACGCCAAAGACCCCAATCATTATTGCTTCAGGATTCTGTAGTTTTATCTCAAAAATCTCAGTGGCAAGCAGGTTATTTAATTGATTGCTTTAAATATTTAAATGCTGCTAGGCAAAATGAACTTGGAATAAGTGTTTGAATTGAAGTTCAGTCCCTTTATGGTGAATGTGATTCCAACATGTTCTTGGATCAACATATCTCAATGATATCTCTTCCCTTCAAGGCTGAGTTTTTGTCAGGACCTTACTGGAACAGAACATGAAAAACACATCCACACAGGGCATTCTACACATGATTTACTGTAATAGTTTAAATTATAGAGACAAACTGTTCTATAAATCCTAAAAAGAATACCACAGCTCTCACCTCTCAGATACCAAATACAGGCATTGCCTGTAACATAAATACCAAAATAGATACACTGGTTTAAAAAAAAAAAAAACTATGATTTCCACTTCATTATATAGTACAAGAAGAGGGAATGTAAATCCACCCCCTTCAGATGTTATAGTGTAATGGAGGTCAAAGGCTATTCAGGTGAACCTCAAATCCCTAGCCTGATTTTAGAGGCTGTAATCTTTAGCGTCCTTTTTGTGTGCCCACTTCCCATGATGCTGGTTCGACAGCCCGCTTGTCATGGTTCAAGTAGAACCAGTTACATTGGTGCAGTGACCCAGATGGGAGTAAGTTTTAGGTAATTGAGTGGAACAGAGGTCAGCTAAAAAGAGTTGTGCAGGTAAACCTCACTCCCTCACTGGCTTCCAGAAGTGTGTTAGTGACTGACACTGGAGGCTGCAGTCTTTAGCATCCTTTAAGCCAGCTAGCAAGAGCTGTGCAGGTAATCTCTTTTCCCTGGTCTCAAGAGGTACACTAGATGCTCCATCGTTGTTAGAGCACCCTTTTCCCATGCCGTTCAAAGCTGGTTCTATACCCACATATGGAATTAACATAAAGACTTTTGAAAGAATAAACACCCAAAAAGAAACTTTAACCTAGTTAACAAATGCACTACACATGTGCAATATAAGACAGTTGTACTTCAAAACCTTCTTCATTAGTATTTAAATTTCTCACCTCTGAGAGTGTTGGCTTATGAAACTGATATATTTTTATCAATATCTATTATTATTTGGCCTTAGGACCGACCGGCCGACCGTTTACACAGCCACCCCATTTACACAGCCACCAGGGGGCAATCAAAACACTTTGGCTTCACTTTTCTGGATGTGTGTGGCACACTCGTGGAAAATCACAATATAGCAAGCATGGCTTCTCTTACCTTATTGCTGCTTATGCAGGTTATTGTTTTATTTATAGTTCACAGAAAAGAGTTTTGTTAAATCTATCAGAGTTTTGAAAAATCTAATCCAAAGAGTTTGTATAAGCCTACTTTTTAGCTTATTTTGCATTGTAATTTGTGATAGGGTGATTGCTAAAAACAAAAACATTGCTAATTTTCACTTTTTCACTCAAGGGGAATTTGATGAAAACTTACATTAAACAACATCTTACATTATTCATTTCACATTTCATCACACAGCCCATTTCAGTTCAGTAGATTGAGGTCAGTGATAACTAAAGGCAGTGGTACCCAAACTTTTTTTAAAGTGGAGTACGCCCTGAGGCATTTACCTTCTGCGTACCCCTCTCCACTTAGATTGTAAATGTTCCATTAAGGGACAATATTTGCCCCCTAAATTGACTTTCTAGTGCATTTTATTTTTATTTTTTTTATGAATACCTTTACAACATTAATAATGTTTTAAATAAAAAAAAAAAAATTAAAAAAAAAAAGTTCAATAGAGAAATATGCAATGCTAAAAAAGTGAAAAGTGATTATTTTAAATACTAAAACCGTAGATGGCGGTAAATCACTGTCTTAAAGCGTGAGTCATCGAGTCATTCGTTCAACGAAGCAAGTGGCTGTATTTATGAATGAATCAGTGAATCAATGACTTTCACGAACGATTTGTTCAAAGCCGCAGATTCGTTCTCAAAACACCGCTGTGTTCTAATTTTGCTCTTGCTTTTGTTGCAAAATAGAGCAAATACTGACAATACGGTAAAGAACAACACTTAATATTACCCCTTTGTTTGTTGAACTGTAGTGTGGATATTTGGATTAGCATTCTTGCTTGTATAATATTATCAGCATTAAAAACAAGAACTCACAAAAGGTAGGCTATGTTTTGTATCAAGAGTTTGAATCTTAAATTGATCTTTATGCACCTTTTGTGCCAGGCTATTTGTTCTTCATGCTAGTACGTGCTAAATCTGCAGGTACATTGTTGAGAACGGCAGTAATATAGCTCGATCTGCTAAAGGCTGATTTATACTTCTGCGTCGAGTGTATGCCGTAGCTACGGCCTAGGCTGTTTGTACCATAGGTAGCCTGACGTGCGCCTCTTCAAAAATGTAATAACGCGTCAATTCTACGCGGACCGCAAGCGCTGTGATTGGTCTGCTAGAACCTCTCCCACGGGTCAAAAAACTGGCGCGGAGCAATAGGAGAAGAGCGAGCGTTTACAACTTCAATAGAAATGAAAAATGCTCTGTTTCAGGGGACACATGCAGTCAAACTGCAACAAAAGTCGTTACCTATTTGCTGCTTCTCTGCCTTTTCTATTTGTAAGCTTCTCCGACAACAAGCTGCTTCTTCTTCGGCTTTTGCCTTGATCCTCAACATGACCGTGGACACTGCCTCCTAGTGGTCTGCATGCACGTCGACGCGGACAACGATGCAGAAGTATAAATGAAAACAGACGCATAGCCTATGGCGCAGAGGCTCCGGCGTAGGTCCGACGCAGAAGTATAAATTAGCCTTAAGACAGCAGACACTGCACGCAACCTATATACACCAATATGCACGCTGCTTATGTGGAAATGTACGCTTTTAGACTTGACCGCAAAATATATGGTATTTTGATTGGATGTCATGTAGTTATGGCATTGTGCCTGTTAGAAATACATGATCGGTTTTAAGGTAGGGAAGAATTAAATGAACGGCAAAATAAGGAACATCATAAAAAAAAGTTTTTAGAATCTAATATCAATGTTCCAACATCTCTTTTAAAAGCAATTTGAAAACGCAGAAAGTCATAACTTTTGTAAATTTATGTTTACTTCAGGAGAATAACAATCTGTTCTACTATGACAATGTAATTTATCAAGTAAAATATGCAATGACAATAATGCTTTTGAGACAGGAAAAGTAATTTAGTAGCTGCCATATTTTTCTCCATGTTATTTCCTGAACTCCTTGACAATAGTAAAATGTTTGTCACTTGCATAATCCATGAATTCTTTTTTTTTTTTTTTTTTTTTTTTTTAGTTGAAGGCCTTTTCATCGACTTTATAATCTGACATCAGAATTAAAAGCATTTTTACATTTTTAAATATTATTTTAATATAAATTTACAATGAATATTGAAGATTGTGTGGGCCTAAATACCCTGCAGTACCTTCATAGGCCTCCAGAGGTCCAGAGACTAGCTAGGATAGTTGTAGTCTTTTTTGTGTTGTCTTTGTCTGGTAGAAAAATGTCCAACATGCATTTCTATAAATGTATAGCCTACTGTATATGTATATTATTTGTATATTTTGTCTACAGATTGTAAAACAAGTTCTTCCTTTGTAATCTGAATTACAATGAATTACTAAATTATAATGCACATCATAAGATTAGAATGAATTTTAAAGGTCCAGCGATTGTTATGCCATCTGCAGATTTTGTGAAGACTGGGGAGATGTATGAATATGTATAGTTCTTCTCTGAATGAATGTGATTGCTTTGATGATCAGATGTCTAATTATGAATTATGAATGTCTTCCTAAAATCTAATTTGTGAACAAAACGATGGAACTGCTTCCCCTCCCTCAACATCCTCTCTCCCACCCTGCTAATAACATCTGATTATGCTTTCAAGTGGAAGAGCATCATTTCCATAGACCATCTTCACATCTCCGATCGAGGAAGACTGAAGACCTTTCTATTTTGTTATGTTTATGTTTGATGTTTAATTTATGGGCCATTTCCAGGAGCACATAATGGCAGGAAAGGGAATGGCCTTTGCAGGGTCTTTTTTCTCTCTTCCTTTTTTATGACTTATTGATGATGGCTGGAGGTAAAATAAGCAGCTTTCTTGAAAAAAAAAAAAAAAAAGGTGCATGAAGACTTACTGTAGTGTGTGCCCGATCAGAAAGAGAAATTGTGATGACATAATTTTCTCATAACCATAATCCCATCCCATAAAAGTCATCAATCCCTATGAAAGATGTCATCTTTTTGCTTTATTAAAAAGAGACAAATCTAAATCACCATTCAGACTCTATAACTATCAATTACGAGTACTAAACTCTGAGAAATTTAGATTGCTATTCTAAGAAAAAAGTCTGAATCTTGGAATTGCGAGAAAAAAGTCTGAATTGTAAAATATAAACTAGCAAATTATCTATTTTTTTTTTTTTTTTTTAATTTCGAGTTTATGTATCACAATTCTAACTTTTTTTCCTCACAATTCCAAGTATATATCTCACAATTTCAAATTCTCTCAAATTCAGAGATAGAGAGAGAGAAAAAAAAAATAGAATTTAGAATTACTAGTTATAGACTTGGAAATGTGAGAAATAAAGTCAGAATTGTAAAGTCACCTTTATTTATAAAGTGCTTTTTACAAATGCAGATTTTACAGTGTTTCAAAGCAGCTTTACAGTGATAGCAGGAAATATAATTTTGGCTGTATAGCAGCTCTAGAAGAAAATAGTGTCATTGTCCAGCTTAAGTAAGTTCAGTAGTGATTCACTGCCATTGTATAAAATCATTAGTTATTAATTTAGTTCATTTATCCAGCAGCTCTGGAGAAAACAGTGATGTCATCATCCAGCTCTGTTCAGTTTGCATACAATGGTGCCAATGCAGACAGATCCGTAATAAATTTATTGCTCGCAATTCTGACTTTTTTCACAAAATTGTGAAATATAAGCTTGCAATGGCAAAATGGTGGAAACAAGCTTCCATATAAATCTGACTTCATTTTTATTTTATTTTTTTTCACATTTATAACAGTTAGTTCTGTTCTTTGAATCTAATATCAGAATCTTTCAGAAGTTCTGTTTTTCGTCACTCTGCTTGTTTTTGTGCATCCAGGCAGATTGATAGTCTGTGCATTAGCTGGGAATTTTATAATGACTCTTTATGTAGGTTACATTGCTATGCCTGTCAGAAGTGGCAAGAGATCTTTATGAGTGAGTCATTGAATCATTCATTCAACTGATTTGTTCAAAAATGCTAATTCATTCTAAAACAAAACACGTCTTTACAACTGAACTGAGTAATATAATCATTCACTCAACTGATTCATTCCAAAACACTGATTCACTCAGGAATGAAACTAGTCTATATAAGTTGCTGAATTATTGAGTCCACTGATTTGTTTGACAATGCTCAGAGACACTTGATGGTTCATTCTTCTGTGCCTTTTTTGGAACTCATTTTTCGTTGACATAGTGGAAAATAAACATTAATTCTCAATATTGTTTTTTTTAGTAGTAACATCTTATTGAAGTGTTGTAAAAAAAAAAAAAAAAAAAAAAAACAGTATCACACTTATTCATATTCAAAATTATCTTACAAATTGTTGATTCCTTGTTGTATAACTGTGTTGATTTGTTGAATTGTTCTCCGTTATTATGTTCATGTTTTCTACTGACATCTTCACAGAGGGAGCCTAAAAACTTTTCCCAGCAGGAAACATAAGATGTAATTGTTTCTGTAACATTTTTCTTCATTACGGTCCATCTGAATCCACTAAAATGAGCTTGTTGCTGTCTGTTCCTCAAGCTAATTTGTAGAGCCCACAGTAAATCTGACCTGCCTTATTCCAGCTAGTGTCATCATATCGGCTTGCACTGCAACTTATACAACAAAATAAATGTTAGCGCATATAACCGTAGAATAATTTTTGTCCTCTGTTATTATCTGTCCATGCAATGCAGGCCATGTTTTCAGAAAGCCACAGGTTTGTTTGTTTAATAAGATATCTGCTCAAATGACTTAGCTGTCACTCTTGTAAGGGTGGAACTCCTACAGGGGTTCAGGCTGTAAGGTTGCCGAGCGACTAAAGAAACGTTATCAGCAAGATGGTAGAAAACTGTACATTTCTTGTCTATTACCACCCACTGCAACTTATACCAACGACGGAAATAAGCGCAGTTATAATAGCAAAATATGTGGGAGAGCGTTGCTATAGTGTGACGATATTATATTACAATAGGGAGCACATTAATGTTAATACCAAATCAAAACTAGTTAGCACATCATTTGTAATAGAAAGGGTTTAATGACAATATCGGATTATGGTTACACTTAAAATAATTACAAAATAGATGTATGAGATGATAAAATCATATACCATTAATCGTACACAGCATGTATGAAAAAAGTTACCTGAGAGATAGAGAGAGAGTGAAAGAGAGAGAGAGAGAGAGAGAGAGAGAGAGAGAGAGAGAGAGGGCAAGAGAATGCCCAAGAAAAGCCAAGAATCAAAAAAGAGCCAGAGCAACAGTTACAGTCGTCTTTTATCCCTTCCTTGACCATGTGACTGAAACACAAATATGAGACATTCAAACTGACCAATCAGGAGATTAAAACTTGCCCCATTGTACTAAAGGTGTGACAATTTGTAGACCCCCGATGTACACACATCTTGGCCTACAGGGCTTGATCACTATCAACACCTCTTTGACTTCCAAATGGCCCTTGCAGCAAGAGAGAGGGGGTTGAAACAGTAAAGCAAATGTCTTTGTTCATTTCAAAATATCTTTTAGATATTTTCAATCTTACAAATCCCTCCTTGGCACCGTTGGCCACAATCATGGAGTCCAAAGGTGGCACAGTCCATGAAGACATGCTTTCTGTTGTGTGTAGATGTCAACTTCAGACTTTTGTCCAGACTTGTTTCAGTAGCAGTCGGTCAGTCTTCAGTCTTTGTTCTCCTTTCAGTCCTGCATGAAAAGGTCCATCAAATGGTGTTGCACCGTTCATGCAAATTATCCATTGAACACTTCACACCTCCACAAGAATCAGGCACTGATGATAGAACTCAGTTGTCCCTCTTTTGAGACAAGACACAAGATTTGAACTTTGGCAGCAGGGATCCTGTGATTTAAAAGAACATATAGCACAACAAACAGCAAAAGCATACATATGGCATTTGTCACTGGTCAGAGGTTTGATGTGGTCAGATTAAATTTGTCTCTGGCAATAAGCCCTTAAATCGATTTACTTGATAAAGTGGTCAAGGCGAGAATAAAAGAAGATCTTACAAGCTCTTACACTGTTTCTGGAAACATTTAAATAAATTGCATTATAACAAAACAACAATTGTTGGGTTTTAAACCCCCCTTTATCATGAAGAGTATCAGCAAAATATTCAGTGTAACCAAATACAGAGATTCAGTTGGATTGATGTCCGAAAACATTGTTACAATTCAAATGGACAAAATACAAAGAAACAAATCAAATAAGTTTCAGAAATGTTTCAAAGGCATTAATAATAATACAAATTTTGTGCTTAGGTAAGAATTTGAAATACTCACATACATTTTAATATTTAACTTGGTGAGGCAAATGATAACTAAGTGATTTAATAAATCCAAAGATAAAACAAAACAAAACTATAACTGGATTAAATTTACAGTTATAGTGCAGTCTAGACTTAAAAAACATTATATGGATACATTTTGTGAGGCATATGTAGATGTAGATTTGACTTTGTGTGTGAAGATCAAATCTATGTGACTGCATTTAGCTGTGGCTATGTGTAAATTCAATCATGCTCCAAACAAAGGTGAGGAGGTTTAACAATTGTGATGCAAATTTGGTCCTGTTTTTGTAACAGGGAGCCAGCTTGAAGATGTGAGTATGAGGTGTGATCTGGCTCAAAATCCTTCAACACCAATGTTTTTGTTAAGGGGCATGATAAAGTGCAAAGTTCAGAGTTACTGAATCCTGTTGTGAGGAAAGCATTTTCATGGTTAATACAATTGTGAATCACACTGTAGCCACATGGCAATTCTGTGCTCCTGTACATGGTTTTACTCTAGCTATATGGAAAATAGCAGAGTTTTCCACTTACGAGGCAAACAAATTTAACATAGTCACACACGCAACTAGAAATTGCAATACAATTCCAGTACTACACTTATTATTCCAGTTTACACAAGATACATGGCCTAGAATGCATAACATCTACAACCTTTAACCTAAGTGTTTCATACAACACTTACAGTAAAGCAATCGTGTGTTTTAAAGAATAAACTCAGCTAGTCTATGTGTACATATAGTATCACAAACAACTTTAATGTGTGTTCTATGCACACAGTGTGTTTAGCACAAATACAAATTTGAAATACAAACAGGATCATAGCAATTTGGATGTTTAACTATTAAACTTATCGCTATTGTGCTGCTAATCCACTAGCAAGTGAAGTTAATAGTTGGAGGCCTTGCATAAACAACACTGTTAATTCACTTAGAGATTTACCTGCAATTGAGCGTTGATCTTTGCCCTTAAAATGTGGTTTCCTGTTTTTCTGAAAATAAGGTGGAGGTCTACCCCTACCCAGTGACCAGCATTTTTCCTCTGTATGGCCTACTTTTTTGACAGGAACTGCAAAACCTGTTCTCTTTGCCACAGGGTTGTTTGCTGTGTTCTCCTGGAGTTTGAGGATTTTCATGGCTCTCTAATGCTTGTACACCATGCGTTCTGGTACATGACTCTGCGCTATTCCGGTGCCGCATCACCTTAAGAACTGAAAGAGGCACACTTTCTTGAACAGTGGCCTCTGAACATAACATTCCAGATTCATCAGAGCAATTCACCTCATCTAAAAAGTGAACATGCTTTTTAGCCCCATCGCTATAAAGCGTTTTGGGAGACTTTTGAGCATTTAGCTTAGCCTTGAGATCTGCAATGGTCTCTTTGTGTTTTTTACACTTTTCAGTCAGAGCTAACTGTTCAGCTAGTAAATTATCTAGCTGTGTTTGAAGATCCTGAATCTTTAACTCTGACTTTTGTGCCTCTGCATTTTTAGAATGCACTTCTTTACATTTAGCATCTATACTTGAAAATAAATGTGTGGTCACATCACGCAGCCGCGCACAACTTATGAAGTTTAAAGCCTCAATTATTTCACCACGTTTTGATTTCTTTTGATGTTTGCCAATTATGTCCCACCATTTGAGCATTTAATTATCTGAACATTTAATCCCAATATATTGTTTCTTGAGTTTGCACAAGGAGGCTCAACTTTTTTGCTCCATAAAGCAAACAATACGTCACTCTTTTCAGAAATTTTCCCTTCCATCCCTGAGGAGATCTGAATATCATACCATTAAACAATTAAAACAGACTTACCCATTCCTTGGTGAGAAGGTCAGCTTTAATCATTCACAAGATCAACTGTTAAAAAATGTCCTCATTCTGACAACCAATCAAAGTAGATTTCAGAAAACTCACTGCAAGGGATCCCGGGTTTCGGCACCATCTGTAAGGGTGGAACTCCTACAGGGGTTCAGGCTGTAAGGTTGCCGAGCGACTAAAGAAACGTTATCAGCAAGATGGTAGAAAACTGTACATTTCTTGTCTATTACCACCCACTGCAACTTATACCAACGACGGAAATAAGCGCAGTTATAATAGCAAAATATGTGGGAGAGCGTTGCTATAGTGTGACGATATTATATTACAATAGGGAGCACATTAATGTTAATACCAAATCAAAACTAGTTAGCACATCATTTGTAATAGAAAGGGTTTAATGACAATATCGGATTATGGTTACACTTAAAATAATTACAAAATAGATGTATGAGATGATAAAATCATATACCATTAATCGTACACAGCATGTATGAAAAAAGTTACCTGAGAGATAGAGAGAGAGTGAAGAGAGAGAGAGAGAGAGAGAGAGAGAGAGAGAGAGAGAGAGAGGGCAAGAGAATGCCCAAGAAAAGCCAAGAATCAAAAAAGAGCCAGAGCAACAGTTACAGTCGTCTTTTATCCCTTCCTTGACCATGTGACTGAAACACAAATATGAGACATTCAAACTGACCAATCAGGAGATTAAAACTTGCCCCATTGTACTAAAGGTGTGACAATTTGTAGACCCCCGATGTACACACATCTTGGCCTACAGGGCTTGATCACTATCAACACCTCTTTGACTTCCAAATGGCCCTTGCAGCAAGAGAGAGGGGGTTGAAACAGTAAAGCAAATGTCTTTGTTCATTTCAAAATATCTTTTAGATATTTTCAATCTTACACTCTTTAGAAATATGATTGTACTTCCCTCATGGTAAAGTACTTGCTTACGGAAATACATTTCATTATAAACTGCTTCACGGAAGACAATAACTTAGCATCTGTTTACAACCTCTCAAGGTCAGTGCAGTAAACTGCAGCACGAATTACCTCAAAACACATATTGTGCTTTTATATAAATAAAGCCTGGGTCCTTCATACTAACAAGCTGCATAGTGTTCTAAACAGAAAATTGGTCTCCAACATAAATTTAATGTACATAAATGTGGGCTCGTAGAGTAAAATGATAATGAATTCTATTTACATTTTTAATACTAATAATAATAAAGATGAATTTTAAGCCATTTGAAAAATCTCCATAAAGTTTTTACATTTTTAATGTGTTGATTTTTCATGCAACACATTTTTAAATTACCATTAATCCACTATATATATATATATATATATATATATATATATATATATATATATATATATATATATTTAATTGGATGTAATGCAACATGAGCTCATGACTAATGAAGATGCTCATCATTCAGTAAGCCCACATTAAAAAAATAAATAAATAAAGTAAAAATAAAAAATCAATTCTGTTTTCTGCTTATCAGAGTCAGGCTGATCTGATGTCATTAATGTCTATCTCCATCATGCATGTTAACTGAATCACATCGTAAATGAGAGGCAGTAGCACAAATGTTGCTTCAGGCCATGTTCTGGAGCAGTCCTGTATCCAGGATTTGTTATTTCTGGTCTTCATTTAGGTTGAAATTGAATTAATGCCATAATTTATCAAGCTGCACTCTTTCCACAAAAAGAGTACAACAGCATTAGATGAAGTAACCTAAACACATCCAGTAAGTGTTTTGCTAGCTTAAATTCAGCTCAAAGCTCAAACCATCTCAAACTGGTTTCTTGAACATGGCAGTGAGTTCACTATACTCAAATGGCTTACGCAGTCTCAATCCAATAGAGCACATTTGGGATGTGGTGGAATGGGAGATTTGAATCATGGATGAGCAGCTTTTGGACCAAAATCTCTGAGGAATGTTTCCAGCACCTTATTAAATCTATGCCACGAAGTTCTGAAGGCAAAAGGTGGTCCAACTCAGTTCTAGCGTGATATACCTAATAAAGTGGCCGGTGAGTGTATATTTTACGTGAGGATGATAAAGTCTTCATTAAAGTATTTGAAAGGAGTACAAATCCACATAGCCAATAGAAATTCAAAACAAATAATGGATTAATAATATAAAATTGCATTTAAATAATTATGTTAAAACATTGATTTGAATCTGAAACAGCATAATTTATATATGTGAAATGCACTAGTAGGCTATTTACCTCAAAATAAAACTGAACTGTCGTTTAAAATAACCATTTAACTTTTCAAAGTAGAAAAGTTTAAATGGCCAGTTCTATAATTAGTTTCATCAAGCATAATTTATCCAAACCTTTCATACTTTGTACTAAAAAGTCATATTATTGACTATTGAATGCTAATGATAGGAGGCCATAATATAGAATCTTTGACAACAGGAAGAGTGGCAGCCATTTTTAGAAGTGAAATTTTCTTGTTACAAGTTCAGAATATTCTATGTATATTACTTATTATTAATGTAGCTTGAGATTACGCAATGCAGTTTGTTAGTAGCTACTTAAAGACATTCTGTTTAAAATTGTACTTAAAAATCAGCATTACAAAATGAGAAAAGCAGAGAATGAATACAGCACAAACTACAATTCCGAACATATTATATTGTTTATAAGTGTTTCCCGTTGATGTACATGTCATAAATACAAGCATTTTGGGCTTAGTCTATTTGGTGTGTTGCTGGTGTCCTGCTGTGGCCATATGATGTCTATCATCACCTCTATCACCCGTCTGTGACTCCTCCTGCTGGTAGTTCATGCCGTGCCTGCAGAATCCATTTAGTTTCAATTAACTCTGCTACCATCCACCCCAGGGACACGGCCCTCGCCGGCTCGTAGCGCTGCCAGCACAGAGCGTTCACCTGCCTTGTCCTTAAACTCGTGTCCCATTTTGTAGATTTAGTGGCGAGGGTCTGTCTCAAAATGAATGCCACAGTTTTGTGTGGCCTTACAGAGCATGAAAGTCATTAGTAGTGTTAAATGGTCAGTGGATTGGGAGGCTTGGCTGCTTTGCTTGGTGCTCAATAGCCAACTGAAAGAAAATTAACATCTGCTGTGCTGGGAGACCAGTGTGTTCTCTCTTTTTCTCTTACTCTCTCACTCATAGCCTTTTTTGCAGTGTTCGGAAAGAGAAACAACAGTGCCACCTTGTGAATGGGAAAAATCAGATCGATGCTGTTTAATTCAGCGGCTTTTGATGAGAGAGATGCATAATGCAGCATGCTAATGGCTGAAGGTCATGGCTAGACAGAGTAATGGTGTTTTAGATGCAAGTAAACAAACAAATATCAGTAGGTTTGCAGTTGCACAGGTTGGCGGAAAATGCAAATGGGGTAGTGGGGGACGGGTGCTTGTTGTCAGTATTCTAGCGCACACAGAAACACAATGTTCATAGTCCAGCAAGTAGCGTGTGCACAAAATGAAGCAGTCATTCCTGCTACATTTTCATGTCTACATCATATATGTGACCCTGGACCACAAAACCAATCATAAGAGTCAATTTTTTGAATTTGAGATTTATACATCAAATGAAAGCTGCTGAATAAATAAGCTTTCCATTGATATATGGTTTGTTAGGATAGGACAATATTTTGGCTGAGATACAGCTATTTGAAAATCTGAGGGTGCAAAAAAATCAAAATATTGAGAAAATCACCTTTAAAGTTGTCCTAATTAAGTCCTTAGCAATGCATATTCACTCACAAAAATATTTTTTATATATATTTACGATAGGGAATTTAAAAATATCTTCATGGAATGTGATTTTTACTTAATATCCCAATGATCGCTAATTTTGACCCATACAATGTATTGTTGGCTATTGCTACAAATATACCCGAGCGACTTATGACTGGTTTTGTGGTCCAGGGTCACATATGTCTTAATGTATTAGATACAATATTAAACTCGTACATTTCTAAAGATGGAAATCATATAAGTAGGCTTTATGTTTTCACAATATGAAGAGTATATTAAATGTAATCATAATACTTTGATTTGAGTGGATGTTGTCATATTTTAATTGTTAGTCATTTGTAAAATCCTTTTAACAAACAAAAGCCAGTTTCTTAATGACATCATCCTCCATGAAGTGACATCATTTTTGAAAGGAAGACAAAGATGTTTTGTTTGTCTCACTTTAAAACATTTCTCTTTGATAAAAATGAGAAATAAGTATGAAATTATAAATTTCAAATGATGGTTAAATATATTAAAAATGAATCTTCTGTTAAAACCTTTTACTTTCAGTACCTCAACATCAGCTCTTTGTTTCCATGCTTGTTAAGTGGAAATAATCAAATTAAAATTAATAAAATTTAAAGGTGGTCTAAGCTTAACCAGGATATATCTTTTAATAGAAATACTTCCTGAAATTACTTTTTGTTAAGATAACAGGAATGCAAATGGGCTAGGTAATGCTTTATTTCAATGGTCCATTTTAGATATCTGCAAACACTTTATTTGTTGGTCCCCTCAACAGACATTCTACTGACTATTGGTGGTTTTCCACTGCATGGTACGACTCAGCTCGGGTCGGCATGGCTTGGCTCGCTTTGCTTTTCCACGACGTGGTACGGCTCGGCATATATAATGGCAGTGAGCGACACCATCGAGTATGAGCTGAAAAAAAAGTGCATCCATCCGCATCCATCCATCATAAACGTACTCCACACGGATCCGGAGGGTTAATAAAGTCCTTTATTAACGTCCTTTCTGAACCTAGGATGGCTTGAGGGTGAGTAAAGCTTGAGCTAATTTCCATTTGAAAGTAAACTAATCCTTTAATTGCCATTGTGTGCATCCATTAATAAAACAAATCCAATAAAACGAGTCTGCACCTACCACTCATTAGTCAGCCCTCGGAAAAAGTCACAACCACATGATGACATATCAGGCTTGAGCAGAAACACATGAGGAACTGCCATATGGCCCAGAGACTTTGCCAGAGTTATCTTGGAATGAGTATCACCCTGATGTGATCTATTTCCTGACTGCATACCTCATACATTAAGGCTTTCATTTCATTTTCATTTATTTGCACTCTTGATCTTGTAGAAGAGACAGACATGCCTCAGGCTGCTGTGTTGGATTTACAGAGGACGTGGTATTGATTGAGCACACTGTCCAGGAGCAGAAGCTCTATCGAAAGGTTAAAGGTCAGAGAGTTGAGGGGAATGAACGAGAGGTTATCTCATTCTTCCCTCTGTTGTGCAACCCAAAACATAGCTGAATTTATTTTTCATATAATTAGAAATGAGAAATTAATTTATTTTGAGACAAACAGAAATTACTGCCAACCTCCTAGTGTTTCTGTTCTCTGAGTTTTTATTTTTTGTTTTTTAATTTGTATTATTATCTTTACATATGCAGTTTTATTGTTTTGAGTTTTAGGATTCTGAAAGTAAAAGTTATTTTCAATGGTGTTGTTTCATCTCAATACATTTGATCTAAAAAAACTAGACAACAGAGAGGCAACAATGCTCTATCTAAAATGTAGTCCAAAGTCTAAGACCACTTAGAAAATTTAGGAATCAAATAAACAGGATTGTGCAAAAAACACAGAACAAAGAAAAGCTGAGTAAATTAGAAGCATTCCTACAATGGTGCTCTTAAAGTTTTGGACCTCAATGTATGTAAGGTTATTGTGTATGCATACTGCATATGTGGCACTATATATTAAATAATAGTAGGCTACATGAAGACTAACAGAAAAAGATCAATGCTGCAAATCAAAATGTCTGTCGTTTGTTTGCAGGACTCCTGAGGAATACCAGTGAGGCAACAACATAAAGTGTTACAGAATTACTACTTAATCAAAGTTGCTTTAATGAGTTTGATTCTACTGTATATCCATTTGTATTAAATGACCTGCTAAATTAAGTTAAATGTATGTAAAAAATAAGAAGCACAATTTAACAAGCTCAGATTTGCAGTTTTTCCAGACAGCATTATGTTGAGACCAGTATTGAGAATCAGTATTTTTTTTGTAAATGATGACTCACTTGATTACAATCAAATCAACATTTATTGCAGTTTACAATGAGATCTGCATAAAGATTAGCAGCCCTATGCAGAGGGCCGGTGAGTTATATTTGGAGTAGAACCTCAGACAGTAGGATTGGTGATCTTGCCCATGAAGAGGATGCTCTTGGTGCTGTCCTCTACAATCAGTAGCATGAAAGGCCGGTTGAGCATCACGGTGTCTGGCAGGGACATGGGCATTATTTCTATCGTGGTTGCAGCCGCTGCCTCTGTGCCCTTCTCGTCCACACTGAGGACTGCCTGATGGACAACCTGGAGATTGGATTCAAAATGTGACTCTCTAGAGTTTTCAAATTCATTAGGTTTATCAACCATTGGTGGTGCTTCAAGAGGTAAAAACAAGTCTATACATACGTCTGACACCTTGACTTTGACCTCTTCTGTCATCCCGGAGAAATCTGCTGCGTCACTGAATGCATCCACTATTCCCATCTCCTGCAGAATGCCTTTCAGTTTGGAAGTTGCAGTGATGGAGAACTTGGGCATAAACAGGTCCACAGAACTGAAAGGCAGAAATGTAAAATATGGTATATCAGCTACTATGGCCATTTCCAAGTTCCCAAATTTCTGTGCAACTAAACAACCATCAACCTTCAGGTCCGAAGTCAACTAACACATGAATTTAAATCTGGAGGTATCGCCCATATTACCTTCTGAAGAGTTTATCATGCCAGGTCTTTATATGGTGTCTGCAGATGAATTCTTCAACCTCCTTCATCTTTCCGTCACCAGGAAGAATGATCATCATGGAAGTATTGCCTTTGTAGGGCACCATCATGACCGTAGTTTGGTTGATAGGGTCTTGATAGATGTCATAGCGGCCGGTTCTTTTCATCATGTCAACTTTCACGGTGGTGTCCTTGTCCACTTGGAAGTCAGCTTTTTGGGTCAGTGTTGCATCAAATGGCTTGTCCCACTTCCCTGTCAAGACAAATGGCAAGAACTTCAGGTCAGCGTCAACCAAGACTTCTTAAAGATCAAATAAATTATTACACGAATATCACAGAAAGAAAGAGAAGTTTATTTAGTACCTCTGAAGTACATATAGTTAATCAGCATCATCAACGTATCTGAGTCCAGGTCCTTCACCATGTTGGTTATCTTGTCGTGGGTTTTCTTGGCGATGAACTTGTTAATCTCCTCTGCAGCAATTTCAGGCTTGGAGAAGTCAACGCTGAAGGCTTCGCTGTGGTAGTGGTGCTGAACTTCCTTCAGGAACGTGTCCACCACTTTGAAGCCTTCTCTGATGGCTACACCCGCTCCTGCTTCCAGCTGCATGGCATCCCGGCTGTGACCCAGCATGTGGATCAAGTGCTCAAAACCCTCATCGACCTGATCAGACTGCAACCCGCTATAACCCAGAGTGCTGTATATCTGAGAATGAGTGCTGCCATTGGCTCCTACAGCCAGCATGCTCAAAGCCATTGAGATCCCAACCGGGGAGAAGAAAATGTTCTTGCCCTCGGCATCAGGATGGAACGCAAGTTTCTTGTAGAGAGAGAAGGCGAAGTCAGCGTTGTGTGGAGAGAGCAGATGGCAGGCATCAGTGGCTCCCTCATGGATGGGGTGGGGTTCATCCTTCCCGTGGTGAAGATGGTGGTGGTGGTCAGATGAGTGGCCATCATGGTCGTGGCCTTCGTAGCGTGCGGCCCAGGCTGTTGCTAGCAGCAGGGCAGCAATCGTACAGCAATAAATCTTTCCCCACATTTTTTTCACCTGTGTTTTATGACCAAACAGCACAGAATTGTACAAACTTTGGGATTTTGCACTAATGGGTGATACTTTATCACACAAATCTCTGCTTTTGCATTTCACATATTTTACGAAAATTTAAAAGAGTAGCTATTTAAAATGTTAGCGAAACAATTGTAACTTACCATCAAAGTCCTCTTGACGGGAGACTGTTCAGATGGAGTGGAGTCAATTTATAGTCCTTCAAGCATCAGCCGAGTAAAATCTTTAAACATTAACCCATTTCAACCCCCATTCTGTGAACACAATCGCTCATGATTAGCTGTTGCTCTGCATTTAGTGATGCAACACAGTTTTGGACTTCAGTGTCAGGGGTCTTCAGTACTTAAAATGTGTGTGCAGGTTGATGGGATTTAGATTTAAAAAGTAGTCAATCAGCAATTTAGGATTGATATGACTGTCTTCCTCTCAGACTGTTGATCAAAAGTCTTCACATCTTATGATACCGTGGTGGCTTGTGTCTTTTTTGTCTGTGATGGTCAAGCTCTACATTAAAATTAGCAGTCGATGATAAGTAGTTTCTCTTATTTAGGATTTAAACAAATTATTTATTTACTGTTTATGCTCCAATTAAACATTTAATGTATATGCATTTTCTGACTATTTTGAAAAGAAAAAAAAAAGTTCCTATGACTGACTCAGTAATGGTTTATTTATTCTTTTATATTGGGTTTTCATCCACAATCAGTTCACCACATACAGAGCTTGCAGAGAAAGGCACAATCAGTCAACCAGTGATTTACTGTACTGTGATAGAAGGGTTCTTAAAATTAATACCTACACAAGGGTCAACACCAGATCATTCACCTCTGAAGGCTGTGTACAATTGGCTTATCTGGAGAACACAGAGTGAACACCGTGCTTCTCAAGAGAGTCTCTGAAGTACATGTTTTTTTTCCAAAGCAAACTTTGAGGAGTCGGATCTCTGCAAAACTGTCAAACGGGCAAAGAAAATCAATGTTTTAGACAGTGTGGAATGTCACTTTCTCTACATTTTATTGGCATGTTTACAACAGTTGAATTCAGAATGAAGCTTCTGGAGCTTGTTGTTTACAGAGCTGCAATTGGCCACAAACAGAATGTCTGACTCAAGACAGCTCCTTCTGTACTGGATTAGATTGAAATATACAGTGGTTTCCAAAAGTCTGACACCACTATAATCTTTTTTTTTTTTTTTTTTTTTTTTTTTTTTTTTTCATTACAAATGATATTATCCACATAACACACTGAGTGAAAAGTGAAAAACAAGAATTTCTGGTTTTCCTATATTTGATATGTATCCATTTGCTTTTATGGCAGCAGCACTTGTACTGAGGCTGTCAGAGGCTATGGAGTATTATTTTTTAGACTGGACGTTTCTCATGTGAAAAACACTGTATGTATGAACTCCCAACCTAACTGCATAAGTTTGTTTAAAACGAAATGATCATGCAGATGATTCAGCATGATTTGAGAATGATCAAAAGAGCAGGAAGCAATGATATCAGACCTTTTACATTTTCACATAATCAGTGTGGCCAATTTTTTTATTTGATCATTGCACTACAAATAGTGCTCTTTCAATTTATATCATAGCATTCTTTTAATGTAAATTTTGTAAAATCTTCAAACTCTCTGTTTATCTTCTTTTTTTTTTTTTTTTTTTTAGGGTTTTACTGGCAGTTGCTAAATCAGGTTTTGTTGCTTTGCCGTCACCAACTGGACTGGAGTGACTTTGTGAATGCAATGTATAAAACACAATGAAAATAAAGTATATATTATTCCATTCATTTACTGCTATATTTACAACTAATTTATATATTAGCCACATTGCAGTAAATCTTGTAGTAAATTCTGTAGGCATGATTTTCCCCTAAACCAGTACAGTGCAAATTCCGCTCCACAGCCGATTCTAAAGATGTCATTGGCCATGTCAGCCACAGTACTGACTGTGTAAACAATGCTACAACAAAAACTGACCCTACTCTACGACCTAATTGGCTCGATTTGCGCTCAACTTTTTTTTTTTTTTTTTGGTTGGGTTGGGTTGGGTCAGACCAATTATTCCTACTTCTCTTAGATTGTATTAAAATTCTTTCCTTCCTTTTCATATACTAAACAATTTAGAAGACCATGTTCTGTCCCATCAGGCTCACAATACAATGTTCTCAATAAAGTGCAGTTTAAGCCAATTTTATCTTCTTTGTTATTTTATCTTCTAATTGTTTATTTATTTATTTTACATTTTAAATCAAAGACTTTTAGACCCCAATGTATTGTATGCTTACACACACAGAGCAGATCAAAGTATGCAGACTTAGCGATGTAGCGATGTACAATTTCAGTTCTCTGGTACATAGCCAGACCTTCAGACTGACGGCAGATGGTCTGGACTCTATCGCAGCTTTCATTGGCCAACGACCGCCCAAGCGAACACTTGACTGACATGTAACGCAACCGATCACAGTTTGTTTAGTTCCGCGTCATGTTTAGGGGCATGAAAATGTAAAGTCGATGCCCCTACAATAACAGACTGGCGTGCATCTAATAAATTATTCATTTAAGAACATTGTGCAAGTTTACTGCAACAATGGAGCCGTGAACTTCACATACTTTTGAAAACCCAGCATACAGCTGATCCTGGTAAGCGCTCATTGTCACAGTTGTAAAAACGACTTTTTCCATGAGGGGGTTTGGCATCACGGCATCTGAGGCTGAGACTAGTTCTCTGGGCACAACACCTTGTGGCAGCAGAAATAATCTGGCTAGTGTGTGTATGGCCGCTTTACAACCATAGTAGTGTAATGCAGTATCCTGATTGGAGATTGGAGCATATCCACAACCACCCTGTCTGTCTACTGCTAAATGCTTCATCCTATTTTCCTACAAACAGCATTACAGTGGCTTGGTTTTATTTGGGTTTGTTTTTATATTTTTAGGCATGTGCATAAAATTATGTTTAAAGTTTGTGCAACAAAAGTAGTTTGAATGCACGTTTATTTTATGCTGAAAATAATCAAAACATTTCCAATTGAATTGGACCGAATACCTTTTAAAATACAGCAACCTATACGCTCATTGGAAAAATGTGCCTCTATACCTACATTTTTGCAAGACTCCAAAAAATTTACCTACACATACAATTAACCAAATTTCCAACTAAAATGAACGGTTCAAAGGCAATGACTTTTTTCCGTTTTACACAAAAGTATGCTTATAGGGTTAGATTATTCGGTACCACTTTACATTAAGGTTCAGGTTAAATAAACATAACCTGAAAAAGTGAACCTTAATGTAAAGTGAACACACTTGTGTGACAAGGGCAGAAATAAGGTTCTTTTTTTTAAGTGGCAGATATAAGCCAATAATACTGTTGCTAATAAAAGTAGCCGACTATGCCACCTGGATTTATCACTGAGACCCAGGACTCAATATATCCCAAATTCAACTCAATCACTTCCAACTGAGGGCTGGACATCCACACATTGACACTCAAGAGGTATATCGACTTACAAAATCTTTTTATTACCATAAAAATAGAAAACTGTAAAAAATATTACGAATGAGGAAGATGCAGCAAGATGTTTAGTCTTTAGAAGAATGCAGCAAGATGTTTAGTCTTTGGGAGCAGTCCGATCTTTCGGGTCAGAAGCAACAGTCTTGTTTCAGTCCCACAGTGGCAGGGGCCTCCACAGAATCTGGGCAGCAGTACACTTGAAGACAGATAAAGACAAACTGCCAGTATCTCCAGTCCAATTTAAGCAACAAAGCAACCCAATTACTACTTTCACTCATGCACACAATAACCAACCACAGCACAATAACATCAAAACCCAGTATCACAGCACTAAACAAAAAAATAAATATATAAAAAAGGAAACAGTGACTATTGGCTAGTATACTGGCAATTAGTTATCTCAATCTCTACTAATTCAAAGTTTGATGATGTAGAATGATCAAAAAGAGTCTTTATCCATCAATCTCGCTGCAATAAATGCAGTTACTGGAGTTGTACTCACAATATGACCGGGTAGCAATTTCCACTACCCAGTCTAACACGATAAAAATAAATATATACATCATAATGCATTCATATAAAAATAAACATTTCAATAATACTTTAATCCCATCACACGTGAACTATTTATTAATGTGTTATAAACATTAACAACCTGTGAAAGTGAACATTAATGTAAAGTGAACACACGTGAATCATGCATTTATTAATTATTAATGTACACACAGAAGATTTTTTTCCTGATGAAATATTTTATTTGATGCAATTTGAAAGTTTAAACTTTTCTTTTACAGCACAAAATTACTGAGCATAACTTCTCATGAAAAGTGGCTTATGCAAGTGAACTCATATTAAAAAATTCAGAGAAACAATCAAGTATTCCAAAAAAGATAATAAGCATCACACCTATAAGCCAAACATATTTGATAAATACAAGCTAAATAAAGGCACCTAAATATGTATTATTTTATTTAACAGTAGTTGAATAAATCATTAAATCAATGACCGAATGCACTGTTACAGAACATTAGCATATCAATATGCAATCAATAATTATTTTTGATGTCATGATAAAGGCCACCGTGCTGAGTATTTCAGCACGGGAGCGGTTATTTGTTTAAGATAACTAAAAACTAACACAGCTTACCCATCAAATCAGTAAACACAAATTTGAGGGAGCAGGATTTAGATGCAGCAGTACTATTTTTATTATGAATTTATATTAAAATTTATGTTATTTATTTTTAAAATAAAGTTTGAATTGCATCTAGATAAACAAGAAATCAGTTTTTATACATTTTTTATACACCGCTGTGGATAGGCATCATGACCTTTTTGGAGTGTATCATGGGTAAGACAGAAACTTCTGGTAAGCAACATAGTAAGAAAAGTGGCAGTCATGAGATATTAATAAGTAAACCACGAATACAACATCCTTAAGTCTAATTATGATAGTCACTTTTTGTTGCATCATGAAATAAATCAAGAATCTGTTTTTGAGTTAAATAAGTGTGAAAAAATACATTAAGCATTTATAACATGTAAGTTAAAAACGGCTCACTATTTTGCAGGTATTGCAGGAATAGTCCCCCTTTTTATTCATGCAGTTATACCTGCTTATTAATGATTTATAATGCATTTATAAATGACTCATTACTCATTAACAAACACCTTTATAAACCCTTTACAAAGGGAACTTTAATGTAAAGTGTTACCGATTATTCTATTAACAAAGACTTATTTTCAGAGTTCCTTGTACAATACTATGATATGACCTAAAATTCTGTGAAACACAAGTCACAATAAATGATTACAAAGACTTACAATGGCATGGTTGCTTCAGCAAATCATGTTTTTATTTCATGTTAGGTTTCAGTTAGGTTTAGTGTAGAGTTTAGTGTAGGTGGTACACTATTTTCAAACGCAATAGAGCATTAACCTTTTGGCGCTACTTGTCGGACATTTCATTTCTGAACTGCCATGATACATACAGCAATAAAACATTCACGTTCACTTGTTTCGAATAAAACTGAATGTGGTTTTAGTGCCACTCATTGGACATTTCACTTGCAAATGAAAGTGTCACGAAATGTGCAAGAAGCAACTTAATATCATTTTGACCAGGAAAATGTGCCCTCCACTGAGGCCTCTGTGAAGTTGAGAAGCCCATTTGTCAAGCCTTATTGAGAGCAGGTCATGTGAGATCTTTATCATCTTCACAAGGGCAAAGGACAGTCCAACTGAGGAGAAACAATGATTTTCCCTCTCCTTCCCCTGCTATAAGCAGCAAACAAACCAAAGACAAGGTTATTGTAGGGCATCCATAGTAGCTTCCATACCGTTTAGCACATGCATCTCTCAGGATTGTCCAATTCCCCTGGAGAACTGAGGATTAGCAGCTTTGCTACTAGCAAAATAATACTATACATAATCTCCTGATAACTCACTGCTGCATAAAAACCACAGCTAGAGGTACACGTAACTGTCCAAACTCCTCTTCGGATCGTTTTCCAAGGGAAATGTTGAAAGATATTGACATTGATTAGCAGCCCTGACCTTGAAAGCAAACAAACACATTCTCAGAAGAGTTTGGCTTGCTGTGGCAAGGGCACAAATCTCACCCAGCCCACGCTTAGTCGTACATATTTGAACAGTTTGGCCTGTTTTATCTCCCCCAGATCCACATACACACACACACACACACTGTTTGATTACTGGGACAAACTGAAAGTCACTTTATTGCTGCAAGTAAATATTTGTTATAAATTGCAACATGTTTGTATCTGATCATAACCGTTCATCTACTGTTCTAATGAGATTATTAGGTAGGCCTATCAATTATATTAAGCTTCAATAATGAGGCATTCAACTGTCAAAAAACTGTCAAATGAAACTTTGTTTTTTTTTCATTTCCTGAGCACAAGGAGTGTCAAAATAAATAGTTATATTATTTTATTCTTTAATGCTTTTCAATATTGTACAATATTATACATGTCAGATTAAGGTTATATTATTTGTTTTAGTAATTAATGAAACAAAATAAATGAATAAAACAGTATCAGTGCATAGATTCAGGGAAATATTATTCATTAAAAAAATAAAAAAAAATCGTTCATTTCAAATAACACTGAACCCTTTGCAAGGACAGTTAAGTGCACAGATATATTAAAGTATACAGCTGCAAAAAAAAAAAAAAAAAAAAAAAAAAAAGGCAATATTTATAGATTGCTGCAGTAATGAGTTGTAAAACCTGAAAACAAGTTATTTTCAATAATCCCAAAGCCAATGGAAAAAACCCTATAGGTTTCTTGTTAAGGGAACCAGGGTATTACTATCTTCTGGCCTACAAAATTGTCATCCCTGAATCACTCTATTTCTAAAAGTAGTGTAAAACTAAATTATGACTTTTTGGTGAAAGAAACCTTACCTAACAATATCAGTGAAAAAAAAAATCCATATAAAATTGATATGACCTTTTTCAAAGTTTAAGACCTTTGGCATTCTCTCGCAATGTGATACTGAAAATCCACATAGACTACTGCAAGTCTGTAACTCTACAAGTGTAAATCCAGTATGTGATAAGTTTTAGCACTGATCCTGTCTTACAAACAGTGAGAAGGAGATAAACTGAGTTTACTTTGTACAACTCTCCTTGTAATTATTTTGCTAGTTTTTACTTAAAAGACTGAAGATATCCAGGTGAGGATATATCAGGCAGCAGTAGGTGATCATCCAGAAGAACAGAAGTACATGTAGCTCTTCCACCTCATAATTAGTTCGGTCACAACACCCGTTCCTAAAACACAGAAGAAGGAGGCAGTTATTGGTTATTTTCAAAGCAACCAGGCTCAATGGAAAAACGTGCCTGTGGCAACATTTCTTATTATTATGCATCTTTCAAAGTGAAATGTCCAGTAAACACATGTTCAGTTTTATCCAAAACAGATCAATGTAAATATGGTGATGTTATTTTGTTAACGATAATGTTAACATAAGCAAATGCATGATACACATTTGCTGAAGCAACAATGTAATTTAAGCATGCTTTTACAAATCTTCGAGCTCTTTCATCATGATTTCTGTTACAATAGGGCTCTCTGAATCTCAAGTGCAAAGCTGCACCAGGTAAACTGCCAATCAAGTTTACTTTGTAAGAAATGACATACATGGAGCTGGTTATGGGTTGCAAAAATCTGCCCCTTAATCATAATTTGTGTGAAAAGTTTTAAGTTCCTTAAAGGGGATCTATTATGTCCCTTTTTACAAGATGTAAAATAAGTCTCTGATGTCCCCAGAGTGTGTATGTGAAGTTTTAGCTCAAAATACCCCACATATCATTTTTTATAGTATGTTAAAATTGCCACTTTTTGAGGATGAGCATAAATGTGCCATTTTTTGTGTGTGTCCCTTTAAATTCAAATGAGCTGGTGCTCCTGGCCTCCTTTCAAGAAGAGGGCGGAGCTTCTAGAGCTCATGCTCCGGCATACCAGCAACAACAAAACAGGACAATCTCACACACTAAAAATGTCAGAAACTTGTCAGTAGCAGTGTTCAGCCTTGTATGTTTCAGAATCAACCTTTGTGAAAATTCAGCATTGAAAAGACCCTCGTTTGTGAAGCGGTCTGGCGAAAAATAATTGGCACAAACGTATAAGACTTTACTAATTTTCTTTGTGACATTTCATTTGAAAATGGCGGAAGTCAGTGGAGACTCTTATGTGCATTAGTACTGTACATCCCAAAACACAATGCCTCTTTGGTGCAGACATTGAACAACTCCAGCTGCTACAGCGAGGATACAGAAATGGCGGACTCTGTGCTTCTCACTCAGGGCTGTGTCTATGCTAATGGAGCAGATTGTCAACGCTATGGGCGCGGCTTCTCCCTACGATGGCATCATCATAGGGGGAAATCTGAATAAGCTCGTTTGAAGAGACTGCTTTTGATTTATGTGAATTTTAAAAACCATTATAGGCTGGTTGTTCTCACACACTGTGGACACACATTGGTGTTCAAACACCAATAAAAGTGAATTTTGCATAATAGGTCCCCTTTAATCGCTAAAATTAAAGTTGTTAGCATTTTACTGCCACTAGCGTTCATTTCAGTTATAAACCACAGTGACTGTTTATATAGGTATGTTTTTGCAGAAATATAGGTAGAGGCATGCATTTCCAATGAGCAGGTAATAAAATGTATGTAAAAAAAATAATCCAAACCTCTGTGTATTTGAAACTGCAGGTTCTTCAGTTATTCTATTCAAAACACTTTGATCTCTGTTTTGCTCATATTGGTCATTTTCTGATATACTATCCTTCAATGCACAAAGGAAAAGGTCCTCTCTATTTTTTTCCTTATGAAGACCATTTTCCACTTGCACATCATCAACATCATCACTGTGAGTCCGAGTAAATACATCTGAGTAAATATGCTCTTTCACTCTGAATGAACAGTCCAAGTCCAAACATTCATCACCAGATGATGTGGCAGTCTTTACTGTGTTGTCTATACCAGTTTGATTCATCGGCAGAGAGTCACAGTCCCTTTGGGACACATGGATGTCATTTACTTGGCCCAGTGTGCTTTCGTCTGTACTTTTGCTGTCACCTGACATCAATCCATCTGTGGGTTTTAAATGACTCTGTGTATCACACAAATCACACAATAAGTTTCTTTCACTTCCTTGAGATTTAAGTGTACTGACAACATTCAAATCAAACTCTATTCCATGTACATCCATAACTGTATTTAATTCAAAGTCAACATTTGACTCTGTTCCAGCTTTATGGTCTAGCTCTAAGATGTAGCTGTACGCGTCCTCCTCATCTGAATCCAGGATTGACATTGCATAAACGGCTCCCTTTGAAATCTCAGAACAGTTCCCATCATCCTCCAGGTTTACTATCAAGTCTCTTTTCCATGCTAAAGATTCACAACATTGCCCCCCAGTGGAGTCCGAGAGGGATTGTCCATTTGACCAGCTGGAACTCTTCATGTTGAGGAAATGTTGGGGTATAGCAGCTAAACCCACAGGGTTGTCTAAAGGACAGACGGGAAGTGACTCTGATCTGAGTTCTTGATCTCCAGTAAGGTAGGTTTGTTCTTCTTGGCTGGTCTCAGAAGGGTTATGAAGGCGTCTCAAAGCTTCAGCGGAGACATTAGATTGTAACATACAGCTAACCGAATCAATCCAAGGTCTGTCCCATCTTTCAATGGAGTTGGGTGTGCCTCTAGAGGAATCTGTTGATGCACTGTCCTGTGAATCCGTGAATGCAATGGGATTAGCAATATATCAGTTTAATAGAACTGTTTATTTTATTGTTTGTTTGAGAATAAACATTAAATATTAAAATAACTTGTTCCATGGTGGTACATTAGTATAATTTTGTATGTATTTTCCACCTTAGTGTAAATGAAAAGGCAATTTGTACTTTATCACAATAGCAACACTATAGCAAAACTATGGCTTTATGTCTCACTAGTGCAATTTTTCTCATAATTGTGACTGTATTCATTTCATTTGTAACTTTATTTCTTACAAAATGGCTTTATATACATTTGCACTTTACATATAAATGCAACTTCATATTTTTATATTTCTTTAAACTTAAACCTTTTTTACTCAAAGGTGAGCTTCCATACTTTAGTGCAGGGGTTCTCAACTCTGGCCCTTGAGGTCCACTTTCCTGCAGATTTTAGCTACAACCCTAATCAAACAAACCTGGACAAGCTAATCAGGGTCTTTAGGATTACTAAAAACCTACAAGCAAGTGTGTTCGATCAAGGTTGGAGCTAAACTCTACAGGAAAGTGTATCTCGAGGGCAGAAGTTGACAACCCCTGCTTTAATGCATGTCAACAACAACAATTTTTTTTTTTTTTTAATTCAAAGCCATGACTCAAGATTTGTTGACACTAGTCTTTTGCAACTAAATGACACAAACTTTAAAAACATTCAGAAAAGAAAATAATAATTTAAATCAACATCATTCAGGGCCAGGGGAGGGAAAAAAAAAAAAAAAAAAAAAAAAACTACCTAGCCTCTGAAACAGATCCATTAATTTATTTCCATCATTTTGGAGTAGTATAATACATGAATGCATTATTTATATCACATGTGCTGTGACATTTGCCATTGTTTGGCAAATTTACACAGGGCAAAATCCAGTAATTTCAATAGGAATTCACATGACTGAGAATATAAAAAAAAAAAAAAAAAGTATATAGATTGTATCATAAAAGCACGGCTCTTCCTCTTCAGCTTACCACCTTTAATTTTGATACTCGTGGCAGCACCTTTACCATTGTTTGGCTAATTTTTGCAGGCAAAATCCAGTAATTTCAATAAAAATCCACATGATTGACAATTTAACATGAGGGCACAATGGGTTCACATTGGATCAAGCTGATCAAGTAATAGTTGCTTGGTTTTAAATTCTGCTTTGTATGAATATTAATCTTCTTTAACTATTCAATCATTCATATAAAAGATAGACATATCCTCACCTCACCATGGCCTGGACAACATTCAAGAAACTGGGCTACATAAGTGATGACAGACTGCTCATCTGGTGAATGCACTGCAACATCTAGAGCAAAAAAAAAAAGAAGAAGAAGAAGAAAGTCAAATAACCAAACACACCTGCTTGCGATCCAGATTGCTTTGAAGATGCAATTCTGCTTATTTGCTATCCAGTCACAAAACTAAAATGTAAACCCTACGTTAATGGGGGCAAATATGGCAATATCCAAAATCGTTGTCCTTGTGAGGACATTTTTATAATAAGAGATAATATTTTTCAGGGGTAGGGGGTAGAATATATAGTTTGTACAGTTTAAAGATCCCCAACATGGAAATCCAACATTGTGTGTGTGTGTGTTTGTGACATAACAAGACACAAATTTGTATAATGACATGGGTATGACATAGGTATTACAAGGAGAGGGTGAATTATGAGGACGTTACCCCATGTCCCCATTTTCAAAAGGCTTATAAATCGTACAGAATGAGGTTTTTTTTTTTTTTTTTTGAGAAGGTAAAAATGCGCACAGTTTCCTGTGAAGGGTAGGTTTTGGTGTAGGGCGATAGAAAATATGGTTTGTACAGTATAAAAACCATTACGCCTATGGAATGTCCCCACAATTCACAAAAACAAACTTGTGTGTGTGTGTGTGTGTGTGTGTGTGTGTGTGTGTGCGCTACCATCTGGATCCAGCAGTGGAGAAATCCCCAGCCACTCATATGCTGCTGTGAAGGCTGTCTCCATGTTTAGACGGGGCTCAGAGGACAAAGCTTTCTTCATGTCCACAAATTCAGGACAGAAGAATTTAACGAGAGCCAGAAAAGCCATTCCGCTCCTCCAGCTTTTACCAAAATCATGAATTTCTACCCCATATCTGAAAGAAAAGATTAAAATGGCATATTCTTGTAAGATTTAATGAATTATGGAAGTTCCAATTACTTAAAGGTGCAATGTGTAAAATTTGGGAGGATCTATTGACAGAAATGCAATATAATATACATAACTATGTTTTCAGTAGTACATAATGACCTTACATAATGAACCGTTATGTTTTTATTACCTTAGAATGAGCCATTTCTATCTCATACACTGCGGATCCCTCCTACATGTCAAGTCGCCATTATGTGCCAGCATGTTTCTACAGCAGCCCTAAACGGACAAACACTCTACAGAACGCGGTTCGTCACTAGGTTGTTCTTCTTCTAAATCGTTCATGTTTTTAGAGGCAGCTTGCATCGTCACTACGTTGAATGCACACAAAGTAGTAGTAGTAGTAATCGTCTGGTTTATTAGAAGCAGAGACATCTTTGTTAGAAGTAAGAAGAAACCTCATTGCTTCACACAAGCTACTCTCAGCTCTCTCAGACTACAACATGTGGGCCAGACGGCCACTGTAGCTTCTCCGAAAGGGAGGGGTGCGCGCCGTTAGTTGCAGTTCACAACCTCATCGCTAGATGCCACTAAAATTTACACACTGCACCTTTAAAGGCATATATCACAAACAAACAAACAAATAAATAAAACTCTACAAATGTTATTAGCTGCATATTGTTCTAAAGCTATATCACTGTCTTTCTTCTGTAGAAGTTCATGTTCTTTTCCATGCAAATAAATTTAATGTGGACAAAATGGATGCAAAAGCACCATAAAAGTATTTATTTATTTATTTTTGATCAACAGGGTAAAATTAAAGGGATAGTTCACATTAAAAAACGAAAATTATCCCACGATTTACTCACCCTCAAGCCACACTAGGTGTATATCTTCTTTCAGACAAACAGAATTGGAGTTATTTAAAAAATATCCTGGCTCTTCCAAGCTTTATAATGGTAGTGAAGGGGGCATGAGATTTTGAGGCCCAAAAAAAGTGCACCCATCCATCATAAAAGTAATCCATACAGCTCCAGGGGGTTAATAAAGGCCTTCTGAAGCAAAGTAATGGGTTTCTGTAAGAAAAATATCCATATTTAAAACTTTATAAACTATAATAACTAGCTTCCGGCAGACGACCATACTCATCGATTTACGGCGAAAGAGTAATGCCTGACACAACGTAGGATGTAGGAGTACTGTAAGCTTAGACGCCTCTCACGGTTCAAACATAGGGCTGTGCAACAAACTCAAGCTCCTCTTCTCTTATTTTAAAATCCTCCGACATTTCTCTTTTAAAATTCTTATTTTAGATGTATAATTCTAATTATTCTAGTTCTAATTTGTTGTTTTGCTCTATCCTCTGTGCTTCCGCATTCGTCATTACATCATTCGTCGAGTCAGGGGTTGCTCTTTTACCATACATCGATGCGTACGGTCGCCTGCCGCAAAGAGTATAGAACCCAAGAGGCGACACTCTGATACTTTTTGGACAACAGCCACTAGATGGCGCTCCGGTAGCGCGGCCACCATTATGGGGTGAAAATACTAACTGGACCATAGAATCCTTCACATCTTACGCACCCAAAATCGGCAAATTTCACTGCCAAATCAGAAGCACAAAAGAACATTTTTCAAATGAAATCATCAGTAAATTTTATGGAACCTACAGTAAATGTTGTATTGTCTTATATATGTTTGTTGTGGAATCCAACTATTCAACCATCTGAGGTAACGTAGTTAGCCTACTTTATTGAGTATTTCCATTTTATGCAACTTTACACATTTATTTATAGTAAATTAATAATTAATAAATTTAAGATCATCATGTTTGCAGCGAACAATATATTTCAGACCTAGTGGAGTAATAGTAATAATAGTATCACTCCACTAGGTCTGAATTGAAATAGGCTATGTTTTAATGGTGTTAATGGTTTTAAAAAAGTTTTAATGGATCACGCTACAAACATAACGATTTATAATACATGATGCTTTGCTGTGTCCGTTATCGCATAATTCCCACTTTTGGACACTTTTGCTTTAACGGACATTAGACAACACTGCAAAATCAAGCTGTTATATTCATATATTTATTGTCCAACATTCCCAATTTTTCTGATGCATGTCCTTAATTTAATTTTATATGTTGGTATTAATTCAGTGTTTATAAGCCCAATGCTAATACTAGATCTTTTAAAGAATTTTAACCCAAACTGACTGGGTTTCTAGAGAGCAAAAATGTTTTGTGAAAAAAGTGGAAGGCTTACACAAAGTCTGTAAAATAAACTGTTAAAAGCATTTGATGACCACTAGTGATAGTATTTTATTCTGTGTTGTCATCATTCAGGTTGGATTTCAGCTTTAATGTACTTTTTTTTTTTTTTTTTAACAAAGCAGCTGATATTGCCATAGAAAATATTGGACTGCCGAGTCGCTTTCACCCCAAAATGGCGAAAACGCAGGGCTGCTGCTGGGCACCGGTGTTGCAATGGAACGTTCTACTGAGTGTTGCTTCTTGTTAGTGTATATTCTTCTGCCAGAAGCAGACTTTTTTGGGTTTCAAAATCTCACGCCCCCTTCACAACCATTATAAAGCTGGGAAGAGCGAGAATATTATTTAATATAACTCTGATTCTATTCGCCTGAAAGAAGACAGTCATATACACCTAGGATGGCAAACAGTACATTCTTCAAACTTTCTCCTTTTGTGTTGCACAGAAGAAAAGGTTTGAAACTACATGAGGGTGAGTAAATGATGACAAATTTCTAAATTTTAGAATAGAAATATACCTTCAAATGAACAATTTAACCATTTGTATATTGCAAAACACACAATTGTCTTTATTGTGTAAATTAATTCACTTACTTTGCTGTGCAGTTCTGCACCCAGCTAAGCAGAGACTTTATGGCTGTACCACGGTACTTGAGATTTTGAGATGACCTCTTGCCTTTTGTGGGTAGAGTGCCAAAAACGTCATCTCCAGGTGATACTGGAGAACTACGACCTGAAGAATCACTGCCACAAGGTAATGACAGCAGACTGAAGGTAGAAGGGAACTTCTCCAGGCTTCCTGTGACCTGTTTAATCTTAGAAAGGTAAAATAATTTAGCCCACAATAACTTAGTAGATCAAACACTCACTCAAAAGAAAAATGGAACTCTTTCATTACCGTTACGCAATGTTAGTGTGCTTTACCTGATAGTATACAATGATGTTCCAGATTAGCCTGAGAACAACTGAAGGATTGCCATCAGCAATATCATTAGAATCTATATTTATAAGACTCACCTGTGTGGAAATAATATCAATTATTACATTTGAACGTAAAGATGCACATGACATGTGGAGGGAAACATAGATATTGATGGCTATGTTTTATTAATTAGCCCCCTTGTTCTAGTTAAATCATTTGTTACATTTTTTCTCGTTTTATTTTATACACTATATTGCCAAAAGTATTGGGACACCCCTCCAAATCATTGAATTCAGGTGTTCCAATCACTTCCATGGCCTCAGGTGTATAAAATCAAGCACCTAGGCATGAGGACTGCTTCTACAAACATTTGTGAAAGAATGGGTCGCTCTCAGGAGCTCAGTGAGTTCAAGCGTGGTACCGTGATAGGTTGCCACCTGTGCAATAAGTCCATTCGTGAAATTTCCTCACTACTAAATATTCCACGGTCAACTGTTAGTGGTATCATAACAAAGTGGAAGCAATTGGGAACAACAGCAACTCAGCCACGAAGTGGTAGGCCACTTAAAATCACAGAGCGGGGTCAGAGCATGTTGAGGCGCACAGTGCGCAGAAGTAGCCAACTTTCTGCAGAGTCAGTAGCTACAGACCTCCAAACTTCGTGTGGCCTTCAGATTAGCTAAAGAACAGTGCGTAGAGAGCTTCAACGGTTTCCATGGCCGAGCAGCTGCATCCAAGCCTTACATCACCAAGTCCAAAGCAAAGTGGTGTAAAGCATGCCGCCACTGGACTCTAGAGCAGCGGAGACATGTTCTCTGGAGTGACAAATTACGCTTCTCTGTCTGGCAATCCGATGGACGAGTCTGGGTTTGGCGGTTGCCAGGAGAACGGTACTTGCCTGACTGCATTGTGCCAAGTGTAAAGTTTGGTGGAGGGGGGATTATGGTGAGGGGTTGTTTTTCAGGGGTTGGGCTTGACCCCTTAGTTCCAGTGAAAGGCTTCAGCATACCAAGACATTCTGGACAATTTCATGCTCCCAACTTTGCGGGAACAGTTTGGGGATGGCCCCTTGGGAAAGCCTTCCCAGAAGAGTTGAACCCTACAGATTAAGAATGGGATATCATTAAAGTTTATGTGCACTTAAAGGCAGGCATCCCAAAACTTTTGGCAATATAGTGTACAACATGGCCCAATTTAAAGGGATAGTTCACCCAAAAATCAATTAAAGAGATAATTCACCCATAATTTACTCACCCTCAAGTTGTTCCAAACGTATGAGTTTCTTGAAGAATGATGGTAATCAAAAAGTTGACAGTAGCCATTGACTTTCATAGTATTTTTTTTCCCTACAATGGAAGGAAATGGCTATCATCAACTGTCTGGTTACCAACGTTCTTCAAACAGAAGAAAGAAACTCATACAGGTTTGGAACAACTTGAGTAAATTATGACAACATTTTCATTTTGGGGAGAACTATCCCTTTAACTAATATGAGGGTACGATTCTTAATCCGTGGCCATGGTATCTTTTTTAACCCACCATGTACGTTACATGTATGTCATGTCAAGGCTTCAAACTAAGACATGGACAACAAATTTAATTAGGACTTACATTTCTGTCCTCGAGGAAATTCAAGACCTTCGAAATGTTGTTTAGTCTGAAGATGCGATGTGGAAATGGCCTGAATCTATCAAGCTAAAGCACATGAAAAACACTTCTTATGTGTTTAGGAAAGCCATATTTATGTATGACAGATTTATAGTGATCAAACTTTGTATCTTTTCAGTAAAATATGTGATGACAAACCAAATTACAGCCTGACAGTTCCTCTAGAAGAGCCATGAGAACCTTTCCATCTTGAATATCGGTGAATAAGTTATTAACCTGTAAAGGTGGTTCACACTACAACACAGAGAGACACTTAAATGAAATGTAGCACTTTGTAAATGAAATTAATGACTACTTTTAAATGCACAGTATGTTATTTTTTTGATTATTAATTAGCAATAACAAACATACTGACATTTTATTTTACAAAAACAACAGCTTAAAGGGATAATTCACCCAAAAATGGGGGTTGGTGAGATGCTTGGTTACAAACATTCTTCCAAATATCTTCCTTTGTGTACAGCAAAACAAATACATTTATACAGGTTTGCAACAACTTGAGGGTGAGTAAATGATGACTACATTTTAATTTCTGAGTGAACTATCCCTTTAATAAGTAGTCAATACTTCTGTTGCAATAATAGGTCTACTCATGGAAAATATCATGTAGACAAAACAAAGGTATCATTTTGAAAATCATATTGGATTGGCCTTTTGTTGCATGTCAAAAGCTGAATATGTTGATTGGCCTTGCAGTAGACAATTCTCACTCTCTTCAAATGCATGTTTATCCACTTGGTAAAAGTTCTCTCTTGGACTGCCTGCTTCTCATCTGTAAGCAAAGAAATCAAATGTAGGCTTTTTCACAAGAGTCAAAGAGCATGGGTACACAACAACAAGGGTTTGGAGTCAACTTTTAAAGTGCTGTAACTGACATGCTGTCATTTCAAAACATTGTAAGGAGTTTAGAGCAGGTGAGAACAGGTACAAGCAGGTTCGCTTTCGTTTAAGAGACATGCACTGAGTGAAATAAATGAGGAAGTGCGTCTAAAAAAGTTCACATTCCATTTTTTGTTTTAGTTCCAGACTTGTTTTTCAGAATGTTGTTTTGTTTCCATTTCCATTTTATCATGATATAATGAAGCAAACTTGAAGATTAAAACATGCTGAATATTGTGTAATCATAAAAATATCCACCCAAAATTGTTTAAAGAGAATGCGTTATAAGAACAGTACCTGTGAATTATGTATATACACCATTATTGGTTCTCCTACCTTGGGCTCTTTGTGCGCACTTCTTGTCTTTATCAACACGTCCATCTGTCTTACTCAATGCTGAGGACATCCTGAACAGGACCGAGAAAATTTCTCAAAGTCACTAATATGCTCCATGCAGCGACGCTACAAAGGAACATTTGGTGAAGTCAAGTCGTCGTGTTTGAGGAGAGCGTTTATGAGCGTCAGCTCCTGCCAGGACACGCCTGCAGCTCCTGCAAACCCTTTACTGCCTCGAGCCAATATTTAATACTCATTCATAAACATAGTTAAGCTTTTATGTGTTGACGTTTCACCTTTTCGCTTTTAAGAAATAAAACATGTGGATACTTGAATGGATGGTTTGTTCATAGTATAACTATGATTTGGGGGTTTAAGTTTAAGTTTTTGTTCTGTTTTGTAAAAGGAAATCTTAATCCTCCTCATTAAAGGACATTTTTAAGGGTGCACTGCTAAAAGTCAATGACAGTGTGTTTTTGTTGCCTTATAAATTACATTATATACAGTGGGTCAATGTATTCATACAATTAAATGAGGTGGCTGAATGTCATTGCATTAAATACCAAAATATAATGTGTCATTTATTTTAAAGAAATATAACACTATGATACTTTTGTTATGTTTTACATAAACTCTAGTTATAAATTTATTGCCATCATGAAATCAAAATTTACAATTCTTAAAATTGAGAATTTAACTTGGATATATGTCACAACTTCTGTTTTAGGCCGACTTTCAGAAAATAAGGACACTTTGGCTGCTTTTAAGTCCACTTTTTCATGCCCTTTCCTCACTAACTTCCCTATGTTCACCCAGTCATTGCTTAAACCCTTATATTGGGTTTAAATGAAACACCCTAAAGCCCTTGATCACTTGGAATCTGCTATGGAAACATACAAATTTATCTCAGTATAACTCTTCTAAATTGCTTGATTGATCCAACTTACAGTTGTAAACTACTTTTCCCTCCATCATTTGAATAGTGTAAGGCAGGGGTGCCCAACCCTGTTCCTGGACATTTACCTTCCTGCAGAGTTCAGCTCCAACCCTGCTCAACACACCTGTCTGTAATTATCAAGTGCTCCTGGAGATCTTAATTAGCTGATTCAGGTGTGTTTTATCAGGGTTGGAGCTAAACTTTGCAGGTAGGTAGATCTCCAGGAACAGGGTTGGGCACCCCTGGTGTAAGGTGTGTGAGTTGCTGCTGTGACATCACAATCATGTTGCATTGTGGTCTGTGGATCAGCCTGAAGTGAGACCTACTCTCTCCATCAAAATCAGGGTTCTGTCCAAATAAATTTCTCATCCACTTGACGAAGTGGTGGCAGGGTTTCCCCCAAGGGAAGCTGCTTACAGGAGTTTGCGAGTGCATGTTTAAAAGTGAAATTACATGCAGCCTTTGTGCTTGTCTGATTATTAGTGAAATGGAGCCCCTAAAGGGACACGAAAGAAAAAAAAAATTAAATGGGAGAGAAAAAAATGTGTCAATTCTTTCACGTTCTCTAGCGTTTTTTGCATTCCCCTGAGAAACTTTGCATTTGCTCGCAAAAAAAAAAAAGTGTTCCAAGTTCATACAAACTAAACACAATTTTGCTGAATGGCTAAATTTAAATACCTTAGAAATACTTGATTGACATGCACGGTAGAAAAAAAAAAAATGACGCAAATCTCGTAATCTTTTTGCATACACATTTAATTGAACAAAAAAAAAATTTATCAACATATGGCGATTATAAAACAAACCTTTACACATTACTAAGATTATCATGGTGAGCAAGAGTGGAATCCGGACGAACCTACAGATAAAGAAAACAGTCTGAATTAGTCAAATGTAGTTTTTTCCCCTTTCCCATTCACAACATTTACTTGTGGCAATTCAAACGTGTCTGAAAGGCGCGCTCCTCCTGCCAGACAATATCTGATTGCCGCTGCTTTACTCTGCCTGTTTATGGATTGGTAACGGTACATAACAAACCATTACCGCCGTGGAAACAGGACGAGATTTGTTAAAAGAATATCGCACGTAAAACTTCAAAGTCTGGAGAAGTAACGCCTTTTGCTCCTTCTGTTTGATCTATGCAGCCGCGTTGAGTCTCCAGCCACTGCAGACACAAGAGACAGGATCGCGAGACTGCACTGCTTTCAGGGGAAAACGTGTACAAAAGTATCTTAACTCTTACTTACAAAATTGTAAGAACACCCACGCGGTGTGTAACAATGCCGCACATTTCACCAAACCGAATACGAACTACAGCAACATACACTTAAACACAGCCTCATGAATGAATCATTCGGATCTTTGCCTTAAATCGGTTGAATCGTTTAAAAAAAAAACACACAAACGATTCTTGAATCCGTTCTAGCAATGTCGAGTGATCACTATTTTTACTTGTTATAAAATTATAACAAAATTAAATAATAACTAAGTTATACTATTTTTAAATGACTATGTTTTATGTGCGGAATCTGAGCAACTGAACTAAAATTAAAAAGTAATACACAGAGGAATCACTGAATCGTTTTTGTAAAGGATCTTCAAAACGGTTCGAAAGAACCGATTCGCAGAAATGAATCGGAGCATCTACGTACCGGAAGAAAAAAATGTCAGCGTTATTCTAACCGGATGTAAACACCTCCACTAATTACTTCTTAAAAAAGACAAAAAGAAATTGGCGTTTTTAAATTTCAGTGAAGGTACGTGTAATAGTAGATACATTTTATAAAATATTTCACTTAGCCAAAATCAGAAGCTGTCATAGATAAAAAGCAACTTGTGTAACCTTCATGACTGACGTAGGATTCAGCCAATCACACAGGATATGACAAAGACGAGACCAAATAGCTTTCATCTATTGAGAGTTAATACTAGAAGAGGCGGAGCTTACGTCCAGTAGGTTACCTCGGCGAGGTTCTGTGGGGTCAGTTAAGGGACGTGATAAACGTACACAAATTTTTAAATCTTCGCTAAACCCTTCAGACTTGTACAATGAACAACGTTCTCAGATCGACAGCCCGGTGTCTTCAATCGGGTGCGTGGCATTACAGAACAGCGCAGAATAATGTAGAGCTGCTGTCTGGTTGGGCCCGTCTCATGTGCTCCTCCGCGGCCCAGAAGAACCTGGAAGAGATGGTGAAGAAGGACAAAGTGGTGGTCTTCATAAAAGGCACCCCTGCTCAGCCCATGTGCGGCTTCAGCAACGCCGTCGTTCAGATCCTCAGAATGCACGGAGTTGACAACTACGCTGCTTACAACGTGTTGGATGATCAGGATATTAGACAAGGTCAGTAGTTAGTCATTGTTGTTTGAAGAGTGTTTGGAGTTTAAAACCCTAATAGAGTTTGATATTGGCTTCGACGACGGCTTTATCTGATGTGTGGTTCTTCTTGAACGTGTGACATACTAAAAAGTTTTGACACCTTGTTGGAAAAATCAATTTTAAGCTGTCAATTAATCATAATATCAATACATGTTCTCAGAATTATGGCTTAGTATCTCATAATAATGAGAAACTTGTAATTTTCTTATATGAGTAGGTTATGTAGTAAAAATCTAATCTCATAAAATTGGATAAACTGTCTCGTATTTATGTTACGTTATTGTGAGAGTTTCTTAGTATTAGTCTACTGCATGAAAGTTTCATTATTATTAAAAACGTACTCCTTATTATGAGATAATGAGTCATTATTCCTAGAAAGTTTCTCAATGCCAAGGCATTATTATGAGAACGCTTTTTTTATGAGAAAAGACATTACTACATGAAAGTTTCTCGAAATTATGAGATATGAGAAAGTTTCGCATTATTATGTTGAGCCATTATTATGGGATATTAATGAGAAACTAAGTTATTATGAAAAAGTTTCTTATCATGTTGTAATAATGACTTGACATCTCACAATAATGGAGAACTAACGTATTATCATGAAATAATGAGAAAACCTTCCATATTTTTTGTGTGTTTTTACAATGAACTTCAGTTTGGGTTTGAAACTTGGTTCTAGACATTAGTTCAGTCAGTATACTCAATACAGCACAAGTAGGTTAACGGCACCAGCGGTCCTGTCAGCTCTGATTGCCTTTATCAGTTTTGCACAGCAGGAAGAAAGGGGTGTTAACCTTAGACAAGGTTAGTTTCCAAACAGTAAAGCTTAGACTGAAACACTTAAGTAGAATTAAAAAGAGAAGAAGGAAATACGTCACATAAAATGATTTCCAGAGTTGTGCATGTAGGAGTTGAGCACTTAAAATGATGTTGTCTCTTTACTGACATGCTACTTTGTTCCACCTGAAAGGAATAAAGACATTCTCCAACTGGCCGACGATTCCACAGGTGTTCTTTAACGGTGAGTTTGTTGGAGGCTGCGATATTCTTCTTCAGATGCATCAGAGTGGCGACCTGGTAGAGGAACTTCAGAAGCTGGGAATCAGATCAGCTCTCCTGGATCAAGAAAAACAGTCCTAGTCAGCAAAGTCGCATCTTTGGGATGATTATCCATTGATGTAAACTTCCCAAAGGTGGACTTGTGAAGGGTGATTTGACCTGCTGAAGTCCAAACTAAAGGATATGATGTCAAACCTCCCAAATCTTGAAAAATCACTGTAAAACACTTGACATAGAATTACCGTATTATACACAATGATTACATTTCTATTGCAGTTTGTTTGTCTTTATTTCAGATACTCTAATGTTAGACCACTGCATATTTAAGATGTTGTATTTTGAAGTATATTATTACATGTATTTTAGATGTATATCAGTTTTTTTTTGTCAATAAAATATTTTAAACCACCCATTGTTTGAAACTAGAGCTGCTGGGTGTGACGCAAGATTATCTGATGTAATTCCAAAGAAAATTGCTTGTTAATTCAGATTTCCCTCTTCCTCATTTGAGCTCAAAAGTTTACATACCCCTTGCAGAATCTAGGAAAATGTGAATCATTTTAACAAAATAAGAAGGATAATGAAAATTGCATGTTATTTTTTATTTAGTACTCTCCTGAATAAACTATTTTACATAACAGATGTTTACATAAAGTCCACAAGACAAAAAAATTGCTGAATTTATAAAAATGACCCCGTTCAAAAGTTTACATTCCCTTGATTTGACACAGTTAAACATCCAGGTAACCACACAGTACTAGGAGAGTACTAAATAAAAAATAACATGCAATTTTCATGTGATGGTTGTTTAACTGTGTGGTTACCTGGATGATCCACGACTGTTTTTTTTGTTGTGTGATGGTTGTTCATGAGTCCCTTGTTTGTTCTGAGCAGTTAAACTGAGCTCTGTTCTTCAGAAAAATCATCCAGGTCCTGCAGATTCTTTGGTTTTCCAGCATCTTTTGCATATTTGAACTCTTCCCAGCAGTGACTGTATAATTCTGAGATCCATCTTTTCACACTGAGGACAACTGAGGGACTCAAACACAACTATTAAAAAAGGTTCAAACATTCACTGATGCTCAAGAAGGAAACACAACGCATTAAGAGTCGGGGATGTAAACTTTTTGAATTGGATGAACAGAATAAATTGTACTTTTTTTGTCTTCTGGGAAACATATAAGTATCTTTTGTAGCTTGCAAAAGGCAGAACTAAATGAAAAAATATGTTCTTTAAACAAAATTAAAAAAACCTGCACATCAACTTCTTGTTCAAAAGTTTTCACCCCTGTCTCTTAACGCATCGTGTTTCCTTCTGGAACATCAGTGAATGTTTGCAGCTTTTGTAATAGTTTTGTTTGAGTCCCTCAGTTGTCCTCATTGTGAAAAGATGGATCTCAAAATCATACAGTCCCTGCTGGAAAGGGTTCAAATATGCAGAAGATGCTGGAAAACCAAAGAATCTGCAGGACCTGAAGGATTTTTCTGAAGAACAGAGCTCAGTTTAACTGCTCAGAACAAACAAGGGACTCATGAACAACCATCAAAAAAAAAACAGTCGTGGATCATCCAGGTAACCACACAGTATTAAGAATCAAGGGGATGTAAACTTTTGAATGGGGTCATTTTTATAAATTCTGCTGTTTTTTTTTTTTTTTCTCTTGTGGACTTAACAACTGTTATGTGAAATAGTTTATTAAGGACAGTACTAAATAAAAAATAACATGCAATTTTCATGATCCTTCTTATTTTGTTAAAATGATTAACATTTTTGCAGATTCTGCAATGGCTATTTAAACTTTTGAGCTGAACTGTATGTGTTTTATCTAAAACATACTTGGGTGTTGTCCTGCCAGAGAAGGTTTGCACCCCTTACTCATATAAGATGTTGAAATCATGTGGGTCAAAGGTCTTGGCCTTAATGGTGAGACTTATTTTAAAGATTTTTTTCATCAGTTCTTTGCGATATAATAAGTGAACATGTCATCCTTGACACTTACTGTAAAGAGTTTCATCTTGTTTATTGTTTTGTATCATTGACAAAATTTGGAAATTGATAATCATGAAGGATGTTCATCAAAAAGTAGGTCTTAAAGGATAGGTCAAAGATCTGAATGGACAAATAATATTCCAAGTATATTCTATTGTGGAATTAGTGATTATTGTAGCTTCATGGGTGTCCACTAGAGGACGCAAAGGTATTTTACAATTTTTTTTTTTTTTTTTTTCTGACAGACCATAAAAAACAAAATTAATGTCATTAAGGATATATGACTGATAAGAGTTTCTATAATAAAAGGAAAAACCTTTTAAAAAAAATTAAGATTTTATTTTATTTTTTAATTAAAATCACTTGCATTAATTCATGTTGATTTCATCTGGGTTTTGAAAACAATTTAAGTTTTTAAATGTTTCAAAGGAAATTACAAATAACATGAATTATTTTTAAATATTAAGTTTTTGAATTTTATACTAGGCCAATTTTTTTTTTTTTTTCTTTCTTAATACCCAGACAGTTGTATCACACTGACTTTGAGTTTAATTTAAAATAAATAAATAAAAATTAAAAAGGCATCATAGAGGAGATGTATTCAAGTCTTTATTTTTGAATAAATGAATAGATTGGATTTTGGAAATGTATTAGGCACTTGTGAGGGTTACATGGGTTTCTTTCTTTTTCTTTTTTAATGGTAAACCATGCCTGACTTGCCACAGCTGCAACATCTACCTGGTTTGCCATGTTCATCATCCTCTCAAAAGCTTTCATATCCCAGCACTTCTTTGTCTCCCTCTAAGCTGGTTGCTAGGCAACACCAGGGCTGTGTCTGAAATCACCTTAAAAAGGGCACTATTTGAGGGGACAGCCATTTGTAGTGGGCTGCGTCTGAAATCGCATACTCTCACGAGTAGGTACTTATTTAAAAAAATTACTTTACGACCGCTTAAAAAGTATGAACGTACATAGTATGAATGTAATTCAGACGTACTGCATCAGCTATGTTGTCATTATCATGTGACCTACAGGCGTCAGTTGCGTCGCTTCACTGCCATTCGCAAATCCTCTCCTGTGGCCTCATGGGATAGTAAAGTTTCAATTGTATGCACACTTCAGAATCTTACCGAAAGTAGTAGGTCATACATTTTTGCCTACACTTTTATGAGTACTGTGAATTCAGACATACTACTTTTGTCACATACTGTTTTTCACCTACTATATAGCAGGGAAGCATGCGATTTCGGATGCTGCCGTGTTGTCCGAAACCATAGTGGATGTTATTGCATGCACTCACCACAATAACAAGTGTACAAACAAACCATTGTACGCTTAGCGGCTAGAGAATACCCATAATGCACTGTGAGGGTCATGCCGAATGAATTCCCGCCCTCAGCTGAATCATACATCCATCTGTTTTCCAAACTCCTGGTCCAATGTGGAAACAGCATAATATCATACAGGTTTAAACTCCTTTTAGACTGATTATTAAATTGTTTATAAGGATTACATATGCTTGTTTCCATGACAGAGTTCAGGATCAATCATTTCATCTTAATACTGGATCTGCCAGTTTTCTAAGTTTCAAATAATTTACAACAAAAAGCGACAGACCTTCCGGCATACTCAGTGTCTGAATTCGCTCACTCATTTTCATTCATACCTTCAAGTGGACTGCATTAGTGGAGTAATGTAGAGAATAGCGAATGAGGGTACAGGGTGCAATTTTGAACACAGCTCAGGTTTTCTAAAATATGAGGCAAAGGAACAGGGAATGTCAATATTCTCCATGTGGATTTGGTTTGCCAACAGAATCAGGTCATTGGTGCCAGTGCCTGAAGAGTGTCTGACACCTCTGCTCTGTAGGTACATGTAGACAGCCGAGACTCGAGCAGGAAGAAGGTATCACCCCTGTTGAAAAAACCAGCATATGCTGGTTAGGTTTGTTTTGAAGCATGGCAGCTGGTTTGAGCTGGTCCTTAGTTGGTCCTTAGCTGGTTTAAGCTGGTCCTAAGCAACTACAGCCAGCTCAGGACCAGCTTAAACCAGCTCATGACCAACTAAGGACCATCATAAACCAGCTCAAACCAGCTGCCATGCTTAAAAACATACCTAACCAGCATATGCTTTTTCAACAGGGCCAGCCTTTGTCAGAGCTACATCTTCAAGAACACACAGGACTGGAAATCTAAAAGTGTCCATTCGGTACGAATTTCCATGGCGTTAATAAAAGAGTCATTCCACGAAACCGGTACGATTTGAATTTACACATTTTTAGATTTTTTACCAAAATGTATTACTTTTCTGAACACCCCACAACATTAATGACATACTTAACTTCCAGAAAAACATATTTTCCCATCTCAGGCATCAAATCCCTATTATTATTGGTCATTATTTTAAGTTATGGACACTATGGGAGCTTTCTGAATATTATTATAAAATGTATTTGTGATAAAAACAACATTTTCCTATTAATCAGATGTCCCTCACACTAATTCGGTAATTGCAAATATAAAAGTTACATAAAATCTCACTTTTGCTATACTAAAGCCTGAAATGGGCACTTTTTGTGACAGCAACCTCATCATTTTTGATCAAAGGCTTAACTTCAGAATTTGAACTAAAATCAGTATTCTTATGATTGCTCTGAACATTTCAGACAGAGTTCAACAAACTTTAAATTACTTTTTCATAAACTTAAAAAAATAATAATAAAAATGTAGGTGTGACGGGGTTGTGATTTTTTGTCCAAATTGGCCACTGCTCTAAATCTAGTGAATAAATGGAGAGCACATGGCATGCATGATATTAAGAAATCATGAATAATGTTGAAATAACAAAGATAATTTTCACAAGTAATAGTTTTCTATCTTTAATCAATGTAACAGGGTTGAGTCGTTAAGCTTGCCAAACACAATTTCACAACATAATTTAGTTATAATTATTAAAGAAGGTGGTAACTTGCATGTGTCTGCTCACAATGTTGTTCAGAAGACTTCTGTGATGTCACTTCCTATTAATGGTGTCACATAAGTATCGGTTCATTATGTTTATAGGGGGAGAATGGTTTGTGTAACGGGGTTGAGGGGTTACTGAGGTACGGAAATAAATAATGTGATTTTAATTAATAATCATGAATTTACTTAGAAAAGCACAGATGGATATTTATGGGAATGGCAAAATGTATGGACTTTTTTCTCATTTTATTATTCATATCCCAAGTACACTTTCATAGAAGGCCTTGAGGGACATGACAAAATAGGTGGTGTCAACTGAAAAAAACAAAATAATTTCTAATAAGATAAGATAAAGATTTCTTCTAAGATACAATGTATGTCATGTTTTTAAACATTAAAGGAGACATTTAATACACTAAAAAAGATCAGAGGGGCTCAAATCGTACCGGTTTCGTGGAATGACTCAAAAACACGGGTACCAGGACCTCCGAGACCAAATCCATGGCTCGACACTTGTGGCACGCGGTTGTTTTTTCCACAGACCTTCTCTAAGGCGATTTAAGGCAAGGAACTTTTCCAGATGCTGTGTCAGGTAAGCACCTCTCCTTAACAAGATCATAGAAAGTAAAAGCTGTTGAGATCAAACAGGATAAAACGGCCACTAGGGGACAGCAGTCTGCCTTATATTGAGGTGTAGAACCAGGCCTTGTAAACAAGAAACGCTCAGTTTGAGTTAGTGTAATGCACCATTAGACCAAGAACAAAAGGTCTGGCTGAACACTCTGGGGAACCTCTAGCTAGCCCAGTGGTTCCCAATCCTGGACCTGGAGTACCCCCAGCACTACACATTTTAGATGTCTATTTGAAAGGTTCCTAATTCTGTTTAGGATACAACAGGTTTACATGCATCAAAGGTCAAAAAACACTTTTATTTTCTCATAATTTACATTATATCACCACATTTTTCAATGATTCTCAAACGACTCGTCAGATGAATCTCTTGAATTGAGCCAGTTTCTCAATAACAAATGACTACTTAAAATGTGTGCGCCAAGATTTTGGTCTAAAATTAATGAAATGCAATGTAGAATTACAGTAAAATAATAATTTTGCTAATCATAAGGGGCGAGTTGAGCCACTTCCTCAACTTGACCCAGGACTTTTGGCAGTTTAGAGCTAACATTGTGCTATACAGAACAGGCTCATATTATAACTTCCTAAAGCACTAACACATGTGATTTTTTTTTTTTTTTTTTTCTTAAAATTTTCCTGTAATTGTTTAGACAAGCATTTCAAGAGCCTAAAAACCATTTCTGTAATTATAGCATTATAGGATGAACCATTGACAGAGAGTTGAAAAGGTTCCTATAGGTTCTCCAGCCATATGTCATGATGGCTCAGTGGGTATAGCATTGCCATTTCACAGTGAGAAGTTCAAGTTCTGGTGTGTGCTTCCTACAGGTTCTCTTCAGTTTCCCCTACAATCCAAAGACATGCAGCCTATGTGAAATTGAGACATTGTCCATCAGTGTGTATTTGTGACTGGCCATCTGTCCAGACAGTAGGATAGTGGTTGAAAAATGGATGGATGGAGGTTTTTTAAGAGGGTTCAGTCAGTGTCAATCTAAAGGGAACCACAAATGGTGCCAACTACCAAACTACTTAATATGATTTTTTTTTTTTTTTTTTTCATGAATTCACAAAATAAAAACACATTCATCATAGAAGAGGTGTATTCAAGTTACTGTATGTATGAATTGCATTTTTAATACATTTTTGAATAAATTAATGGATAGGGTGAAATTATAATGTTATTGACCCCTTTTCTAATCTTACTTTGATCTCAGTAAGATTAGCAAAGGGATCAATGACATCACACTATCATTCAGAGTGCAAATTATCATAATTAATAATAAGGACAAAATTTGCACTAGATTTTATGACATCATTACTATCGCACTCAGTATGTGCTAAATTTGTCTTCTACATTAGCCATGGCATCATTTATGAAAGCTCTATCTTTCATCTTTTGTTCACGTCTATGTGTAAAAGGAATCTATCACTCTCATGCAGACCAGTTTCAAAAAGACACTGACCCACCAGGCGAAAATGCTGCACCCATCAATCCCTAAGACCACAGGTGAGGGAGAGCAGGGAAGAGTCAATCCTGGCCTTTCTGGGGATGGTTGGAACCATCCTCAACCTACCTACTTGTCATTATTTTTGTCTTTATATATACTTCTAATTGTCCAAACTTTCCATAGAGAAACATGTACTTCCCAGACACTGAATCAAAGATAAAATATAGCATATAGCCATGTACAATCTCACAGACATTTGAACATTACTGAATTATGTGGGTAATTTACCAATCCAGATCTGCCTTATGGATACAATAGATTGTTGAACAGTTATTAGTAGCATATATATTAACAGTTACTCTTGAGTCTGAACATTAATACTGACCCTAACTCTAACCCATTCTTCCACCATTAATTCTAATCGTCTCACTGGCTTACATTAATGCTAACAATTTTACTATTTCGCAATCTTGCCACCCAACTAACCTAATACTAACACTAACCAGCCACTTCATTAAAGGGTAAGTTCACCCAAAAATAACATTTTTGTCATTAATTAGTGTGGAACGACATGATGGTGAGTACTTAATGACAGAAATTTCATTTTTGGGTGAACTAACCCTTTAATAATAACCTCAACTACAACAACAACAAAATAGCACCAACCCTGACACTAACAAAGTCTATCACAATCATCATATTATGTTTCCCTGCATCCCAATGTGCATATTATCCATCCTAAATAGTATGTGAGATTAGAATAAGTGTGTCCCAAAGCATAGTATGTTGAAGAGAGTATTCCAAAAGTCCCTGGATGGTCTAGCCTACTATTTCTAGATTTGTCTGGTAGACAGAGGATGTTAACTGTGACAAGATGATTGACAGGCCAGTTTACAAGGACAGGATGCCGTAACTATGCGACAGAGCATAGTGAAATTTTATGATGTGATAGTATGTCCCAAAGATTGTCTACTCTTACACACTCAAAAGTACGCACTTTTTCTTCACAAAAAGAGTACATGGTTTTAGGTATAGTATAATATCTAGTTATTTGTTAGTTGCTATGGTTGCTCATTGATTAGTTCATTATGTTCACCTGCTCCTTATCAAGTTTCCTTTGTATCTTGTATATGTGTTTCAGCAACTCCTTGTCAGTTCTCGTTCACGTTTACATTAAATGTGGTTTAGCTCCTATCATTCTTGATTCTATCGCCTGAGTGATTAGTTTTGTTGAAGACTGAATATACCCTTCATCTTCATCGTCATGCCTGTATGCAGCGACCACAGCAACATTGTGACAATAACAAACTGGCTTAGATATATTTTATCTTTTTCTTATCAAAAGTTAGCAACTCTTTTATTGAGTTAATCTTTACTTATCAATAGTGACACATCTTTGAGACACATTCAACAATAGGTAGTGGACTGACATCTACTGTATATAATCCTGACCAGATTACAGTTCCCTTTCTAGGGAAATTGTGCTGTGTCATAGTATTGACGCTTTGGTAATGCTTCTGTGTGATTGCGTCTGAAGCATGTGTGTGAAATCAGTATGTGTGGTGAAACAGGCAGGGGCAGGTGGCGTCTTGACTAGGAAAGTATAAAAGCACATCCAGAATGACCAGCGTTAGCTTCTGTGCCTTAAATTGTGTGTTCTTCCTTGCCCACATTTCATCACGGATGGGCATACATACGATTTATGTGTTGTTTGTCTGGGAGCGGAGCACTCTCAGTCAGGTCTCGAGGGAGATGAGCACGCTCCGCTCCTGCCTGTCACTCTTTGAGGAGATTGTTCAGGTTTGCATTCCCCGCGGTTCTGGCCCCATTGCTGCTGGGCAGCACTAGGGTTGGGTATTGCTTGAATTTTAACGATTCTGATTTCGATTCTGCTTTTTTTCCCACATTTACACTGCATGCTTTTACTAGATAAGTAAAAATGACATGATATATTAAAACAAGCAAAATTATCTGTTAATGAGGTAAGAAAAATAATCTTGTTTCTGTTTGAAAGCTTGTTTCTGTCAAAAGCAGATTATTTTTCTTACCTCATTGGCAGATAATTTTGATTGTTTTAAGCAAAAACTCACTTCATTTTGATTTTTCCCCCCAAGAAAACAAGAAAAATATCTTGTCATTTTACTTATCTATTAAAAGCATCTGGCTTTAAGAATTTTTAGATATTTGGACTGGAAACAAGACAAAAATACTAAGTAAGAAAAGCATTTTTGCAGTGTATTTTCTATGACTTATTGCGTAACATGTCTTATTGCTAAACATGAATATCATGAACAAAAATCAACAGGCTAAAGAACACTTTCACAAGAAACTTTTGCATATGGTTTAAAAATGCCATAGCAAAAACAACTAGCCTAACTAATATAAATTTCAAGCATTACTAAAAACAACAGTCAGTAAACACTCACTAATTAAAAAAGAACAAATAAACAAATTAGCAATTGAAAGCAAAGATACGTTTGAAATAAACAGTGTTTTAAGATTTTCAGGTATTCAGGTACAGAAACTGTAATTAAATATAAAATAACACTGCACTTTATGAATAAATGCAGACTACATTACAAGTTACAAAAGTTATTCAGTCAAGAACAGTGAGTGAATTTTCTCTTTGACTTTTGTTGTTTGATTAACGTTATAGAGACGGCAGCAGGAATATTAGGCTGCTGTCACTTTAAGAGCTGCACGGATCCAATATACTGTTACATATGCGTCTTCTTTGTCAACTGTTTATGTTAACTTAAGACAAAACCGACTGTGTTTACGAGAATATTTTGACATATTTTTGTGTGTATTTGTCCATTCAAGTGCAAAAAGACGCACAGTATACAGTATGAGAGGAGGCTTTCTCTGTGCACATTTTAGATGTTTGCAGAGCGCAGAAAACAGTGCGTGAGTCTTCTTGCACTTAATTAGTTTAAAATCACATTAAAATGCACACACAGGAACAGATAAGTGGAATGCGCGTTTCTTATTGAATCACCGGTTCTTGGAAATTTGGAACCGGTTCTAAAATGGAACCAGTTCTACCCATCCCTAGGCAGTACGGATGTTGAAATTGTGGTGTTTGCAGATGGATCTCACAGAGAGGTTAGAGATGGGCTATGCCTTTTCTCTGCCCTCACCCGAGGGATCCAGCGCTCTCTCGCTGGGATCAGAAGCCTGGGCTGTGGCTTCTTCTGCCCAGGGAGATAGCCTGGTGCTTCAGCTGTATATGGATGTGCTGAGCATCGTGGCAGGGGATATTAAAGATTAGCCACTTCTGTCCCCTGTGTATAAGGAGCTGGCGGGTGATAACTTGTGCCGTGTCAAAGTTAAACATTGATTGAATGGCCGAGAAGCAGGGCACTTGTCTGAAGAGCAAACAGGACAAATGTTTTCTTTCCCCACAATCATGTCCCTACTATGTCCCTTTGGGTGGTGTATCCCTGGGGAAAAACCTATTGGTGACACATTTACTCTGTGGTGCTTTGAGGCTGAGACCTGCAAGCTGTACCAGAGTTCCAGCCTAGAGGGATTATCTACAGCTCCATTCGAGCCCATCAAGCTGTTCCAGAAAGGTTTCTGACCTTAAAAAACAGTTTTCCTTCTAGTCATCACGTCTCTTGAGTGGGAGATGTCCAGGCCCTGTCAGTGTCCCCTATGTGCCTTGAGTTAGCATCAGCGATGGTTAAGGCATTCATATACCCTAGATGTCCCTAAGGTGCTAGCAATGTGCTGCGGCCTATAATCTTGCAAGCCTTTTGATCTTCTCCTTCCAGAGATCAGGATCAGGAAAAGGCAAACCTTGTGTGTCCAGTGACAGCGCTGGATGTTCATGTCAACAGAGCTGCCCTGTGGTTCTCCCCAGGGTTCGCAAATGCTTATGTCTTAGTTGTGCTTGCAGTATTCACACAGACAGGCACTTGTGGCAGTTTGGGTATTATTGTTCCTAAAGTGTCAATACTACGACGTAGTCTCTGGTTACAACTGTAACCCTTGTTCCCTTGCGTCGTCCTGCTATACTTACTGCATTCCTGTGATTGATTTGCTTCGACTATTTGAAGCTAACATCGGTCATTCCGGATGTGCTTTTATGCTTACCTAGTCATGACATCACCCATGAAATTCGGTTTCGCCACTGGACAAGTGCTTCAGACGCAATCACGCAAAAGCGTTCCCAAAGCATTGATACTATGACACAGTGTCTAGTTCAGGAAACAAGGGTTACAGTCGTAACCCAAGACGTTTTCACTGATATATTTCGTTTTCATTTATCATGAATTTTTGATCAGCCTCGAGAACAAACAAACTTTTTTTAATTTTTTTTTTATTTTAGATTTTAGGTCTTAAACGATAGAGATTTGGGATGGGAATGAAAACTGAGTCTTGATTGTTTTCTACCCCTTTCTATACTACTCAATAAAAATACTCTAGAAATGTAATCATGGAGGTTGTTCTGTGAGCTGAGCTTTTCTGAGATGCAAAACTAGTCAAGTGAAAGTTACTTGAGACTCTTATTAAATAAATAAATCTTATTTATAAAGTATTAGTTTGTACATTTTAATTGTTCTGTCATTAGCATTTAATCATACAGTGAAACTGAATGGATTGGTTTTACCATAGCACACTCTCAATGTATATTATGCATACAATATGAAATATATATTGAGAACATCTGAACATGGTAGTTAAACATTTAGAGGCAGATGCTTTCCTCTTAGATTTCATTCTCAAATGACTGTCAGTTTCAGTTTGGGTGCTTGCAAAATATAAGAATAAATTTTTCCTGAAGGAAATAATGGCCACACAGTTAGTGCTCTGCACAGACTCACCTCTCAATTGATTCCAATAGTTTGATGTTAGCATTCTAAGCTAACAGTGAAATACTCTAATAAACTAAATACAAATAGTACATGAAATATTCAATACACTTAAATATTGGGTAAAATTATCAATTTTTAATTACACCACAATATTACTATTTTAATCGGTATTTTTCAGTAATAAATGAAATATCCATTTTAGGAAAAAGGTGGATATAAATAGTTAAATAAATGCAATAAAGACAAGACAGTCACAAATCATTTTAGACTATTACAGACTATTACAATGACATATTGTCATGTCTGTAATCATGACTGGTTATATTGAATGCTGAATGTAAGTGAGAGATTTTAAAAATGTTACACGAGAAGATATTGTTGAATAAAGTCGTTATTTTTGTTTTTGCGCACAAAAAAGTGTTCTCCTCGCTTCATAAAATTAAGGTTTAACCACTGTAGTCACGTTGATGGTTTTAACAATGTCTTTAGTACCTTTCTGGACTTTGAAAGTGTTGATTATATTGCTGTCTATGGACAAGTCATATACCTCTCAGATTACATCAAAAATATCTTAATTTGTGTTCCAAAGATGAACGAAGGTCTTACGGGTGTGGAACAGCATCAGGGTGAGTAATTAATAGCATAATTTTCATTTTTGGGTGAACTAACCCTTTAAAGACACAATATGTCAGATTTTTAGATTAAAATATCCAAAAACCACTAAAACAGTGTTATATATTTTGTTGACTTGTGTGCTTACATTATCCCAGATGTTTTCAAGAATGTTTAAATCCAGAGAAATAAGCTATTTTAACCACGTCTCTGCGTCGCCCATCAATGACATCATACCCGCGTTACCCTCGATTTACGGTTTTATTTTGTAGAAACCAGAAACCATGGAAACACCAAAGACACTTTAATATATTATATCTTTTATTAGACAAGGGAACAACTGTTTGAATACATTTATAGACAGAAAACTAATAATTGTTATATAGCTCAACAGGTTTAGTCTTATTGTTTGAATCTCGTTTTCTTGATTATATTTATATGATATTCTAATATCGATCTAGCTTACTGCAGTGTTAAACAAGTGTCTCATAGCAGCCGCTGAGCAAACGCACAGAGTAACATTATAACAATTTTCAATTTTAACGTTAATAATCTCATCCATGAACATGATTCTTTTCCCCTATGTGCGATGAAGATGACATCTCCCATGATTCAGCGCTCATCATTTTGCACTCATGATTTCGCCGTCATCAAGCTACACCTTTGTTTTGAATAGGCGACCTCTAGTGGCCCTTGTTGGCAATCCAGCAGTAGCGAGTAAGGCTCGCACACCTGGCTTTTAACACGATCAACGTGGGTTCAAATCTGCCCTTTACCAAGCTCACTCTTCTCCATTTTCCCATCATATATTACAGCAGAAAGGCATTTATTTACAATACAAATTAAAATAATGTTCTAAAAGTGGAAATAAACAGTCTGTTTAATAAAAGTATTTATTGGGTAGGGTTAAGGGAAGTTGTAGGGAGGGTTTTTATTCTCCCAATAAGGCAGCATCCATTCAATAATTTTAATAAATAATGGGGCGGTTTCCTGGACAGAGATTAAGCCTAGTCCTAGAATAAAATGGCCCTTTAAACCAGAATAACAGAAATCTGCTTTCTCTGCCATGGTTTAAAATAGTCATAGATTTAGTATAGTCCAGAGTTTAATAAGCTGATTTCCTGGAGGAAGACTAGAGCTACTCCAGGACTAAATTGAGGCTTAAATTAAACCTACCAAGAGGCAGATTTAACTTCAGATTAACATTGTGTTTCAAAGAAGAATCATGTATTACTTGGATATATATCGATATTGATATACACTGTATGTATGTATGTATGTATATATAATATTATATTTTTATTTATTTATTTATTTTGGTGCTGTTCACTTTATTTAAACAATTTATTTTGATTTAACACCATTGTTTTTTGTTCAAATGTGATTGCTTCATGTTAAATTGACTTGAAATGGTTACTAGAACTCACTTGATGTTTTCATTTTAAAATAACATGTTTCAGTCAAGTAACCCAATCAAACAGGACTTTCACTTCCCATCATGCTTTGCACCGGGCTGAAGTGGGAGAGTAAATGTTGAAATAGTGTTATTTTATGCACTTTTTAGAAAGATGAGAATATGGAGAGACTTCTTACTGTTTAATGTTCTATTATGTTTTTGTTATGTTAATGTTTTTTGGAGATTACCGTTGTGGTGAAGTGTAGAGCTTGTGCTTGGGTTGAGCACCTGCTAACAAGTATTGCCTTTTTTATATAATGAAGCAACCATGACAGTGCTTTGGATCAAACCAGTATCATTTCTAGACTGCCAACACCAATTATCACATGTGTAAATAGTTACGTTTAGTTTGTTGCTATGTAAAGGACAAAACAAAAGCATTAATAATCATATGATTATTATATATATAGATTTCATCTATTTAAAAGGAATTCATTACAAACAGATTTCCAGGCATTTCTCTTTTTTTTCACAGCTGATGTATTTTGCTTGCTTTAAAATAAATGTCTTGTTTAGTTTAGTTTTTATATTGGAGACTTTTTTTTGCTACCATTGTTTTCCTTGGATTTGCTTCTCAGTTCCATGCAATTTTAAGCTTTTCTTGGTTCATTCCATGTTTTACAGGCAACCTCTCTTATGCTAATTCAGATTTGCACAGTTGGTTTTAAATTAATCTGGTTTATTTTAATTCAGGACTTCATAGTCCAGGTTTTAGTAATCTGTACTTAATCTGTGTTTCAGAAAGCCATTTTTTTAAACCACGATTAACTATTCTGGATTAAGGCCTATCCTAGCTTAATTTAAACCCTGTCCGGGAAACCGCCACATAATCATTCACCTAGTGTAAATAGCATATCGCTAAGAAAATGCTGCTATTGTCACTCAGTGTAAATAGAATAAATCACTATTTTCATTTAGTGTAAATAGCATATATCGCTAAGAAAATATGCTATTTTCATTTAGTGTAAATAGCATCCAATTGCTATCAACACTTGGTGTAAATAGCATCTATCGCTATTTGCACTTAGTGCAAATGTGCCTTTAAAATATCTTACAGTAAACAGTATCAAGGTTACAAAAACTAAACAAAAACTTGATCATGATAAAATATGTTATGTTCCTCCCCTGGCCATCAGTGCACACTGGGTTAATTCAAAAAGATATGACATAATCTTTTCATTAACGTATCCCTACTGCTTCCTTATCATTGTGATGTGTCAAGCCCTGGAGCTGAACAATGGAAAAGCATGGAGTCCTGCTGACAAGCCTTCACCAACCTTAGTGAGAAAAGCAGACAGAAAGAGGAGGTGGTGGATGAAGAAAGAGAACATGAGTGGGAGAGAGAGCACAATCATATGATTGTCCAAATTACTTGCTCTATTTGCTCTCTCATTTTTATACTTATAACATTTGTGATGATGTCTGTTGTTACAAAGGTTACTGCCTGATGATATGTTAAAGATATTAAACAGCACTTACTATGTACTGTACAGGAAAAATACAAAGGCAAAATAATTACATGAAAAGCTGTATTAATACACATGGTTGCGTTATATAAGTAAGCACTCATTTAACTCTGTAAATTAAGAACCTTTTTTTTTAATATTGCAATTTTTATTATAAATGATTTATCTGGTAACACTTTATTTTGATGGTTCACATTAGACATTCTACTAACTATAAGTAACTTTGCAAATACATGTCAACTACCTCTCATTAGAGTATTCTGCTTAATATCTGCTAATACCTTATTCTGATGCTGCCTAACAGACATTCTACTAACTGACTATAAGTAACTTTGCAACTACAAGTCAACTTACCCAAACCTTAACCTAACAGTCTACTAATACTCTAAGTAAACTATAGTAGACTGTTTTTTTAACCTTAAGGTTAATATTTAGGCCAAGGAAGATGGGCATACATGACTATATTAAGGCAGATCTGCCCTGAGCCAATATATGTAATAAGTTATTATCTTACGATGTTTAGTGCAATACTTACCCAGTGACGGGGATCAAAAGGGAGCTGCTGATTAATAGTATAATAGTGTGTTTCTTTGAGAGAATCCCTTAATGTCTGTACTCTCTGATTACTCATGTAGAGGTTTTAAAGGACTCATGCACTCTTGCGTATATTGTAGGTTCAAAGTAAACAGTATTCTCCAGAGACTAATGATTCAAATTCTCCACGAAGGATGAACATGCTCAATTTCCTTCCAGACAAAGTTTTTATCTCCCGTCTTCATCTTTTTCAATTAGGACCAACCTCCCTAGCCCCGAAGCGCCATGTATCTGAATAGTGTCCATTATCTTCAATTTCTTCTACTCAGATGATCATTTCCATGTGAAAAATACACAGTTCTTTTTTATGACGTGGAATAAATGAACATCCGAAGTAGAATGCCTCCCAAAATTTGCATTCAAATTAGATCACGCCCCCACATGTGAGCAATGGCTCTGCTCTGTGCCCTGTCCTGTCCTGCTTCCCTGGTACTGTCATCAGCGTAGGCCCCATCTGTTCATCTGCTGGGTAGCCCAAGTTATAAATCACATCTTGACTGGATGATAGCAAACAATTAGCAGCCAACAATGTGTGTATGTGCATGTCAGTGCATGGTTATAAAAAGGGAAATAAAAGAGAAGCTGTAATTTGGTTCTTTGCCATAGTGGCTTAAAAGTGAAGTCTGTAATTTTTCATTGCTAAAATACTTTCTCGTATTCCAGTTTAATATGCAGAGAATGCAATGTTTGAGCAATCATATAATTGGTGAAGCATCCTGACATAGTAACTCTGGCATTTAACAAATGGGGTGAGTTAAGGGCTGGACTGTCTGTATATCTGACAAATGGGAGTGTTCAAAATGTTTGCAACTCCTGTTTGATGCCACTAGTGAAAACTCACTTCTGCTTTAAACTCCAAAGATTCTGATGTAACTCTGATGTGAGAACGTATTGTCTCTGCAGTTCACTATAGTTTGTGTTGGAGTGAAGTTTCCAGAATGATAAATCATTTATTTGCATTTAATGATCTAGAAGCTGATGTTTATGATTTTTCATTTAAATTATAGCCAGACTAAAATATTGTGTGAAAACATATACATTTTCCTATTATTTACGTACATTTTACTTTTTAAAATGCTAAAGGGTTAAAGTAATTTATAGGCCATTTTTAAATGAATTTCTTTCTGTTGACAAGCTTTTCCCACAGCATATGGAGCAAATTTGCAGCTGAGTATATTTGCTGTTGACAGTTTTCTAGGCCTTTTGATGTTCAGTGTTTATGGCTTCAGTAAGCCTCACTGTCTTTAGGGACTTGACCATATTATGACAGACTCAAGTCATACTGACCTCCATTCTTCCCACGATCAGAAACAGTTTCACATGGTCCTAATTCACAGTTTCAAATTAAACTGCTTAATTTGATTCAGTTTGATTTGTATTTATTTAATTATTTTTATTTAGAATGAGAATTAATCCTGTTAATGCTAATTGTGGTGTCCTGGACACATCTATTGTGACCACAACGTGCCTGGACACTTGTTCTATAGGGAAACCCCTGCCTGTAGAAATGCAAGGTCTGTCCAAGGGCTGAACATACTGTGGCAGACTGGCATTATAGCCACGCAATGCGTACCGTGGCACCATGTCCATCTCGGGACTCAAGTCCGAAGCCAGTGCTAAAGAGGTCTCATATGCATCAACTCGAGCAGCTTCACAGCCAATAAGGATGCCATATGCCCCAAGAGCCTCTGAAATTGTTTCATCGGAACCACTGCCTTCCCCCTGAATAACTTAAGGCAATTCAGCACCGACTCCATCCCAGATTGCTATTTTCCTCGTTGACCTGAAGTCCCAATCAGCTGAGGTGTTTGAGCTCCAGGTCCCTGTGTGCGCACAATAGATCTCGAGAGTGAGCTAGAATCAGCCAGTCATTGAGATAACTGAGAATATGAATGGCCACTTCCCTTAACGGGGCAAGGGAGACCTCTGCAACTTTCGTGAAAACACGAGGAGACAGGGACAGCCCGAAAGGGGAGGACCTTGAACTGATATGCCTGACCCTCGAAGGTGAAGTGAAGAAACGGTCTGTGTTGAGGCAAGATCGAGACATCAAAGTATGCATCTTTCAGGTCTATTGCCACAAAACAATCCTGTTGGCGAACGCATGTCAGAATGCACTTCTGTATGAACATCTTGAATCTTTGGTAAGATGAAGTAAGGGCTGTAGGAACCCTTCTCCATCTCTAAAGGTCCTTCACCAATAGGACTGCAATTTCCGCATGCAGCACTGGGATGTCTTTTCCTGCCACCGAGGTAAAGAGGACGCCATTGAACCTGGGTGGGCTTCCAAACTCCGCATGAGGGGGACCAGAGGAGCAATCGTGTTTGACGTATCCATGTTGGGGCGACACAGCGGAGCATTGGCCGCCATGTTGGGAAGCTGTGCGTCCCAATTCCATCGATGTTAAGTGTACAGGAACATCTACCAGCAGTAAAACAAAAACAAAAGGAAACCAAAGATTCTCCACCAGGGGAAGGAACAGTGAGTTCACCATCTCCTGGAAAAAAGCAGCCCATGCCATCCTCGGGTCGCACATCTCAGGGACGCTTCAACACTTTGGGATTCTTGGCCTGACAAGCATACTGTGGCCTGGCTATGGGCTCAGGCGGTGGAGCTGATGGGGAAGCTGCAGGCGGATGCCCTCGGTGACAAGTAGATGATTAGTGTGACCTCTGTGACCTGGTGGCATCGCGCTGAGGCAAGATGTGTTTAATCGCCTCGGTCTGCTTCTTTACTGGCAAGAACTGCTGGGCAAAGTCCTTGACAGTGTCGTCGAAGAGGCCACCCTGCGAGACTGGGGCATTGAGAAAGCACACTTTCTCAGACCTCCATCTCTGCAAGGCTCAGCCAGAGATGGCATTCCTGGACCACTAGTGTGAACGTTGTGTGGCCGAGCGCCCTCGCCATGACTTTCATCACTCTGTGAGCCCAGATACCAATCATCCAACCGAGATCATTTAGGACAGGGCAGAGGATTCCACTCCAGCCCGATGCCGAATGAGAAATCAGGTGCATCATGTGATGCAACATCGAACTCGACTGGAAGCTCCACCGGGCACAACGTGCACGACGAGGAATGGGAGGCCCGTGGGGATTGGAAACATTCGTTGTTACCCTCAGTGCTAGTGGTCATGGCCTCGTGGATTCCAGAAGGACCAGCGCGGCTGAGGTGACTCCATCTGTAATCGGAAAGGAGAGTCGCGACCGCAATGTTGCCATATATCCAAGCAGATTAGCTTCCTTGTAGAGGTGAATAGGCAGAACAAATGCATCAGCACTGCTCAGCTCCGAAGAATAAGTCTGAATGAGTGAATGCACGACAGCTCCGAAGAATACCTGTATGTCTGGGGGAGTGGCACATGCAAATTCCACCCACCAATTCTCATTGGACTTTTCTGAAGTTGTTTGGGGCTCCCAAGTGTGACCCCTAGTGTCAGGATTTGACACCATGCCAAAGTGACTGACAGATAGGGAATGGATAATATGGTTTGTCCCAGACTCTCTTCAACTGCTTAAAATTCAATTGAATCACACAAGAAATGTCAGTGAGACACTTCAAATTTGGATGCGTCTAATGAATGGAAGCATTAAAGGTCAAGCCACTGTGTGCTTAGCCATTTAAGTATAATACACTGTGACAGGGGCATTTACACTCTAAAGCTCTATGTTATTGAGCAAAAATGCAGATTTTGTTAAATTGGTCATTTTGTTCTGGACTCAAACTTGATTATTACAGGTTTTAATCTGAATCTTATTTAAGAACTTTCTCTAAGGTGTGTTTCAAAGGTGGGAACAGTTCCCAAAGGTTTTATCAACAGAAACAGAGGCATTGCATATAAAGGGCTGCAGCTGTGGTGAAGTAAATTGCTGGATATTTCCTCATTAAGGTTCTCATTAAAATGGGAACCAATGCATACTAATTTCTTCCTCACAGTGAGTAAGACAAATCTGAGACATATTTTTATAACTTCCTCAAGGTTGTCTTTGTTCTCTTTGTAACAGTGTGTACTATAATTGTATGTCTTTTAATTTGTGTACAAAATCCTAATGCAGATAAATGGATTCAAATGGTCAAATGCATTTATTTTGATTACATTTAAAACACATGATTTTATTGAATAAAATATAATAAACATTATATAATCTGTTTTGGTTTATTTTATTTTACAAAGGAAGTCAATTCCAGAGACACTGCTTTTGCTATGGATATGGAGAGTCAAGTCAAGTCACCTTTATTTATATAGCGCTTTTACAATGCAGATTGTGTCAAAGCAGCTTTACATTGATAACTGGTATATAATTTTGGCTGAACAGCAGCTCTTAAAGAATAGTGTCAATGCAGGCAGATCAAAGCACTGTTGAATATCAAATGTCAAGTCAAATGTCAAGTGTCCCCAACTAAGCAAGCCAAAGGTGATAGCGGCAAGAAACCCAAACTCCAACAGGTGACATCAGGTGGCAAATAGACTTCTGTGTTAAAATGGAGAGAAAAAAACCTTGGGAGAAACCAGGCTTAGTCGGGGGGCAAGTTCTCCTCTGGCGAACAGTGCTTTGTTACGATTCAGGTTGCTATCGGAGAGCCGACCAAACATAATGACAAGACTTGCATGGTTATAAAGGGAAATTCATGAGTTTGCCTGCCCATTAAGCCTTGACGGTTAATAGTAAAACGAAGTTGGCTTGCTGTCCGCGGAGGTGGCTCGAACCCGAAGCTCGGCTCGAGCTCCGAGTTTAACCCCCCCCACCCCCATCACGGAAATTCCCGTAGGAGGAAAGAGAGAACTAGATGAGGAGACGGGGAAGAGGAGGGTTGCCGGAAAAAAATTGTCAATGGGATGATGCGGTGTTTGCAGCTTATATAGTACGCACGTAATGATGATTGACAGGACTGAATGTTCTGGCTCCTCCCAAACCTATGCTTGGAACTTCATTAAAAGAGCAACACTTTCTCATTTTCCAGTTTAATGCAGAGACTATAAGATGTCTGAGCAGTTGTTGGAGCAGTTTGACACAATAACATTAGCTCAACCAATAGGGTGAGTTTAGGGTGGGACTGTCTGGCCATCGGCAGACAAGGGGAGTGTTCAAAATGTTTGCAACTCCTGTTTGGTGCCACTAGTGATGCAAAACACACTTCAGCTTTAAACTCAAAACATTCTGATGTGGCATATTGTCTCTGTAGCTCACTTTAAATAGTTCTGAAAGGATTTCTGAGGACTTGTGAAGGAAGATAGTTCATCTAATCCAGATAAAATCGTATCCTTCAGAGAAAGGGCAACAATCAATAGAAACTTGCAATTTAATTTTAAAGCAAATTAAAATGGAATGGCTTTCACTGAGTAAATAGATCACTACATTTCACTTCAGATGACTTCAGAGTTTGATTATAAAGACAAGAGCAGCAAATTTAAGTGTATTTCTGATTCTTGTTTGATGATGCCATGTCATTATGATGTTATTTTTTCAAATTACTTGAATAAGAATTGTATTATTATTGATTTATATATATATATATATATATATATATATATATATATATATATATATATATATATATATATACATACTTTTTTTTTTCTATTGAAAAGTGTTACAAAGTTTATCTTGAAATGTCATGGAGAAAAAAAAATCATAAAGCATGTCTCAAAACTTTTTTAGAAAAATAAAACCTGATCTGACTCTTAAAAATTACTTTCATTAGCATAGCCTAATGATTAGTCAGATAATTCATTTAAATTAAAATTTGGAAGTTACTGCATGAAGCAAATTCAGATTTATTTTGATAATATGCTACCCAATACAAAACAACATTTGTTGAGTTCTTTGGATATAGGTGTTCTAGAAACTGATTTGATCATCTGTAATGAAGCAGCTCAGATTACATTGAGTAAATCATTCCGACCTTTAACGCCCCCAAAATTAATTTCGACTCAGCATGTGTTTGGGCCCCACCATTCACTCAATAGTGTCAGCTTTTCATCTGCTTTATGTAAGGGGAGTGTCTGTATTCAATGAGGCGCTGACCTTCATCAGATAAAGAGGACGGATAGATGCCCGTTAAACTGATTGAAGCTCAAGGGAGATGTGATCTTCATAAACTCTGAAGATGAAAATAGAGAAGATGTGAAAATACAATAACTTGGAAAATAATGAGCATTTTTGATCTAAAACAAATGATTTTGAATTCCTGAATGTTGAAAGTATATATATATATATATATATACACTGGTAGCGTATATGAATGGTAGCGTATCACAGTTTTTTTCATTTAATTCATTATTTATTTTTTGCTTGAGGCCGCTTCCTGCTTTACTATGTTGGTACTGTTTTGCTTTTGTCTAGGCTGTAAGTAAATCATTGAAGGAGAAGATTGCGGAGGGATGTCTCTTGACCCCTTTATTTAAATTGCTTCATATAAAATGTTTCCAGGAATAAATTTTGAAACGGCAACAGCTAAGCGTGCTTGGAATCACACAGCCCCGATCAACATTTCCTTCTCTACATCCATTATGACTGGGCTTCTCCCAGCATGCATTAGTTACAGAAACACTCCTGAATTAGGTCGACTGAAGAATGCATACGTCTTTGTTGATGCACCCGCACAGAGATAGATTACTATACTTTACTGGGAGCAGCTGTTATCAGACTGTAGAGGGAAAAAGAATTCTGTTATTTGACGAAGAGCCAACCGGAGCAGAAAATCTGCCCCATGGAGGACTAACAGACTCGTGACCTTTATCTGCATTTACTGTGTTTGTTTTGTTGGTGGAAAGGAAGAGCCTGTCTCTTTCATGAAATCCCATTAATTTTGAAACAATACTGCTTCTGCTTCCATTTGTGGTCTCTAACTCGTGATTTAAAGAGCACCGTTTTATAACTTTATTTGAAGGTCTTTTCAAATCACTCTGTGGGATCAATAAACACTAAGTAAAAGTTGCTTTAAAAGCAAGCTTCCTTCTAATGTTCACGCTATTTAAAATTCCAGCAATGCACGAAAATGCATTGAAGATCATAAAAAATACATTGAACCATCAGCTCTGATTAGTGAATCTGCCATAGACAATCAGTGAGACCTTTTTGGAAAAGCATTGTGGAATAAATTTAAATAAAATATTATGATGAAAAGTATAAAAAAGTTTAATGAAATATTATAGGAAAATGAAAAAAAAAGACATTTAAGGGCACATCTATTGTGTCTTAGTTTCACAGTTTTATTTTAGCTCATACATCATTCTGAAGAAATGATCGTCGGCCCATTTCCACTTATTTTTTTTTTTAATAAAAAGGTAATTTATGATACTTTAAGGAAAAAAGGAAAATATACTTTGAGGAAAAAAGTCGCAACTGCTAGATTTGAAGTCGCTTTGTGAGAAATAAAGTTGGAATTGAGAGATCACTTTACTACAAAAGTTAAAGAAAAAAGTCACATTTCCAAGAAACAAAGTTACAATTCCAAGATATAAAATCCAATTATGAGAAACAAAGATTCATTTGCGAAATCACATTTTAGAAACAGACCATTTCAAAATTGGGTAATGGAGACACAGCATTTAGAAACACCAGTGGGATGATATATAAATTCAAGAGTTTAGAGGGAACAAGAGCTCATCTCCACCATCCTAATTATGCATCATCTGCTCAGCATCATAATGGCTCTTGATATATGGGATGTGAATAGGTTTTATCAAATGTCTGGGTTACACTTTACACAATAGGGCTGTGGGTATTTTAAAAGTAAATTTGAAATTGTATAAAATGAGAAATAAATCAGAATGAATCAAGGAGCCAGTCTGTGCATAAACAACTACCACATTTATATGCATCAAAGTGTATTAGAAATATAGCACAAAAAAATAGGTACTAGCTATTCCCATAGCCTCAGGCCTCTGTTTAACATATTTTTGTATTTGTCTAAGCACTCATTTTATTGTGCTTTGTTTACACACTTAATAGTCATCATGCATATCAAGAACTAGCCTGTATATGACCTACACCCCAATCACACCAACATATGCCTGGAGGGTGAATCATCTATATAATACAACATAATTAATATTAGCAACTTGTTCACTTTCCGAGCCTGCAATGACATTAGATCTACCCACCCACTCAGATAACATTATGAGCAAAAAAGTCTCTAAAGACTTCATTCAGAAAGGTCTGTTGCTATGAGACAAACATTTAACCAGAAAATATGCCTTAACCTTTATCGATGGCTGAAGGGATTTCCGGTTTATATATTAATAATTGATGTGCTGTGACCTGTTATTCTGAGGACAGGTGCTGTAGGCATCACTCTGCCTCCAACTCTCAGCTCAGCTGTATCAGCTCAAGAATATATTCCTCCGAATAGATAAATTTACCTAATCTTTTCTTCAGTTGCATTTCAGGGTGCATTATGTAACTGTTTTGCAACTGGATCCATCATTGTCATGGCATTCCGTTCCATGGGAGTTTGTCTGGGAATTCAACAACAGTCTGCTGTGATACACTTTCTACATAATCTCTCTGTATCAGAGTGATTGTCTATTTATGCTGTAGTGCTAAACAGCATTTTCTCTTGAGGATTTAATATGCATAAATTTTCATAACTTTGCCATCTAATGATGTTTTTGTCTTAAATAAAGATGAATGATGAAATTGATTTCTTAACACAACTTTCAATTTTGCTATATTTCAAACATTTGAATATAATTACCATTTTGATAATAAATGTGTCCATTAATTATCCGTTATATTTTATGCATTCAATAACTGGACAGTGTCACGGCTGGTGTGGTCAACAACACGCACAAACAGGAAAATACTAGAATAATTCTTTAACATAGGTCGCTGGAGATAAAAACTTAGGAACGTAGGAGAATACAAATACCACATCAACATAAACAATACCGGACAAAGAATACAAAGGGATAGTTAATTAACAGAACTAGGAACAGGTGTAGGGTTAATTAACAACCAAGGAAACTAACTATGGACACAGAACAGAGCAAATGAGAAGAGGAAACACAGTGCAATCAAAACCAAAACAGAACATACACATTACAGACAGCCCTTGCAAAAAATAATTACAAGGTACCTACTTACTTTAAAAGATATTTCACAAAAAAAGATAACTTATTATAGAAAAAATATCCTTTAAAAACTGCAATTACACTGTGCAGTTACACATTTGTAATGATGATGTTGCAGATTAGTACGTTTAAATGAAAATATATCAACTTTAAATGTCGAATAACACACTACAGTACAGATAAAATGATAATCAAGTACTCTACATGTGGTTTAGTATGTTAGTCAACACAAGTGTACTTCTTTAAAAGATTATTGAAACATAATTATTTAAAATGTACTTTAAAATAAATGTTTGAAATTATTACAAAGTGTGTTAAGAAAGTCATTAAAGTGTATTCTCTTTAAAGGCCTACTGAAGAGTGTTGGAACACGCAGCATTATTCAATATAATGTGTTGACGTAATTTCAGCTGAAACAGGAAGACAAGGCGATATATCGAACAGCCCCTCCCCTTTTTTAAATAGCCAATAGTGTTTCGTTTATGGCCAGAGCCATTAGACTCTGTAAAACCTCTGTTTCCTTCTAATTTCTAACGGTTTCTCCTCATAATGTCCTTTATATCGCTTATATACAGCATTCTGTGCAGAATTCCAATAGGTCTAATACCTTTTGTAGTCTGTGCTGACTCGCGCATATGATCCACTCTGTGCTCTCGTGTCTCTGGACCAGAGCAGACCGCTTGAGTTGCGGCGGTTTATGTGACACTAACACGAAAATGGACTTTATTCGCATTAAAGCAAAGCATATTTACACTGTCTGAATGGTTCCCTATAGTGCACTATGTGCCATTCACCATGTAGAAACTAGTAAATGTGTGAGTAAATGACTGATTTCAGCCGCAGCTTCAGCGTCTGTAAGAGTGTAGGAGGAGGCGGGACTTCAGATTCTAGAGAGCATTTGATTGGAACGAAGATTTGACGAGAAACTGAAGTGCGATGTGATGTCAAAATCACGGTCAAAATCCGTGATCCATTTTAGCGGAAGTGAGAGACTGTAAGTTTTGAATGCTTATCTCCTAAATGCAAATTTTGACATTGTTTTGGAACACACCAGCTTATTCATAACCTTAAGGCTAACATATTCATTCTAAAAAGTAACTACCAGACAACTACCAGAACAGAAGTTTCTTTCAGTTTTTCCCCTCCGTTTGGCCTAAAACACTAGGTGTGTTCAACTTGGAGCAGCACTGCGCAGTGTATGACATCTGCAAGAGTGATTAATGAGCAGATGGCTCCATATGCTGTCATACACCAATCGGTCTGAATACCGCTGCTTCAAATCCAACACACATAGTCTGCGTCCGATTTTAAATACTTCTGTATAATAGGTGAAAAACAGTACACCAACCTAATCTAATGTCTGTTTGTTCATCACATATCAATGCATTGTCATGAGGCATGCTAAGTGTATCCTGAATGCTGTGGTCAAATGTGCATGAGTTCACCAAGAGTACAATGATTCCGTCCTCTAAACCCCATTAACCTGCCAAGAGGGTGGCATATTCATGCTCACAGACTAGAATGACGATTACCTCTCGCATTTGCAATTCAGATTACTGTCATGCACAAAAGAGAGTGTGGCGTTTAAATAATCTAAACGTGTGTTAACAAGTATTGACTCTGTTTAACCTCAACACCATCAGCTCATCATAAGTGTTTCTGACTGTAATCTTGAAAGAAGTAGAGAGCCAGTTTGATTATATGACACTTCAACTTCAAGATTATGGCTGAGCCAGGATTCATTTTTAAAATAACCTTATTTTGAACCTATATTGCTTTTATTTAAACATAAATGATGGTCCAAAAAAAAAAAAAAAAAAAAAAAAAAAAAATATATATATATATATATATATATATATATATATAATATAAATAAATAAGAATATGAATAATATGTGTTCTACAACTCCATGTTCTGCAGCTCTCAAGAAAGTTGTCAACATCAGTTGTCATTAACAGCAACAGTTCTTCTCCATAATCTCATCTCTTGCTGATTACTTACAACCCTTTTACAGGTTTTAACACATTTTATTTTTATGGTAGTCTATAGTTCATAACAATATGTGTCTGGATTGATAAAATATTTTACACGTTCTGACTGCTTCATTAATTATAAAAGGTTTTACTGCATTTGGCTTCATATTATTCAAGTCTTGTCTCATGCCTGATTACTCTATAATGGACAGCAAGCTTTATGTTTTTACCTTTATCAAATATATATTTTCATGATATATATATATATATATATATATATATATATATATATATATATATATATATATATATATATATGCTGTAGAAATAAATCATAGTCGTATTTTTTTTTTGTGTGTTGTTAAATCGAACATAATTGGCTTTGAAAGAGCTATTCTTACAAAATATTTAGAGCTCATACCCTACATGTGGCGCATCTACAAAAGCTTTGTCTAAAAATCTTTTCGAGACGTTCGGTTGGCGACACAAAAACATGAATACCAATAAGAATACACTCTCTCTCGCTCTCTCTCTCTCTCTCTCTCTCTCTCTCTCTCCTCTTGTTTCTTCTCCTCTGCTCTGTCTCATTCTCGTCTCGCTGTTGATCCGTTTCTAAAATGATCGCAGACGCACATCAGATGTTCAGGATTCATGTACCTGGAGGCTGGAGCTGAACTCGACGATGTCATTTGGATGTAAATAGGTTACCCCCGTGGACAGAGACGACACAGAAAGCTAGCTTACCTGACCTTCCTGAAGCTTTAGTTATTGTTCTGATAAGCAAATCATCATGGATCTGTCATTTATGGCCGCGCAGGTAAGACATTTCACTATTTTGTCTCGAGCCATCAGAAAGATACACAGTCGTAAAGTCAACTTGAACTTCATGTGGAACTCGACGCTTAAGAATGTACAAACTTCAGCTTATCATATCAGCAAAACTAATTGTTTCCATATTTATTGTATTGTGAGGTCCAAAACTCTGAGACAACATTAAAAATATGGAATTTAAAATACGCACACATAAACATCACATATATACTCAAAAAGTTATGACATAAAAAGAAAAAACGTTATTTAAGATTTTTCACTATGTAGCCTACTAGTTAATATTTTGTGATAGCCTACTAAGTGTGTGAACTGCTTTGCACTAAAAGGTCACGTTTTCTTTTTTCCAAGAAGCACAATATGCTCTTTGTTATATCCTCGAATCATGCTGGGTAACATGGATCTTCAGTTTATGATTTATGCAACTTGTGGAGTTCATGACAATCCAAATTCTCATTCTTCCTACTGACGCACTTTAAAAAATTCAACCTGTATTTTGCATGTGGCAGCTATTACTTAAGCAATATTTTACCTAAAATAGTCAGGCGCACATATTGTCACTGTGGCAATCAGAAACTATTAACTGTATATATCGAATTATAGCAGAAATCCATAAATAGATAGGTAGGTAGATAGATAGATAGATAGATAGATAAAATTAAATAATAAAAGCATAAGCCAAAAACATAAATGCAATTAAATGTATCCTTTGTTTATTACTTCATCCACTTGCTTTGCAACAAGTAGCAATTTATTGTGATTAAATCAGTCCTAAACATGTATATATGCACTTACAATAAATTTGATCAATAATTATTGCACTTATTAGACCATGAGAATGTGAGTGCAGTGTGCATGATTCAGAGAGCAATAAAGTTAAGAAATGATATGAACAACTGCAGCTTTTGTAATGAGCTGTAGAGCAATTATTGGTGAAGGGCTAATGGGAGAGAACAGTTTTGCTCAAGCTTTATAGTCATGTTAATTATCTTGTGTTTCATTAACTTGGCAGAAAAAGAAATCTAAAGGTAAAAGTATAAAGTCTTTTAACAGAGGAAAGTTGCTGAAATTGTAAAAAAAAAAAAAAAAAAAAAAAAAAAAAATATATATATATATATATATATATATATATATATATATTCGACAATCAAGCAAGAAGATTTCAGCTTGGAGCGACATCAGAAAATTGCACTGACAGGGTCATTTAAAAGGAACTATCTAAGTGAAACGAACATCATTGCAACATCAGCCAAGGGTGCAACTAAACAACCCTTTCCCTCTTACTGGATGGGCTATAGAAATAACTTTAGATGTTTATCACAGACTAGATTGTGCTGTATATGGATTTGATCCAAGGCCAGACAGAGATAGGTTGCAGGGCATCAAAGACTGATCTCTCCATTAGTGTTGTGTCTTCTCTCAGTGTCATTTCTCTTGACAGCCAAGAGGCAGAAGCTTTAATATTAATGTCTGAGACTAACTTGGTAGGGTCTAAATTAGCCTGCCTGAACAGTGCTATTCACCAAGAATATACATTACCCTCATAAAGTCACATCTGATAGGTAAGATTTGGCTTGACTGATTTCTGATGCCAAGTCTGGTCTATTTCAGAATAGACCATGTGACTGTACAAACTGGATTGAGGTCATTGTTTCAATGTGCTATATGACTCTCAGGGGAGAGTTTTAGAGTTGGGCCAAATCATAATATGCAGCAGTTCAAGGCTAAATGATTTTTCAGTTCGGTTTCTTCCCTCATTTGTGCCATTGATGCAAATGAATCTTTGGCTTTATGTGTTTTGACAGATGATAAAAGATGGCCACGGTTTCTCACAATGGCCCTGATTGCTAGCGAGATTTCTGCTAATTCTCAAACTTCCCTCAGTGTTGGATCTCTGCCTTTAATTGAATCGCTTCATTTTGCTCAGATGGTGTGGAACAGTGAGATTATTTTTGGAAACAAGCTAAATTATATCAGTGATGTTACAAAAAAGTCATAGAATACTGTACTAATAATGCAGTGAAAAAATCCTAATTTCTTTCCTGTTCAAAACAAGCTTTCTCAGATGGTTCACAGTAGGGATGCACCAATAAGATTTTTTGGGGTCGATACCGATATTAACAAACAATTATTGGCCGATACCGATATTTGTCACTTCCTCTCTTATTTGAAATTTTGTCATCAAAATAGATAGTATTTTGATCATGTTTTAAATAAGCAAAGTTAAAAAACACCTGCATTAAAATATACTAGCAGGTTTATTGCTGCATCATCAAAAAAATTTTAATGAACATGGATTGGATCCATTTAACATTCAGCAGGCCTACATAAAGACAACAGAACAAAGATACAAATGAAACAGTGCTTTTTAGGTAGGTTTAGTAGTTTTTAAGGTACAGAAATAAAGTAAACAAATGTAAAATAGCACTGCATATTATTCACTGTATAAATTAAATACATATTAATCCTTCTTTACTGTAACAGACTTTATTGTGATTAATCTTCTAATTTGTACATTTTCATATTTTTTGTAAGTTTAAATATGTATGAGATCTGCACCATCTCCTTTACTAAGGCGGGACTCTTATTTTGACGGGTGTTCTAGTCTACAGACTGACAAGGAGAGCATGCAGTTCTTCAGAGTTTTTTTGCAGATTTAAAGTTTGTCAGTTTATTAAGCATCCCCCGAAAAGGCATAAGATCTGTATGTATTTGTTAACTGTTAGTTGTAATAAGTGTTTTGAGTAATTCGCTGTATGTTGATGATAATGCAATGGAGAGAGAGAGAGAGTTTAAAGGGTTAGTTCACCCAAAAATGAAAATAATGTCATTAATCACTCACCCTCATGTCGTTCCACACCTGTAAGACCTTCGATAATCTTTGGAACACAAATTAAGATATTTTTGTTAAAATCCGATGACTCAGTGAGGCCTCCATAGCCAGCAATGACATTTCCTCTCTCAAGATCCATTAATGTACTAAAAACATATTTAAATTAGTTCATGCGAGTACAGTGGTTCAATATTAATATTATAAAGTGACAAGAATATTTTTGGTGCGCCAAAAAAAACAAAATAACAACTTATTTTGTGATGGCCGATTTCAAAACACTGCTTCAGGAAGCTTCGGAGCATAATGAAACCGCCAAACTGCTGAAATTACGTGACTTTGGTGCTCCGAACCGCTGATTCGACACGCTGATTCATTATGCTCCGAAGCTTCCTGAAGCAGTGTTTTGAAATAGGCCATCACTATATAAGTTTTTTTTTTTTTTTTTTATAATATTAATATTGAACCACTGTACTCACATGAACTGATTTAAATATGTTTTTAGTACCTTTATGGATCTTGAGAGAGGAAATGTCATTGCTCCTCAGGGAGCCATCAGATTTAAACAAAAATATCTCAATTTGCGTTCCGAAGATTAACAAAGGTCTTACGGGTGTGGAACGGCATGAGGGTGAGTAATAAATTACCGAATTTTCATTTTTGGGTGAACTAACCCTTTAATGCGCACTTCTTGTGCTCTGTGATGTTTAGCTTTTGTGGTGATTTTTTTGGAGTGAAAACGGACGCAATAAACTTTATAAACATCAGTAAAGGTTTGGTCATCATTCAGATGGGGTCCGCTACACTTATGAAAGTTACAAAAGTTATTTAGTCAAGAATAGTGTGCGATCTTTTGTTATTTGATTAACATTAAAGCACAGACAGCAGCGCTAGGATTAGCAACAGTCATTATACAGCTCAGTGCCTTCACGCAGTTAGTTTATAAACCATCGGTTTGTTATATCTGACTTTTTCCTGCTACAGCCGATATGCCGATGATTGTAAATTGAGCAGAAATCGACCGATAAATATCGGTGGCTGATACATCGGTGCATCCCTAGTTCACATTCATTCTTTCACCTAAGACTTTGAGGTATCAAGTAGAACATATTTGCACTTAGTGAACTGAACTCAATTGCAAGTTGATTCTACTGTGCGCAGCACTATTTGTCTAAGTTGCTGACTATGTAGAGCATTCTTAATCAATCAATTATGAGTTAGGAATTTGGAAAAGCACTCGACTTCCATAGTAAAGAGCTTAAAGTCTTTTCATCATCTGTTCTCTATGCTTTTCTTTCGTCGCCTCATCATGGGCAAGGCCAGATATTATAGAGAAAGTGGCTGATTCTTTTAACTCTATATTGTCTAATAACTTACGATTATAGTTATGAGTCTTTGGCATAGCCATTGAGCTCTTTAATTGGGTAATTAATCTTGGTATCACTAACATGTAATGCTGTTTTGCTCAAGTGATGTGCCCTCAGATTACTTAATTTCTTGTATTGGTGTGTTGGCTCAGTGCACACAATTTCTTCATAGTATCAGAGTAGAAAATGTCATGACCAGAATTCTTAGTCATCATGACTCCAAGTGAATCTTTGGCTGGTTATCACGGTCCAGTTAGTCCCTTCTGGAAATGCCATAAATACACCATCTGCCTGCGAAACCATTCTTGGTCTCACCACACTCAAAGTCCCTTTAATGTGCAACATCCAGTTGTTGTTTCTTTACAGACTGCGGCAAAGTGTGCTCATTCGTGTTATTTTCTACAGTCCACATTGAATGGTTTCCCTGTCATCTGCATCCTGCGTTTCCTGGCAAAAGAAAAAAAAAAATCCTCATTTTGCCTGTGCACCTTTTCCTCAGCCTTTGAACCTCACCACATGCATATCGGCTTATTTTATTTCCCCATTGGCTCATGGCTGCTTTTTGATTCTTTACTCTGTCTTATTTGTGTGATGGCTTTGCTGAGATTTAGCCTTGGGTCTACCTGTAGACTCTCTGACAGTCATTGAATCCCTAATGCATGCTACATGTTTGTGGGCAGTTCTCCTTTGGGACAACTCTGTACTAGTAATACTCTACAGCGGTAATAAATACTTTGGCTTTTTCACCTGGCCCTTGGTACCTTTTGTTAAATGTAATCACCTATTTATTCATACTGCATTTGCATTAGAATTTTTAAAAGCATCTTTGACATTGACGTATATTGTCTTTGTGTGTTAGTGCTCATGCTCAATATATCATCAGTCTTATCACCTGAATAGGTTCTTTCTTTCAACTACAGCTATGTGAAACCTTTCGAAACTGCAAAATGGGCAAGCTACCATTCAAGTGAAAAACAAGCGAAAAAATGCTTGTACACTTTTATTATAGCTAGATCCTCAGGTAAATTTTAGTTATAACAGTTTAATTTTATTTTTAAAATTCACTTTTGTAAGGTGTTTGAACACAGATGTGTGTCCACAGTGTGTGTAAACAACCAGCCTATAATGGTAAAAATCCACTATTATAGGTATTTCTATATTCCCCATAAATCATAAACCCCGGAAGCTCTGTGTTGTTGTCGTATTTGCTAGAAAGCCAATACTTAACATAAATGTTGTTTTCACAGACTATAGTATACATGCTGTAATTATCATTATTCAATTATTCATGTTAGCAATATGCTAAAACTTGCTAGCAGTGTGTTAAAGCATGCTAGCAGTGTGCTAAAATATGCTAGCAACATGCTAATTCATGCTAAGAACATGCTAATTCATAGTAGCAATGTATTAAAATCTGCTACAAACATGTTAACAAAATGTTAAATAATGTAATTCAATTCAATTTCATACATTTTCATATTTTAGTAGACATTGTTATTGTTTTATGTGCGTCTCATCCCTACCTAATCTAATGGTAGGGATGACACACACAGGTACCTAATCTAAAAAAAAAATCTGATATAAAACAACAATTTTTGCAAATTGGTGGTGCTTTTTAGTGTGAAAAAAGTAAGCATGGCGATCCATCCTTAAACCTAACCTTCAGTGGGGCCTGGGGCATAAACAGATTGTACCAAAAATGTACAAATGAAATTACACAAATTCATATAAATTCGCCACCAATTTGCAAAAACATAAAATAGTTGTGTTGGTCGTCTTCAGAATTCCCTTTAGTATCATTCTGTGGCTGTAGCTATGAAATTATTACCATATTCGTGTACCATATACATGGTACTCAGAATACCATGGTATTACAATAGTAATGGAAATGCCATGACACTTTTTTACTGTTTTTGCATTCTGTTTCAATCATAAAATGTCTTCACCTGCATTACAGAGCTGTTCACAAGCTGCTGGTGTTGAACCTAATAAAATACCATGTCAGTGTTTTACGGAGTGAGAAAGCACTCCAGATGATTCAGTGTGTGACTGAGCTATCGGAAAGATTCAGACCGATTTGTTAATCAATTCTTTAAATAGAGCTGACTCAAAACATTGTTTCATTCATGAATCGGGCTTCGCTATAGGTGTGATTCTAAGAAGCTGACAGAATATATATTCATACGGTATGTCATTTATATTGTTGGGGAAAACAAAACAAATAGCCTGTGTCAATGCTACCCTGTGACTTAATCAATAAAAAAGCTTTGCTACTGAAAAGCCACATGGTTTTATAAACAAAGAATCTGCCACCTCACCACTGAGAAATGTAAATTGGCTGTTTGAGGCGAAGCTACTGTGCAATGCTGGAAGTGATAATCTTTTAATTAAGGTTAATTCAGGTTATTTAACAAATTCAGTCTGTGACACTAAAATTGTGAGCCAAGACAAGTTTGCAAACTGCTGATGAGGGAGTTCTTGGCTGTTCCAGCCAGCTGAACAAATGCCACATAACCAATCTGGAACCTCCTCCTCTGAGAGCTGACTGTCATTTCCCACGTCTCCCTGCTAGCTGAGGACAGTGATGCCTGGATGGGTAAATGTGGGCCCATAAGGACAATGAAGGCAGCGGTAGGGGGACCGGAAGCTTGTTCAGCACTGCTGTGAATGGAAATGGCACTTCACTGTAGATAATGCTGTGGAGTTTGTTGCTCACTGATTCATGTGCTCTAGCAAGAGGATTCCTTCTCTCAGAGGCACAAGCTAATGGCTCACATAAGATGTTTTTCTCCCATCTGCCTCTCTTGTCTTTTGTGAGCAGTTTTCCGATACTCTTATGTAAGCCGTCACATTTATGAATGCATTTGATTCAAGCTCAGATGGAGAAATCTAATGTATTTAACTGGGCGTGTGCTGGATGCACAGCAGTTTATTTGAGGTCAAAAGGTTAAAATATTCCAAACAAATATTGGTTATGCTATAAGATTCACCACTTTTTTTCAGGTCTCATACTCTCTGATGCTATGGACACCCAGTTATATATTTTCATGTATACCCCAATTATACACTGAAAATAGTGTTGTTATATGTATAAACTTTAAGAGACAAATAAAGCTCATAAAACAAGGAGAAACATAAAGCGGCAATAATGTCAATAATTTTTACACTCAATAATAAATTAAACTAAAACTAAAATTTTTAAATGTAAGAAAACAGCAACATTTTTTCATTTGGTTATATGCAAATCTGCTTCACAACCCTTTTGTGTGTAAAATTCAATCTTCTATTCTTACTCTTTGCTTACTTCAAATTGATTAAAGTGTGATGTTATTTTCATTTTTTTTTTTTAATCTGTGTTTAATATCTTTAAGAGGAAAAAAAAGTGTTTAATATCTTTTAAGGAAATATTTTTACAGAACGTGTGTGTAATTAAAAAAATAAATCATCATCATTTCAGCCATCCTGTTTGCATATTGCAATCAACTAATGAGCATTCATTACAATAAAGCTGAGCCCCGTTTTGAAATTAAGAAGTAGTTCACGACCACCTTTTACCAATTCATATTCAAACAGTGGCATGCAAGTTATGGTAAGGTGAAAGGGATTTGTTATGAGGTAAATACTTGATGTTTACTATTTCTTTGCAAATGGGACAAAACATGTTTACCTGCCATCGAGTTTGAAAATAGCACCATTTACACTGAAATTCATCAGCAGTTGCACCTAAAGGATTTCATCTGAAAAAAAAAAAAAAAACCTATTTAAAATTAAAAATCATATTTATGGAATAAATACATATGGAATACTGGTGGTGAAGGATACAGCAGGGCAACTCTTCGGGTAACATCAGCGAGGTAGTGAAGGAGCCCGTGCCGGAACCAGCTGCCTGGGTCTTCCCCGAGCCGAAGCAAGCTGCCTAGTCCATTCCAGAGCCAGGAGCAGACCACTGCCTGATAGATCTGTGGTCCTCGGATCCAGTTCCCTCCCAAGTTCCCACCCTCGAGTCTTCGCCTTATACGCCGGTTCCTTCTGGCCATCTGGATGCTCCAGTTCCGTCCGGAAATCTTCCTCCTCTGAAATCCCCACCTGACTTCCTGGTCCCATCTCCTCCACTGGTTTTGTCCAGTTCCCTGGATTCGTCAGAGTCACTGGTCTCGCCCTGCTCTTCGGCTCTGCACCCGCTGCTTTCTCTATGCGGCTCTTCGGCTCCGCCTCAGGCCTCCCGTCTACCAGCTCGACTTGAGGTTGAGCCCCCGGCTTCATATCAGGCCTCCAGGCCCTTGTCTCCACCACAACCTGTCAGCCCATCAGCTCCACCCCGGCTCTGCGGTCCCTCGACTCCACTGTGGTCTGCCAGCCCTGGGACTCCTCCGGACTCCCTCGTCCATCCGAATCAGCCTCGGTCTGGCATCGCTCTGCCTCCGCCACGGACCGTTTTGGCTTCACCAGCCTTCTCCTTCCCCCTGGCTTCCCCGTTGTCCTCACTCCCTCCGTTGTCGCCCCGTCTGCCGAGACCCCGTCTTTGCCTCGGTCCAGTGAGCCACTAACTCCACCTTGGGCTTCCAGGCTGGAGATTTCCTCTGGTCCGTCAGCCTCTCGGTTTTGCCCTGTCAGCCAATGCGACTCACTGCTATTCAATTCCTACCAAGTTCCAGAGATAAACTTATTATGTTATGCTGCATAACACAGTCTGGTTAAGTCACTGATGGCTTGAATACATTATCCCACAATGAGAATTATGAATCATAATTTATGTTAAGACAGATCCATCTTAGCAAAGTAGACTTTGATGTTTGCTTATTCTGTCTTTCTTGTATATATATATATATATATATATATATATATAATGTATTATTACAAAGCTTTGCATAGTAGCACCTTTTGCTCTCTGCTTTTCTCATTTTATATCTTCAAGCAGTGTAACAGACACTTGCGGCAAAGGCGTTTATCTCTTCATGGCATGAGGGCTATCAGACTCTGAAAGGATTTCATTTCTAGAATGCAGAAACTCATTAGTCAACATCAATACATGTTATCTTGGCAGAGCTGAAGGAATGGGGTTCTCTTTTCTGTTTTTGATCTCCTTAATTTCCTAGTTTAACTGCTTAAATTAACAGAAAGTCAAGTGGTCACACTTCATTCTGTCTTCAACAACTAGATTCTTGTTTTCTCTTTTTATAGTTAGTGGATTATTTCAGTGGATATGAATATTGTTCATTGGATTGTATTCATATCACGCATTTCTCTTTATATCACTAGGCTGTTCTCCTCAACTGTCATTTCTAGCCAAGGTTCCCTTAAGTTTCAGAGCATTCATTTTCATAATTTAAAAGCTTCCATTTCCTTCCAGAATTGGCTGAATAAAAGATTATTCCAAACCTCCTGCAAAATTGCTCCAACTCTTTTCCATTTTTGCTGCCCTCTTTCTGGAGTATGAAGAGTAATTGTTATTCTGTAAAAGAAGAGTTTTGGTTTTAAGAGCGCGACCCTTGGCTTGGAGAGATGAGGATTGTGTTGTGTCTTACCACATAATGTAAAACAGCTTTCAGCATATGCCACTACAGTAGCGCAAGGCTGAATTACACTCTGTCCTTCTGTATGATTTATAGTTTGAGACAGAAGAGTAATAGAGTGGGAAGAGCAGCAAGCTCTGTCTTGAAACAGAATTAAAATGTTAAATCGATACACACAATTTCCTTTCTGAACCTTACGACCTTACACTTACTGAACTCTCGAAAGTTGACTGTATGTGGAATAATAAAATTAATCATGCTAGATATAGATCTAAGTATAGTTTAAAACTTTGAGCTTTTTTCTGTTAATAAACAAAATTGGGGTTGCAAAATTAGCATACACTATATCTGTCATGCTGGGGTGTTGAAAACACGAAAAAGCAGGATTTAATTGCAGAAGTGAATCTAAAATTCTCAAAAATTCAAAATACACTTCAGAATATTCAACAAACAAAACTAGTTAACATAACTACACAAACGTAATGACGGGAACAGACAAGGAGCAACTGAAACATAAACTTTATAAATACACAAGGAGATAATCATCGTAACTCAGAATAGGTGTGTAACTTTCAGTAACCAAGGACACAAATACAGGAATCAAAAGAAACATGCACAAAACACAGGAAAACAGAACACAACCCTGACATTCCATGGAGAAAGCAGAGCAATGACTGACCTAGGCGGAGCTGAAGGGACAAGGAAGCCCAGTGGAGCCATAGGGACGACGTTCCAGGTTGAGCCGAGGGACCGAGGAACCAAGGTGGAGCCAACTGGTTGGTCACCCAAGGTGGAGTGACGGGCTTGGAGGTTCTAGAGGGTCAACACACCAGGGCGGAGCTGGCGAACTGGAAGCACCAGGCGGATCCAGGATGCTAGGGGCAGGCAGCTTAGAAGGAGCAGAAGGGCTGAGTGGAGCCAGCAAAGACAGTGCTCAAAGAACTGGGTAGCATACTGTAGGCAGAAGGTTACAAATCGGCCTCTATGGCCGATTTAGGGCAGGCAGAGAGTTTAAAAGAGGCCTTCATGGCCAACATGGGACAGACAAATACTCTAGAAACAGCCTCGCTGACATGGGTCAGGCAGATATTTCAGGAACGGCCTGCTTGGCTGACACAGAACACTGGTGCTTACAGATGAAAAAGGCTTGCCGCATGATGAAAAAAACAGGCTTTAATGACAATCCATATTTATTTTTCGGTCTATATTACGATGCAAACAGAAAATACAGGAAATATGTATGCTATATTGGTTTTATTTTAGATAGTTTATCTAATATCAAACAGTTCTGTCTTTAAAAAACACAAAGATTTGTGCCTCAAATGCTTTAATAAAACTAAGTACCATCTGTCATTGTAAATCACCTGAACACAAAAGATTTTCACAAACAGTTGCAGAACTTTTAGACAGGGATTTTTTATATGATTTAAACAGTTTAATTGACAGCAAATGCAAATGTAATGCCCTTGGTGGAAGATATTGCATGTATCCTATTATAAGTTTAAGTATAAGTCCTGACGCATCCAGTGAGAAGGTTAATTATTCTGAACTTTCATTGAATGCATATTTGCAAGAATAAACCACTTTGGCAATCAGTCATTGGTAGTGATGGATTGCTGCTCTTAATCAAATCTCACACTGCCAGAAGTTGAAGAGATGCAATTTGGAATTGAACTTGATTGTGACTGGCAGGCAAAAGGACTGCAGAAGATATATCGCCATAGTGAGTGAATCCAAAACTATGACACATAAAAAAAAAAAAAAAAAGTGCCATTGTCCTCTGGCTCTGGAGATTTATAAAGTCAAATCTTTTCCTGAACCTTATAGTCTCCTGCTATAGCCAAGGATATGCTATTCCCTCTGGCTTTTTTCAATTTGTGGGTGCCTTGAAGGCCAAAGTCCCAGTGGAGCCCTGACTGCACCTCAACCAATAATAAACCTGAGCTTCATAAAGAAGTTGCTGAAGGAGGTTTTCTAAGACTGGAAACAAGAACAAAGAGTTGCAGCTGTGAACAGAAAAGGGGATTTTGTCTCAAAATTGTGACATTTGAATGGAAGGAGGGCAAGAAAAAAAAATGTTTTGAGCCCTGCTGTACAGGGAGCACTCTGTCTTCAGCACAGCGATAACACCCGTCTGAACGAACGAGGCTTCATCATACTGACAACAATCCATTGACATTATAATAAACCTCTATCAGTAGCAAGGTGTGTATGCATTAATTTTGCCACATCTAACATTATTCAAAAACTGACAATAGTGTAGGAAATTGAAAATGGTATGTTATCCAATTAAGGGAGAGTGGGGTAAGCTGTGCCACGTTTTAAGTTGTCCTTCAGTCAATGAACAATGACGAATGATGATGAGATGTGTATATCCATAGAAATTTGAATTCTCCATGTAATTTTGGTCCACACTGTAAAACTCAATAAGTTCAGAATACTCAAAACATTTGAGGAAAATTATTACCTCAAAACATTTAAGTAAACTAACTCATTTTTTTTTTAAGTTAGTAGAACTTAAATTTTTGTGACAAGTGGGGCGGGGCCAAGAGCCCTACAAAATTAACACAACAGAACCCCATGTAAATCCCAACATAACACATAAAATTCAGCTTACTACAATCAAATTTTGAGTTCACACAACTTTTTTTTTTTTTTCTATTAAGTACAATGAACTTTCATTATTATTTGAGTGAAACAAACTCATTTAATTTAATTTCACTGTTTGGTTTTACAGTGCCGAAACATATCTTGCCAAAAAATATTTAGGCCAAATTGAAGATTTATGTATTTGAACTGCCTATACAATTTCCATCCATTTGGATCACACAGTTTTAACATAAAATAAACTTAATATGAAGCATATGTGTCATAAATTAATACATGAAACGGGTAACATCTGTAATAGCACTAATAAACTGAATGTGTTTTAAATACACAATAGTTTATTTATCATCAGTGCATCTTTCAATTTCTAAATATGTTCACATGACAAAATAGAGAAAGTTAGAGTAGAGAACAAAAGTAGAGAAAGTTGAGATTCAGAATTATCAGGGTAGGACAGGAGTGGTTTATTGTTGGTGCATTTAAGTTTCTTAGTAAGTAGACTGCATGAAGAAGCCATGGACATCTATAAATATGCTGTTTAAAGGTGCAGTAAGTGGTATTTGAACTACGCTGTTGGACATTGTTGATATTTAAAATCAACCCAAACAAACACACCCCTCTCTTCATTGCTCCGCCTCCGAAACTCACACTCCAATTCTAATCACCCTGCTCTGAGTGGGTCTCGAACTTCTGCTCGATCGCCGCTGGCATTTGAGGCAAATGCACTACCAATGACGCTAAACACCTCATTCTCTAGCAGCCGTCAGTGCGCAGCCGCTTAACTGTAGAACTCTCACTATCTGCCCGCTATTACACACGCAATGCGAGTGGATGTCTGTTTATCACAGCTGACGCACATCAAAATGCTTCACGAAAAATAAAGCACAGATGATGAACGAACGACAAGGAAGCACAAAAAATTAACATACAGTACACACGAGTAAATACAAAGTGTTCGTTGTTAGTTGCAAACAGCACAGCAGCTCCAGACAATCAAAACCCAGTGTTACTCACATGAGAAGCGGGATCAAAGCAGTTTTCAGGCCTTCCTTTTTAGCTCTCTCCAGCGGAAAGCTTTTCTAACCGGGTCCTAAAGCGCTTGCCCAGGCATAAACCTTCATTCCAGTGATATTCTTTTCAGCTGTTTTGTATTGTGTCCCATTTCTCATTCTGCTGTTTTGTTTTGTTTTTTCTTATTTTCAAATCTCCCTCTTGCTCGTTCTCTCTCCTCGACCGTCATACGCCCCCTGATGCTGACTGGTTAGACGTTTGTTATTGGACTCGGCCCGACTAACTTCCAAACAGTTGATTTGAAATATCACTGAGTCCCCCTTTAAGTGCATGTGCATTTGTGTGCATTTGTTAACTTATTTTTATTAGGTGCTCCGGTGCCTATTCACTGTTGTGAGCCTCTGGGCTCTTAGCAGTTGTCCATTGAATCCTTCATATTTGAACTCAGAGCAGAGGCTATAGGAAGCATGGGAATCATTAAGACTTAATGCAGCTCTCTGAATGGTATTAAGCTCCAGGCAACTAATTTTAACCGCTGCCTCTGCACTGACAAGATACTGAGTTCATGTGACAGTTGCATTTTTTGAAAGCCTTCATATCAAATGTTCATATAGCCTTTCTTTATCTGCATATTTCTTTTCTTTTTTTTTTTGATGTCAAATTCATCAGGGCTGTCATTAAAAGTTAACCCTCCTAATGCATTAAAAAAACTAGGGATGCACCGATACCATTTTTTAAGGACCGAGTACGAATACCGATGCTTTTTTCTAGTACTCGCCGATACCGATACCGATGCCCTATACATTTATTAATTTCTCTCTCTCTTTTTTTTTTTTTTTTTTTTTGGTGATGTTGCAGTTTTCCAAGCACAACACAGTGAGACTAATGTAGGACAGCTTCTTTATTATTACTCTAATGAAAAAAGTAATAATTTTTATGTGCTTGTCACAAACTTAAAGAACAAAAATTTCACAGTGTCCAATAACCTTCAAAGGGCTTAATTACCAATATATATATAATTGATGTTATATAAAAAGAAATGTACAAACAATACAACAAATACTATAGAGATACAAATGAAATAAGCTTGTTTTTCAGATACAGTAGGTTTATTTACCGTGTAAACATTTATTTAACATCTTTTGTTGTTTTATTAACATTAATGGCAAATATAGGCTACGGTCCCTTTAAGACCGAATCCATGGATACTGACACATATCCTGTTTTCACCCAAATGTTTACGTCCACTTAAGCCATAACCGACTGTATTTACGAAAGAGAGAGAGCGCGTGTGAGAGAGGGAGCGCTTCTGGTCTGTGTCATTCAGCGCGATTCTGCCTATCATGCTTTCACTAATCGATAACGAATTGTGATTGAAAGCATGCAGTTCGCAATGTGTGGGTTGTCATCATTAATTTTGAAGTATTTCCACACCTCTGAGGCTGACATTGTTTCTGCTGCTGCCGTCGTTGTCTCTGTGCACGGAAATATCTGTCAGTTACGTCACGTGAGGTATCGGTCTTAGGTATCGGGGGTATTTTTACAAGTACGAGTACAAGTACATGAGCTTGGTATCGGTGCATCCCTAAAAAAAACTTTATAAAATGTTTAGTTCCTGTCCTTGATTCTGAATAGTCAATAGTTGTGTTTTATTCACGATAAAACACAGCTGTTACCGCTTCACCCAAGGGTGTTGTGTATCACTACACAACACCCTTAGCAACCACTCTTAGCAATGTAAACTTTTTGTTCTCAGTTGATATTGTTCACTGAAGCTTACTGTATTATGTAGAACTAGAAGAGTATTGTGAGAAAGAGATTGAGCAAGTTTATTACCTGCATTCAGAGTTAGCATTTTCCCTCAGGTCAGTCCTATGTTCATAATAAAAAAATCTGTTTAAATGTCCAATGTATTATCTTGTCCTTTTAACAGTTAAGGAGTTTTCCTGTGACTGGCAGCGCTAGTCAAAGCATTTGTCAGTTGCGTCTTGTTCCATGTAAAAGTCTTCTCTACTGACTGACACACTCATAAAGACAGTCTTTGCTGCCATCTAATGGTGTAATACTGAAACTTCTGTTGCTGTTCACGGTCAGGGACTATTTTTTTCGGCAGGAGGAAGGCTGAAGTGAAAGTTTACTAAATGAAAGTTGCATTGATACACATTTTTGGCTTTAATATTTGTATTGTGTGGTAACCGTTTTTATAAAAGCAATAAGGTACTCAAGGCTAGTGCTGTATCGTGAATAAGTCATGGCTGAAGGGAGTTGTTAGGCACAACGAAAATTTGAAACTTATAACTCTTTACTGCACAAAATAGTCTACATTTACGAAACCTATACATTCTTTTTCTAACAGCTTGAATATCCTTTTCATGCTGCAATGGTTGATCAATCATTAATTTTTGTCATTTTATTATTGTGTGTGCATACGTGAGCATGTTTATAAACAACATGCAGCCCCAGTGGGAAGGAAAAAATTTATATTTGAGTGTAGGAAAGCTAAATGTATTTTGCAAATGTCTAATGACAAATCTAACACACACACACACACACACACACACACACATATATATATATATATATATATATATATATATATATATATTTCATGTGTAAAGCCAGAGTTCACTTTCGGACCCAAAATTAACACAAAAGGTGCAAACATTTAGATTAAATGGTTATATCTCTTACATTTTTTTTGTATTAAAAACCTGAAAATATTTTTACAAAATGTAATATTTGTACTGAAAACTATGGATTAAAATAATAATAATAATTACCTCTTCCGGGTCAAAACAGACCCAAATGCAATAGGTGGGTTAAAAAAAAAAAAAAAATGTCACGAATGTCACAATATTGAGAACCTTTAAATATGATTGATAGGAAAAATGCAAAGGAACAACTTCATGTTACAGTAAAGTGCTCTATTTGGTTTAGAGTTAACTGCATGAATCACCGAGATTGATTCATATTTTACTTTTTGTAATATATTGTTTCTTAGGAATTACGAAGGAGAATTGTTCAGAAAAAAAGAATATATTCAAAAATTTCTCATTTGAATATTTTAAAGTCTTGAATATTTAAAACCAAAAAGGAGAAATTCTTAAGACTGGCATCTCATAATAAGAATTGAAGCTTTTAACCAAAAATAAAAAAGCACAATAAAATAGCAAATTATATGACAAACAAAATGTAAGTTGTTATTCACTGACAATCTTCACCTCCAGTGAGCTATCAATCATTGCAATTAGACCATTAAGTGAGATTCCATTTATTAGCGAGTCATTCTGGCTGGTTTTGTGCATTGGATCAATTGATTCATTGAAAATATTAAATTCAAAAGAACAAATTGTTCACAAATCATATTCTCTTGTTGAACATGTCAAGGAGAGCTCAGTATATCAGTCTGTTTCTCACATAAACCTTTCATATTGCTTAAAAAAAACTTGTAAAGACTCCTTTTATGATGCTTTTTTGGTGTTTTTTTTGTAATTTTTTCCATTTTGAAAGCTCCAGTGATTCTTCACTTTCATTATATCAGAAAGTGTTCTATTTAGAACCCCAGTGAAAGTGGAAAATGTTCTGTTCACACTGATTTATTACTACTGTTATTTATGTGTACGCCAGGTTTTATGTTTCAAAAAGATACGAGAAGGTTTTTCTCCTTAAAGATCAATGGAGTCGTTCTGTCAGTGAGGAGCAGCAGGTGCAGTGCTGTATCGATTGTTGCCCAGTTGCTTCTGTTTTACACTGACTTCAATAATCAGCCAATCACTGACCTCTGAGTCATACATCAACATAACATCTCGAAATAGGCCTAATTATAAGGGGCCGTTTACAGCACACTGTTTTCAACTAATGTGTTTTGGCCGTTCATTTACACGAAAATGGCATTTTGTGGACCTAAAAATGCAAACTTTTAAAACGGGATTCAAACTGTAAAGTTAAAGAGTGTGTTAGTAATTTGCACCTAGGCGGGTGCACAACGCGCATACACTCAAAAGGATTACAATGTAAAAGATTATTACTGTGTGCATAGAGATAAAAATGCTTTGATGGAATCCGGCTTGTCCCGTAGATGGTCTGCTCGCTCGCTTTAACCTCGCGCATGACCAGATCCGTTTCCTTGTTAGAGAAGCGTTCAGCTTTTCTGCTTCCAAATTCCGCCATGTAAATAGCTAATCCACCATGGTGCAAACGCACCTGGCTTTTAAAGGGAATGGGAGATGAGACTCTGATTGGTTAATTGCATGTTACGCCCAAAACACACCCATTACTCATTAAGAGAATAAGGACAACCCTTTTAGACCATTTTTCCCATCGTTAAACTAGCAAAAGTGGATCTGGACCACTTGCCCCCTGTGCGCTTTATTCCACGCGCTTAGATCGTTAAAATAGTGCCGTAGTGTTTCTTTACAGAGACATCGCTGGCCTGGCAGCATAATACAGTGTTTTTAGTCATTTTTGTGGATCCGTGTGAATGGAGATTTTTAACAATGTTGTCGTCTGTAAGCACAAAAAAAAAACAAAAAAAAAACATCAAGAAACATCAAAAAAGTACATTGTTGACATGTAAACACCCTAGGTATAACATGAAAACCTCACATTCTGCTTTGGACTATAATTCAACTGTGTGGTTGCCTTTAGCAAAATAAAAAAAACATGCTGTCAAAACTGACAAAATGCACAGCATCTTGACATACTGAATTATTAATTGTATGTTCAATACAATTATGAATTAGAATCGAAAATATATTGTTATATAAACATGTTACATGTTTGTGGTAGAACTTGGCACCTGCATGTATAGTAAACAGACATTGTTCAATCTTATTTGCTTGTTTAAGCTAGTCTAAGTGTATTTGTTGTGTGTGTGTGTTTGTGTTTCCTGAAAATGGTTTGAATATGTTGTAGATACAGCTTAAAAAGTGTTCAGCCATGAGTGAAATGACACATTATAAACAATTATACTGGATGGATGATTCATAATGCTGCCTTCTGATTTGCCATCTTTGATTTTGTTTATCAGCTCATGATGGTTCACTAGTAGCCGCTCATACACAGTTAAGTTTGTCATCCCTCTTCATTCTCAGCATCCCTGCTTCCATCATTCCTTGTTTTCTTCTGTCACCAGTTGCCATAGAAGCAGAACAAGGATCCGTCTATGTATGTGTGAAGTGTGCAGCTTGTAAGTGTTCACACCCACAAACAGCAGCACAGACAGGTGTGCATGTCGGGCTGAATGGAATTGGCCGTCTCTGGGTTCTTTGTGATATTTTTACCCTGGTTGTGAGCATCTTGTGAGAGTCTTTACTGCCTCATGCAGGTTTTGATCAGTCTTAAAACAGCTCAGACGCCTCTCTGGAAATAGCCAGAATTGTTATTCGCTGTTGTTCACATTCTCTCTTTAATCGTCAACATGTAACGTGTTAGACAGTTTGTTGTGAAGGTTGCGCAAATGACAGCTCTGCTTTGTGAATTACTAAAAAGGAGCATTTTCCAGGCCAAGAGCTATTAGACAGTCAATTTTATGCAATTCATTTGTAACATGGTTTCTGACTCAAAGTTTCTATATACAAAAGCCCCTGGGATGATTGTATATGTTAGCCATAGTTGCTTGGTCTAAAGGTATGTTTCTTGCTTTTGATGAGAAAAGTTGTAGGTCACTTACCAGTCCCACTTTATATTAAGTGGCTTTAACTACTATGTACTTATATTTAAATTAATAATTTGATACAATGCACTTATTGTGTACATACATGTTTTTGCATTGTACTTATATTTTAAAAATACCTGCATGTAATTACATCTGTAATTAATTTCAGTAATTGCATTTTACACAGTTGACCCATCCCTTACACCTCAACCCACCCTTAAACCTACCCATACCACCAAACCTGTCTCTAACCTTACCCGTATCCCAACTCAATAGCAGCAACAGTGTTTTGCAATACAATATGAACACAATAAGTACATTTTACTTCTTTTTTGATGTAAGTAGTAGTTAAGGCCCACCTAGTAGGACCCACTTACCAAACAATCAACCAAAATTTAAAATATCTGTCAGTGGATATTAATGGGTGCATTGATGAAGTTATTAAGAGATGTACTGTATGTAATCTTACTTACTTGAACATGTTAATGTCTGCAGCAGACATTACTTTGCAATCAGATTTCAAATAAACAAATAAGTCAATAGTATACAAGACAATTAAATCTAAGAAAATTGCTTTTCTCCAATAAAACTACTCCTATGAAATGCTACACATAGACCATCAAATTTTTATGAGGTGTTCTGGTCCTATTTCATAACAACACATTTCTAAATTATAGTTCATAGTTATTAAAATAGTTAAAATAACATAATTCATCATATTTCAACTTTTGAACAAACAGCCAAAATCCTTATTGTATATCTATTTTCATTTTCCTTGTAGAAATGAATAGGTAACTATAATTTAGATTTAGATTTGTTTTCTTTCTTGCTACACCACACACCAATATGACAGATTGCAGACTGTATATGGGAAGCCCGTTTCCTGAGGTTATCATTGAGAAGAGAACATTCAGTTCCCCTTTTTTTCCTCCACAGGTTAGAAAAACTAATTATGTTGATTTATGGAAAGTAACATTTATTCTGAGATACATCTGCATTTGTTTCTGTAATGTAGGGAGTGGGACAACGGAGTTGGAGATCCACGTGCATGCTTTATTCATAAGAAGAGCGTAGTCTAACAGGCAGTAGGTCGATCACCAGCAAACAGTAACAGGAAGGCAAGGCAAAAAAGTCATCCAAAAAACACAGGCAATGGTCAAGGCAGGCAGCAAACAATCAAAAACAAGGAAAGAGTCCAGGGTCAAAACACAGGCTAGGCAAGACAAGACTAGGCAAGACAAGACTAGGCAAGACAAGACTAGGCAAGACAAGACTAGGCAAGACAGAACAAGAAACAAATGGAATACAAACCAATGGCTAAACAATACTCAGCAATGTGTTTGTCTGAGTGCAGCTTATAAAGAGTCACTGATGGGAAACAGGTGCGAGTGTGTGATTGGTTCCTAGATGGGGAATTGTGGGAAATGGAGTCCATAAAATAAAGTTGATGAACACAGACCCAGGGCACATATAAAAGTTTCTGAGAATAAAAATTCATATGCCTCTTGCGTAGACTTCAGAATTCAGTTCTTAAAAAAAGAGGTGGTTACATTAGTTAAAATACTCATAAATAAACTAGGACTCTTGCATTTCTCCTACTTCTTAGACAGTTTGACAGATGCTTTTATCCAAAGTGACTCATGATGCATTCAATATTTTCAGTAATACCGTATATTTTATCAGCTACATGAGTAATACATTTCTGTAGCTATATAAGGTCTGCACTTTTCTTTCTTTCTTTCTTTGGTGTTAGTGTCACATTTTAATTTGAAATAAATCTAGTAAAATCAAATTTAGTAATGATTTTACTAGATTTAGATCTAGAGAGTTAATTGACATGTAGTTGCAAAGTTATACTTAGCAGAATGTCTTTTGTAAGATGTCTATAAAGCCAGACCACAATGCCTGTTACTGATGTAGAAGATGGAATCATTTGGTTGTGTTGGTCATCCACCTGACCTCTTCTCTTCTCCATCATCAGATCCCTGTGATGACAGGAGCCTTCATGGACTCATCGCCTCACGATGACTACAGCACGGATCACTCTCTCTTCAACTCCTCTGCTAGCGTCCACGCCGCTGCTCTCGCAGCTCACAACCAACAGGAGGAGCAACAGCCCATGTCCCGAGATGCCATATGGCTGTGGATCGCCATCACCGCCACCATCGGAAATATTATAGTGGTGGGCGTTGTTTATGCCTTCACGTTCTGACCTCTAGAATGAAACCTACTGAACTTTGGAGATAAATTCATCCCCAAATATGGGGTGCCGGGGCCCTCATCAGATGAACAGTGTGTGCAATCGTTCAAGAAAAAAAAAATGTACACGGTGTTAGTTGTTTATTTTTTATGCAGAACAGTATTTAGAAGCTCCAGAAATTGTTTTGTAATTTTCATGTTGAAAACTTTTTTAACTAGATTGTTTAATGCTAATGCGAGGAAAAAACACTGATTTAATTTTTCCAAAAAACTAATACTGCCAGACATTTGCCAAATAATGTGTTTTTGCTTTTAGTATGTAATAACAAATGCTTTATTAAGCTTTACATTTCTAGAGGGCAAACGCTTTCTGGAAGTCATCCAGCTAACTTTTTAGAGCAGTGATGAGGAAGTTGAAATTAATCCCAAACCTAATTTGGAAAAGTAACCATAAAATAATGTAAAAGCAGGAAGTGCAATATGTAAGTGCCCAGAACAGGAAACTAAACCCTTTTTTTCTTATTAAACTATTTAGTCTTGTTCTGAAACAGAGATAATCATAAAAGCACTTTTGTTTTCAATTTTTCAGTAACACTTTACAATAAGGTCTCATTTGTTAACATTAGTTAATGTATTGACTAACATGAACTAACACTAAGCAATACATTTGTTACAGTATTTATTAATATTTGGTAATATTAGTTAATAAAAATCCAGCTGTTCATTGGTTGTTAGTTAGTTCACAGTGCATTAAGTAATGTTAACAAATACAACATTTGATTTTAATAATATATCAAATAATGTTGAAATTAACATTAACTAATATTAATAAATGCTGTAGAAGTGCAGTTAATTCTTAGTTCATGTTAACTAAAGTAGAAAACTAATATAACTAATGTTAGCTTATTGTTAAGTGTTACCTATTTTTCTTCATTCGTGGAGCATTTATACACATTGGTTTATTTATTTATTTACCCCAGAATACATCAATTTGGAGACAATCTCTTAACTTAATTCCCCACATAGTAAAATCACCAATTTTAGTTTATGGAAGGTTCAGTTGAACATTTAAGAAACACACCACACAGTAAAATCACTGATTTTACTGATGATTTATATTAAAACCTGCATTCCAGTAAATGATTTCATACAGATAAATTATTCCATCCCCTTAGTTTGAGGATGACAAGTGCAGCTTGTGTTTGGTAGAGGTCAAAGCTTTGCTTTTAATGAGCTCAGCATAAAAGGTGGTGGTTGCTATGGCAACTGTTTCATGCTGTCTGGGAGAAAGTGGCGATGGCTTCTTATCCCACCATCGTACACCTGCAAACATCTTTACTGCCTGCTGGCACAAAGCAACTGTCCAAACAAACATACATATAAAGACATTTTATTCATGCACAATTATGTTAATAACTTTCCTAATGCTCATAATATTTATTTATTTATTATTGTCTTTTTTGGAGAGTTTCAAAGCCTTAATCTATAAATGGAGCGAATTACTGGACCAACAATCCCTACTGAAATTAACTAACTGCTCTAGGTTTTCTTATGCTAGTTAGTACTGGTCTGGCTAGTTGACCAACATGGTGTTTCTATGGAAGATAGTTGAATACTATAGTTTAAGCTAGTTATTTAAGCAGAGTGATGGGGACATCAGCATCCCACCATGTGATAATGGTATTCTTATCATTTGGGAACAGCAAATACGCTTTTTTTTTTTTAAAGATCAATCAATTCTCTCTTAATTCTGATCATGCAACTGCCAATTGTTATATGAAACAAAGTCTTCGAATGTCCTTAAAGGTCACTGACCAACTAAATAAGAAGGTTTAGAAAGTTATTTCATACCAGTCGAATTTTACAAACCAGTCAGATCTTCAGAGCATTCTCACTGTAAAACTTGAAGGACAATTACTAATTGAGTCATTATTGAACGGGCAGTTTTCAGACTGTGGCGGTCACAGTATTGATCTGATCAACAGACTTTGGACCTTATTATTAGGTAAACTAAAATGAGCAGCTAAATTTTAGCTACGGTTCACTCGGAAGAAATGGACTGGGACCAAGCCAAGATGATCATCTATCGTCTTTTGGATTGCACTAGGAGATTGCACTAGGAGATGGAGTTGAATATATGCTGAACAGGAAAATGGCCTTCACTTTATCATTGACTTTGATTTATGGACTGGAAGGTCTCACGTCAGTATGTTAAAATACTTTGCAGATAAACTGTAACTGCCACAATGAGGCTTGATGAAAAGCTGATTGTTAATTATGGCATATAATACAATCTAATTGGAGAGACTATTGAAGTGTCCTTCAAAGTCTCTTTTCTATTAAGGGAATAAACTGCAATTTGCTGGTACCATTGCAGTTCCTAATAGAGGAACATTTGTTATTTAGACCAGCTCAAATCACAATCCCCAAACCACAGTAAACTTTCATTTAGAAGTGTGGTGCGAAGTAACAAACTGTTTCCTGCTCAGCAAAAACAATGTAGATATTAAGATTCTTAGTAAAAGTCCTGTCTGTTGATGTTGAGAGGTCTTTATATAGAGGCCTGATATCTATTGTAGCAAATGAACACTGGTGTGTTCAGCTAAATTCTGCTTCACCTGCACTGCAATGTGTTTCTTTTTGTATTGAAAACCACTGTTGAATTAAACGAGTCATTGAACACCAGATGTGCGACTGTTATATGCCTTTGATAACAAATCTGTTCATCTTTTCTGACAGTGAACTAAGCAAAACCTTGACACTTTGACCTCAATTTTTTGTTGTCATTTAAAATACTACTGTCTTCATCTTTTGAAATAAAATTTTTAGAAACTCAAAAATCCTTCCTTAGAGAACAAGATGCTGCGTCATGGTGTTGACGCTATGTGAACGTATCTGCAGAACCGGTGTCTTACTCAGGTGTGAACTCATGCTACTTTTATTGGCTGACGGTAGTCCTCACATGGAGCACCGTGCTTAAAAGGGCGCCTGCATTACACGTCATCAACTTTGAATTGTCTGAAGGAAGACACAGGCATGCCCAAAGCATGGCAACGCAGCATTTCATTCCAATCTCGGTAACATGTAATCCTAAGACGTCTTTCAAGGAATGCATGGTGTATATGGGTATTCATGTTCCCATAGTGTCATGGTGTTGACACTATGGGAACATGAATACCCACTACACCATGCTGCACAAATGCATGCCTACTGTGAAAAAAGACCAAGCACTATCTTAGCAAGTCACAGCACTGAACAACTTCAACAGACCTAGGCCTGGAGTTGAATTAAGCATCAACATCCAGTTAGGATGCATCTGACATAGTACAATAGCCCCTTGAAGAGCTTAATGCCTAGAGGTGCCAGGGAAGACCCTGAAGCTTCCATGCTCTGAAACACTTACCTGAAAGAGGGAACTCCAGCTTTAGGCCAGCCATAGCCTCCAGCTACAGGACAGGCATCTGCTTAGAGTCCCTGAAAGCAAAGCTATTCAGGTGAGTTCACAGACATTATCCACAGTACTCCTTCCATCTTAAGCTGAAGCAGGCAACAGGATAACTCTACACATCCTCTCTCTGTCATATCAGCCTACTAGTTCCTTGGCCTCGGCCAAAGACATACCTGTAAAGTTCTTAGGGATCAGCCCTACTGAAGGGAGTGTGTGAGGTAACACCTCTGCAGTCTAATACCCAGACTTAATGTGCTGGAGAGTGTGACAGATGAGAGAATGGATCACCAATCGTGATTTGATCTACCTCTACTCTGCTAGAGTGCACCAGTCTGACCTTTGATTAGACTGAAAAGGGGTATTCCTAAGGGGTATATAACCCTGGTTTAACCCCCCAGTCTGAATAAACTGGGGAGGGTAACAAATGAGAGAGTGGGTCGCTCTTGTGACCCTGTCCACCTCAACTCTCATCTGCCAGGCTCTATGCCCTAAATACTCTGAGGGAGGAGAGAAAAAAAGTACTTTGAGGAGATCTGTCATGGAAATAGCCTCCAGCTCCATACTGGACCAGGCGAAAGTGGAAAGTGGGACTCCCTAATGTGATCTAGCTCACTTCTGTTCTGTCAACCTTCTCATCTTGCGCTACCATCAGGGGAGAGTGTCGACATCATACATCTACACTATCGCTCACTATCTTAGAGGGGCAACTGGTGAGAAAGGATACCTATAGGCATACAGATAACTTTCTACTATAATAGCTGCCCATCTCCGTGCATGAACTTCTGCCTCAACAGGAGAAAAACTGAAACATCTTTACCGCCAAACTAGTAGAGGAGAGCGTTGGCATGCTTTACAACTCAAAACACTGGAGAGGGCGACACTCATATGTGGGACACTCATATTGTACACAGTCCACTTCCATTCTCAATACTGCCCCTTTGCAGACCCCTTAGGGGAACGAGCTCGACACCTCAGTATTGATGTCTGGACGGAGGGCTCACAGGAGGGGAATGTTTATGATCCAGCAGAAAGCATTTGTCTAATCTGCCGTGAACAACACCCTTGTCAAACTCCTCTGCCAACCTGTAGTCTAAATCGTAAGGTGCAAACACTTGACTTCCATTTTCAACTTATCACAGTGAGTACATCCAGTTCTCTCAAGAGCAAAATGCGTATGCCTCTTGTCTTAAACAAGTAACACACAGTTCATGTGTATTGTCGACCGTAATAAAAAACGTGAATACTTTGATACACACTTCCTGAACTGTTTAGAGTTTGCCATACTATTTTCTTTACAAAACAAACAATAACATACTTAGACAAACTTTTTTTTTTTTCAGCAGCTTTCTTAAGACAATGAATTTGATGACGTGTAATGCAGTATGCAGGCGCCCTTTTATATGCACGGGCGCTCCATCATAGGACTGCTGTCAGCCAGTTCACGAGTTCACACTTACAAATAATCAGATAGTTAATAGTATGCATATCAGATAGTAATAGTATGCATATTTGGCGTGCTGTCCGGGAAGAGGGCTCCGAGCTCGGTATTTAGCCCGAACCCAGAGTACTCCCCCCGTATTTCTGGCTTAGGAAAGTAACCAGGCGAGTGTGAGGAGACGGGGTGGTGGAGGGATGCTGAAAACTATCAAAAAACATAGGTGAGTGGACTGTGTGTGTGTGTGTGTATATATATATATATAGGTCTCCACTCATGCTGATTGATGACTGCTGGTTGGAGTGATGTGATGATTAGTTAGATCATTTGAATGTGTTCCTCCCGAACATTGTTAATAAAACATCATTAAGATTGCCGTGTTCAGACAGCAGTTCTGCAGACGTGTTCCTATAGCATCAACATCATGACGCAACATCGAGTTCCCTCAAAAGGAAATTAAATTATGAAGAGAACTTATATATAACAAATTTTGCCTAACATCATAATAAGTGGACCTCAGAGAAAAAAAAGAATCACGCATTTAAGCTAAGCTTTTAAAAACTCACGGTGAACACTACAACTCACAGCATCTTTGCCCAGACTTAAATATTTTAACAATCTCTAAAAGTTTAATTGCTGTCTGGCCATCTGGGATTTGGGTAGGGAGATAAATGTTAGCATTACAGCTTGTAAGATGGGAATTTTTTGAGAGTTCCTACTTGTACTACATTACCGCTGTACCAACTGACTAGAACTTGGCCTAGAACTGGAGGCCTTCCAAAAACATTCCCAAGCTGCAGAAGAAGAAGAAAAAAAAATACAACATCATACAATAAATAAATAAATAAAATAATAAATAACAAAATATGAAAAAGAAACACCATGGCAGGTGCAGATTTTAAGGTATGCCAATTTTGATGAAATCCATTCTCCGGTTCTTCGAAAAGCTTAGCCTACAGTATGTTACGTTTTCAATCCATGTTGCCAGATATGAGAGAAATGGGAGACTGTTTTATGTGGATTTTCACAAATTGTTTTGTTTGAGAAAAACATGTACAATGTTGAAAATATACAATTATCATTTAGTTTTTGATAATTTGATTTAGTTAAGTTAGTTTGGCATCAACTGAATTTTTTTTTTTTTTTTTTTTTTTTCATTATCAATATCTGGCAACAGTACATTGTTTATCCACTTGGGCAAGTGATTCATATACAGCTTTTCTAGCTAATAAAATCACCCATTTGAAGAAGAAAAGAAGAAATCCATATTTCAACCAACCAATGAGAACACAGAACAATGGCAAGGATTCAGATCAACAGGGCATAGGAGTCAAATCAGTTGTGGATTTGCACACCTTAATCCCTCTGTAAATTAAACAGACAGCAAAATAAATAAAATAAAAATGAGTAATGGAATAATTTGAGGATAGTGACATGTATTTCCAACATTTTATTATGTAAATAAACTTTGTTACACCTCAAATGGCAAGGAAATTTATGTTAATAAGTAAATCCTTGCACTCATTTACTCAAATGACACGAGTATGCAGAACATTCATAGCTTACTTTACAAACACTTAAGCATGGTGGTGTAAATGTCAAGATCTGGCTGTGGTTCGTCCTCTGTGCCTGGATGACTACACATCTTGAAAGGAATTATGAATTCTGATGTATAGTTCTAGAAGATTGGGCAAAAGCCCTCAAAACAGATGTCAGAGACTGTTTAGTGGCAATGGGAAAAGTTTACACCACATTATTGCTAATCAAGGAAATCACCAGCTGTTTACTGACATGCATATTTTTGCACAAATTAAAAAACAGGGTATTAAAGGCAATATTATGGGCTATGAGAATATTTTCAATCTGTTTTTCTTGTACCTGTGTGTGTGTGTGTGTGTGTGTGTGTGTTTAAGTATAATGTACATATTGAATTTTAGACCGTCCTTATGCATTTCTGTTACTTGTTTTAAAAAATTATGTTGATGTCTGTGCTTATATTTGTCTTTGAAGCTTATATTTGTCTTTGACATGCCTGGGAAATAAAATGAGAGATCACTGCAGTTTGATTTCCTCAGATCAAAGTACAACAATGAGGCATATTTATGTCATTAGTCCCAACAAACACTCTTATGCTTGTCAGGAATTAGAGTTGAATTGACAAGAACAAGTACCGTGCCATTCATAGAATAATTTAACTCTTGCCTCAAGATATCAAAAGCTTTGTGGAGCTACAGAGATCTAATTATTCTGGAGGCCAAACATGTGGATATGTTTTTTTATTCTTCTCTAGAAGAAGCTATGAGCCTGCAAAATCCCAGTATTCAACCTGTTTCCTTTGATTTGATACATATTCTATGAGCCTCTCAGCCTGTTCCCACAAACCCTCATCTGTGTTGACTCGGACTGAGGCAAGCTCCCCAGAGACATCTGCTGTTTCAAAGCTCATGCTTTACAGACGCCTCAACGCTGCTCAGAGCGACACTTAACATAACTCTCACGTCTCTCTCAATGTCTCCCACGAACACTCAGTTCTGATTTCGGTCGACCCAAATATTACTACCCAAGAGCTTTTACTCTTGCTCTTAGTCTATTTCCATGTCTCATCTCTCTGACTCTCTCTTTCTTTAAGCAAGGCAACTCCTGCTATAAGGAAACTTAAAAAGTTAGATTAATTATAAATATACACTACCAGTCAAAAGTTTGGACACGTTAAGATTTTTAATGTTTTAAAAGAAGTTTCGTCTGCTCACCAAGGCTGCATTTATTTAATTAACAATACAGTAAAAACAGTGATATTGTGAAATATTATTACAATTTAAAATAACTGTTTTCTGTTTGAATATATTTTAAAATGTAATTTATTCTTGTGATGGCAAAGCTGAATTTTCAGCATCATTACTCCAGTCTTCAGTGTCACATGATCCTTCAGAAATCATTATAATATGATGATTTGATGCTCAAGAAACATTTATTGTGAACAATTGTACAAAATATTTTTGTACAATATTCTTTGATGAATAAAAAGTTCAAAAGAACAGTGTTTATTTGAAATGTAATCTTTTGTAACATTATAAATGTCTTTACTGTCACTGTTGATCGATTTAATGCATCCTTGCTGAAAAAAATAATTAATTTCTTTAATTTCTTTTCGAAAAAAATAAAAATTCTTACTGACCCCAAACTTTTGAACGGTAGTGTATAATGTTACAAAAGCTTTGTATTTCAGATAAATGCTGTTCTTTTGAACTTTCTATTCATCAAGGAATCCTGAAAAAGAAATATTGTACACAAATATTTTGTACAATTGTTCACAATAAATGTTTCTTGAGCATCAAATCATCATATTAGAATGATTTCTGAAGGATCATGTGACACTGAAGACTGGAGTAATGATGCTGAAAATTCAGCTTTGATCACAGGAATAAATATTTTAAAAATATTTTAATAATTTTAAAATATTTTCACATAGAACAATTATTTTAAATTGTAATAATATTTCACAATATTACTGTTTTTACTGTATTTTTAATTAAATAAATGCAGCCTTGGTGAGCAGATGAAACTTCTTTTTAAAACATTAAAAATCGTACCGTGTCCAAACTTTTGACTGGTAGTGTAAATATATTAAAAAAATTATAAATATAAATAGTTATATTATCTTTATTATAAAACATTATACATATTAAATATATAAAACTATATATTATAATAATATAATATTTATAAAAACAGCAGGTGTCATTCAATAACTGTGGATATGGAAAAAAAAATTCCATCAATAAGCTTTCACTTATGCTTTTATGTAATTTGTAGATTGTAGAATTAAGTGATCCTTCAATATATCTTATTTCGGAATAACATAAATGTTGTTCTGCATAAATTACATGCACGTCTAGGCCCATATAAAGTGTTTAGAGTATTAAAAGGTTGTGGGACTAAACCACTTGGCTTTAATCAAACATTTTGCTATGCTATTCTTTTGGAATAAAGAAAAAAAAAATCTAGTCTCTTGTGTCCACCTCTTGTACAGTTAATTTTGCATTATGATGCAGGAGCATATAAAAGCTTGAAGGAAGAACAATGCAATGCTTTTAGAGCAGTTTGACTCCTATGGGGATAACATTTCTTCTTCTGACTCTGCATCTTTATAAAGAGGTTAATTACAGTCCCAGGGAGGTTTACAGACAAAGTCTCTCAAATCCTGTTGCTTCGCTCCTAAAATGCTCCTGGTGTGAGTTGGCACTGCCTAGAGGACGGAACAAAACCTCGCCAGAGCCATGCCGCGCCACAGACGTGTGCAGTGTAAACAAGGCTTAACCTCTTTCCTCACAGTGTCTGAAATGGTTTGATAAAGGATTCAGACTCTCTAAACCCCTCCTTTCCGAGAGCCTGCTCTACTCTGATTGGTCAGACGGCCCAGTCTGTTGTGATTGGTCTATCGCTTACAGTGCATGTCGAAACGAAACACCCATTGCCATATCTGAATTTCAGAGGCTTCCTCAGCACTTGATACAAAGTGATATGAACAGTAACGATGTGTCGGTTTTACCGTATCATTTGAAGCATTCTTTGGAAGTGCATGCAAAGTGGGTTTAGTTTTGAAGTGCAGAAAACTGCGTCTTCTCAACATGTCGACAACACAAACCAAACTCTTCCAGGCCTCATCACATTTAGTGTTTGAAGGCAGTTCAAAGTAGACATTTTTCGCAGGCAGTGAAGACCCTAGGTGGGAATTATCCAAATTTGTTAGAACACCTAGGTAGGTTTGTGCAGGAAGTGAGACTGGAATTACTGACAACTTGTTTCAGGCAGTTTAGAATCGATTATTTTAATTGGGAGACAATAACTCCATTCATCTTGCACTTTGATCTTTAAAACTTTGCAGACCTTTTACATTCACAAGCAGCTATATTACACACTACACAAAAGGTAATATCTGAAAAAGCATATAGCATAATTAGGAGTGTCGCAATATACCGGTATTGACGATAATCGTGATATTCAAAGCATGAAATATCGATATCGTGTTAATTTAGGGTGTGACAATATACCGGTATTGGCGATAACCACAACATTTGAAATGAATAGGATGCTTATGATATCATGACATGTAAATACTCCAGCGCCTGGTTGACCTCTCAGGTGGCAGTATTGCACCTTAACGCTGATATCTGTCAAACAAGAAGAAGACGCAGCGCGCGCAGCTATAGAAGAAGAACCATGTCGTCCGAGTGGGAGAGTGAGAGGCTCTGTCCACACCCGAAAAAAGTAAAGTAAGCTTGACAGTATGGGAGTTTTTCGGCTTCCAAGAAAACAGCTCTTTAGACAGCCCAATCTGCAGGATTTGCCTAGCTACAGTAAGTGCGTAGGGTGGCAACACCACCAACCTTTTTACCCACCTCCGTGTCCATCACCCTGCGGATTACGCCATTTTACAGAGAGTAAGTTGCGATTATTTTACTAGTCATGGAATGGGAAATGTAATATTAACCTGTTAACAGTGATTTTCTGTGTCCATATATTTAAATAAAGGGTGATTCTTTTAATAAGTACCGCGTTTTCTTTACTCGTCTTACTCAGGGTGATGTAGCTATGCATGCAGTTATATGCTCTCAAAATTCAAGACACATGGGCATTTTTGCCCTGACGAGTTTTTGTCATTATATCATACGATAAGATGTAGTTGTATTACAATATCACACGAGCAAGAGTGCCATTTTCCCCAAATCAGCACAAATGCAATGTTCATTTAACTTATTGGTAAATTAACAATGTGAGTTACATTTTAGACACAGTATTGTTAATATTGTTTGTTTTTTCTTTATTTCGCCAATGAAAATTTCAAAATTATGAACAGCAGAACAGAGCCCCCATGCAACAGACAGAAATGTTTTTGTTATACTGACTGAATCCACGTTTAGAACGAATCAGTTTAATGATTAAATGATCCATTCAATAAAGATTCATGCTTGCTTCCTGAATGAATCAGTCATTTGAGCAAATCGGCTGAATGAATGAATGAATGACTCACTCACTCATTAAGACAGTGACTTGCTGCCACCTACTGGCAGTTTAGTTTCATATTTAAAGTACATTTTAATTAAAAAGTTAAAATTAGAAAAAAATCCATATTTAAATATTGAATTAAATTTATGTAGACAAATTGTAAATGATGTGTAAATATATTAATGCCACTTCTCATTCTGTGTCACCTCTGTATTGCAGAGATAATTTTGTTGATGATGATTTCATTTGATTGATAACAGCCATAATGTATAGGCTATTAGGCTAGTATTAATTTTTATTTCTTCAGGTCTTAAAAAGCCTTAAATTTGACTTAAGAAAATGTGCAGCAACCCTGAAAGAGAAAAACTAAATAAACGAAGTAAAAATTATTTAGACAGATAATTTTTTTTCCCCCCAAGGATTCTATAGATATCGCGATATATCGATATTGTGAATTATTTTGGCCACAATAACCGTGGTGTGAAAAATCTAATATCGTGAAGCATAATATATATAAATATATATATATATTTTGCATAGGTATAGAAGAAATGTGATAAGAAACAGTAAAATAGCACCAGCATGAACAAACAGTGAAATATACAGTTTAGCAGCAAATATTCAAAAAAAACAAACAAAAAAAAAACATACCACAATTTGAATTTCACAATTAACCATTCAGAATAGTATGCTGTGGGTAATTATATGCTGTAGGTTGTGATGGGTCGGTATAGATCCCGTTTCACCCGTTTGCAAGATCAATCCCTCTGACATTACTGATGGATTACTTAATACTCCACTAATGTGAAAGTAAATGCTTTATTTGGAGGTGAAAAATGACTGTTTTCAGCCTCCACATCAGCATTTGATTTGTTCACTATTATTGATGGTTTGTTCCAAACAGAGATTTGTAACACATGCCATGTTCAACCACCATTTTTCTCCACCTCAGGCTGTTGTCACACATGTAGGGTACTTACGTAAAGGCTGAATGCTCAGAATGCTACAACCACTAATTTCATAAAGGTCACTAATGTTTGTCATCAATCTGTCCATGTCTGTTTCGAGAAAGCCTCACTTTAGATTTCTGATGTTCCCGTAAATCTCCTCACTGCTCACGTTTGCCCTTAAACCAGACATATGATGACCCTGCGATATTATGAGATATGAAATTTGATATTCCATCCGCAGGGGTCAGGGCAAGATAACCAGATATTACAGCTTTCCATCTCACACATGTACTGTACGTTTGTGCTGAAACAGAATCAGGTTTCTTTGTAATCAGGAATAGTTTTGTGTGGGATTGTGTTTGATTGAGTACATGTGGAAAACCCTTATATGATGCTGTTTTGCAAATGTTTGCAGACCAGTTGCAAATCATTACCGCCGGAAACTCTGTTGCTATGGCAGCATCACCATGGCGACAGTAATTTAACAGTTTTCGAGCATTAAGCTGGCAGCAACCCTGCAGCTGATGTTTGAGTGTTATGAACCACAAAGCAACAAATTTCAGAGAAAGAAAATTCACACCGATGTCATTCATCTCCTCAGGACGTCTGCGATGGACGCATTCTCTCCGATTAATCCTGTGAATCCTGCAGTGCGTCAGATCCATCAATCTTCCACATACTGTGTGCGTGGGATTGATGGCTCATTGCCGGGTTGTATCGGAGAGAACTGGAGGAGTCTGGCTCCAATTATCCCACAGATCTCAAAACAGCTGCAAGTTGATGAATGGGTCCCACCTGTCACCTTCTGTTTGACATCACCTGGCAGGTAAACTCATTTAGCAAGAGAGCAAACAGTTGATGCGATGGACCTGTGGGTCTCTATTCGTTCATCATGATATGTCGGACTTGGCTGAATAATCGTCTCTGTTTTCACTGTATCCAATTATAGGAACCAAGTAACGTTTATGGTAAGTACTAGGCCATTTCTTGGATGAGGCCTATATTTAGAGAAAATTACTGTCAGTGCTGGTTCTAGGATGAAAATAGTCTGAACGTAATTATTGTTATGTTTAACAGAAATCTGGAAAAAAAAACAGTGTCTTGTGTTTATTTTATTGCTGTGACTGTGTTGCTCTAACACTTAAAATAATAATAATAAAAAATAAACTAATAAATAACTGTAAATGTCATTGAGGTGGTGTACCAGATGAAGCGGACAAGGGTTTATCAGGCACTTAACAAATTCAAACAATTAAAAAAATGACTCCCACCTTATATTAGGTTGCCTTAACTACTATTAATTACTTAACTACTATAGTATCTCACTCATCTACTGTACTTGCATCAAAAAATAAGGACAATGTACACTACCAGTCAAAAGTTTGGAATCGGTTTTAAATACGATTTTTAATGTTTTTAAAAGAAGTTTCATCTGCTCACCAAGGCTGCATTTATTTAATTAAAAATACAGTAAAAACAGTAATATTGTGAAATATTATTACAATTTAAAATAACTTTTTTCTGTTTGAATAAATTTTATAAAGTAATTTATTCCTGTGATCAAAGCTGAATTTTCAGCATCATTACTCCAGTCTTCAGTGTCACATGATCCTTCAGAAATCATTCTAATATGATGATCTGCTCAAGAAACATTTATGATTATTATCAATGTTGAAAACAGTTGTGTACTTTTTTTTTTCAGGATTCCTTGATGAATAGAAAGTTCAAAAGAACAGCATTTATCTGAAATACAAAGCTTTTGTAACATTATACACTACCGTTTAAAAGTTTGGGGTCAGTAAGAATTTTTATTTATTTATTTAAAGAAATTAATACTTTTATTCAGCAAGGATGCATTAAATCGATCAAAAGTGACAGTAAAGACATTTATGTTACAAAAGATTATATTTCAAATAAATGCTGTTCTTTTGAACTTTCTATTCATCAAAGAATCCTGAAAAAAAAATATATATATTGTACACAAATATTTTGTACAATTGTACACAATAAATGTTTCTTGAGCAGCAGATCATCATATTAGAATGATTTCTGAAGGATCATGTGACACTGAAGACTGGAGTAATGATGCTGAAAATTCAGCTTTGATCACAGGAATAAATTACTTTATAAAATATATTCAAACAGAAAAAAGTTATTTTAAATTGTAATAATATTTCACAATATTACTGTTTTTACTGTATTTTTAATTAAATTAATGCAGCCTTGGTGAGCAGACGAAACTTCTTTTAAAAACATTAAAAATCTTACCGCTTCCAAACTTTTGACTGGTAGTGTATATAGTGTGTTCATGTTGTATTGTAAAACACTTTTTCTGCTATTGGTGTGGGATACGGGTAAGGTTAGAGATAGGATTGGTGGTATGGGTATGTTTAAGGGTGGGTTAAGGTGTAAGGGATGGATCAACAGTGTAATTATAAATGTTATTACAGAAATGAATTAAAGGTGTAATTACATTCAGGTATTTTTTTTAAATACTCTGCCTGGCCTGGTGTTTGGATTTTAATAGGCAAATACTTAAGAGTCTCTGGATGGATCATTATTACAGTGATTATTATTTTTCTAGCATGTTTTATGTTTGGCATTGGTTCTTTTAACCCTAAAAGATGGAGTGTGTTGCTTTTCATTTCTTAAACAATCATGTAAGAAGACACATCATGGCCATATTCCAGGATGACAATGTCAAGATTCATCAGGCTTAAATTGTGAAAGAATTGTTGGGAGCATGAAGAATCATTTTCACATATGAATTGGCACTGACCTTAAAAGTTTTTTGGGATGTGCTGGAGTAGACTTTACAGAGTCCTCACCTCTTGTATTGTCAATACAAGATCTTGACCAAAAAATTATGCTCCTCTCCTCTGGAAATAAATGTTGTGATGTTATTTCTATCAAGAGGTGCATCAATTTTTGGTCAAGATCTTGTATTGACAATGCAAGAGGTGAGCACTCTGTAATGTCTACTCCAGCACATCCCAAAGACTTTCAATGAATTTAAGGTCAGGACTCAGAGGTGCCAATTCATGTGTGAAAATGATTCTTCATGCTCTCTGAACCATTCTTTCACAGTTTTAACCCTGATGAATATTGGCATTGTCATCCTGGAATATGGCCATGATGTCTCTTCCTACATAGTTATTTAAGAAATGAAAAGATACACACTCCATCTTTAAGAGTTAAAAGAACCGTTGCCAAACATAAAACATGCTAGAAACATCACAATCACTGTAATAATGATTCATTCATAGATTCTTAAGTATTTGCCTATTAAAATCCCAACAGCAACTTTTTTTTTTTTTTTTTTGGCGGAGCAGTGTATAAGTACAATGTAAAAACATGTATGTACACAATAAGTGCATTGTATCAAATTATTAATTTAAATGTAAGTGCATAGTAGCTAAGGCCACCTAATATAAAGTGGGACCAAAAATTGCAAAACAAATCATTTTATGGTATTTAATAAACTGTTAGGTTATAGAATTATGGATTTTAAATGGAGATTTATTGGACTATTGTTTTTGACTTTTAATTTCTTCCCCTGTGTGCATTTTATGGATAAGTATTGACTTTTAATTTCTTCCCCTGTGTGCATTTTATGGATAAGTACCCCCCCACCCCCCACCCACTACACTTTCATGTTATGTAGATGGGAAAAGGCTAGAAAAACTCCCGAGCAGAGAGTTTATGGAAATAATTATGCAACTGTTCTAATATTAAACACATAAATGCACTTTAATGGTCTGTGTTTGCAGAATAAATTTTTATTGCACTCTGTTTCCTATCAACAAACCCTGTAGGAAATTTCTGGCAGGCGTGTGGACTTTGCATAAACAACATTTTTGAGTCCATCGGCACCTTCTGTGACAAAACGCTGCTGTTAGATATCACATCTGGAACACTGTACTTCCTTTAGGTGTTGTACCCTTGGATGCATCAACATAAGCCTCGTCACTTTGATGTTGACTGAAAGCAACATCCGTGAGTCCACAGCTGCAAAAAGGCAGGAAACAAGAGGCACCACTCGTGCACTGGGTCTCCTGTGTGGCTGTTACCATAGAGACACTCAGATGGCAATTCATCCGCATCTAATTTCCTTCAACTTCAAGATGGTCGAGATGCTCCCTTAAGCAAACTGGTGGGGGATGAATCTCAAGGGTCAAAACACCCACTTCTTGGAGCTCTAACGGACCTTGGGTCAGGATGAGTCTGTTTTCATGTCTTCACAGTGAGAACAGCGAGAGAGAGGCTGGAGAAATTAAATGAGCCTTCGCACCCCTGAAAATAAAACTAGTAAAAAAATAAATTAATTAATTTTAAAAAAAGCTTTGAGATATGGGATATTAAGATATATTGAGCATTGATTTGGGGTCTCAGAGACCCCAGGGCCATGGTAACCTTAACATGCGTCAAACAATCTCTAGAAATAAAATATTACATTGTAAAAAAAAAAAAAAGTTTCACTATCCATTATTTTCAATTAGTAAAATTTCTCTGACTGATAATAAGCAACACAAGCGGTTACATAGGGGCCACCAGGGGGCCCCATGCCAGGGCTTCAGACTTTGGTAATAATAACTTATAATAAAAAGTTTGCTTGTGTCAGTCACATGTGTTAAAAACTGAAAATCTGCTTAGGGCCCCCAAAATGCTAGGGCCGGCCCTAGCATTATCATATACTATGTGTGACTTATTGACCTTTGCACAGTTTATATTAGAGCCCTGCTGCGTGGGACTGTTTTCTTCATCCCGCTCCCTCTGAATTTCTGACCATTTCCGCAACGTGTGTGTTCCAGTCCTGCAGTCCCGCACACACAAACATTATGTTATATCTTGTAGTAATTGTGGACAAAAAATGCACAAACATTAGGGCTATGCTAAAATTTCAGAATAACAGAGATAAAACATTGCGTTTAATTAAACTGACCACAAGATAAAGGAATGCTAGCATCACAAATGGTAAATACATTCGGCAAGCTTTTTGCAATCTTATAACTGTTAAAACAATACAACATAACTAGTGGAGCCCAAAAACTTATTTAAACAATTTTACAAAATGTTTTATGTTCATCATAGAAGAGATAATTTCAAGTCATTGCACAGTATGTATGAATTTAGCATTTCAATGTATTTTTGCATAAATTAATAGATAAAATAAATAATTTGTAATTGCTTAAGATATTTTTCTATTATTACTGCTACTACACACACATCATTGGGATCCTGGACCCCAGACATAAAGGCATAGGTCAATCTCAACTAAGCAAGAGGATTAATTCATGCTTTATTTATTTTGTGTGCATGAGTCAGTGATGTGTGTGGGTGTATCTACAGAGAGTTCTTGGACTGAAACAGCCAGGAGGATTATTGTTGAGAATGTGTTTGTGTGTTTAACTTGGTTTTCAGGGTTGTGTCAAGGGCCTTAGGAGAAGAAGACACCAAAGATGTGGCTACATAATGAGGAATTGCAATACATTCAACACCACCAAATTAGAACACATGCACCCTGAAGATCACAAAAACAAAACATGGACAGTTTGGGAAAATAACTACAAAGGTCAACCATCTGTAAATATTTATAAATAACAAAATGTGTGACTGATGACAGAGACAATATATGGTCTATTTTTTAAAACTGTGCAAGTTTTAGCACTCAAAAGAGAAATGATTTTGAAATTATTGATCAAAATGATATGATCAAAATGTTTCTTTTAAGCATCTTTTTGTTTTTTCACCTCAGGATTGGGTCAGTCTTTGTATTTATTTTCCAGCCTTAAATCACCTTGGAGATGCTGCTATCTTGTATTAAAAAAAGGCATTAAAGTCAACCTGAAATCAAAATTTTATGGAATATTGCAGTATTTATTATGATTTATCTGTGCACATCATGTGCTTTTGTAAACTTTAATCAAAATAACTTCCCCTCCTACTTACAGCATCTCTTCTCTGATTATGTGTTTACTGGTGCAAGGGTGGGACAACCTGTAATTCTGGGGTAGTCTTAATTTTTAAAGGTTTAGTTCACTTTAAAATGAAAATTACCCCATGATTTACTCACCCTTAAGCCATCCTAGGTGTAAATGACTTCTTCTTTCAAACAAATACAATCAGAGTTAAATTAATAATCACCCTGATGCTCCTAAACTTTATAATAGCAGTGCATGGAAACCACCTGTCTGAAAAAAGTGCATCAATCCATCATAAAAGTACTCCACACGGCTCCGGGGGTTAATAAAGGCCTTCTGAAGTGAAGCAATGTGTTTTTGTAAGAAAAATACCCATATTTATCCATACACATCGTGTCAGTTACACTTTCGTAAGTTGAATACGGAAGGCTTTCTGGTGGAAGCTAGTCATTTAACATAATGTTAAATATGGATATTTATCTTACAAAAACACATCGCTTCACTTTAAAAGGCCTTTATTAACCCCTGGGGCCATGTGGAGAACATTTATGATCATCACATTCATTGTAATTCAAGCCATACACCAATGTTAAGTTTTCAAATTTACATTACTTTAAGTCTAGCCCTCAAGGTTATTATTATCGGCATGAACTGCATCGGAGAGGCAATGGAGGAGGTGTTGCTGTAATTTATAGTAATATCTTCAGTATTACTCAAAAGTCTTTCAAATATAATTCCTTCAAAGTGATGATGCTTTATGTAACATTATGTAATGTAAGTGATGAATCTCATCTGACATTTGTGCTGGCTACTGTATACAGGCCACCAGGGCACCATACATACTTTATCAAAAAATTTGCTGATTTTCTATCAGAGTTAGTACTGGCTGCAGATAAAGTCCTAATTGTTGGTGATTTTAATATCCATGTAAATAATGAAAAAGACGCATTGGGATTGGCATTTACCGACATTCTAAACTCTATTGGAGTTAGACAACACGTTTCAGGACCCACTCATTGTCATAATCATACTATAGATCTAATATTGTAACTTGGAATCGATATTGATTCCGTTGAAATTCTGCAGCAGAGCGATGACATCTTGGATCATCATCTAATCTTGTGCATACTACAGTTAGCCGAGGCTGCAAACCGCCACCCTGCCAAAAATATGGTAGAACTATCACTTCTACCACTAAAGATTGCTTTATAAATAATCTTCCTGATCAGTTTCATCTCCTTAGCATACCAGATAGCTTAGAAGAACTCGATGTTGCAACAGAAACTATAGACTCAGTTGCATTAAGGAAATTAGTCCAACGCCGTGGTACAACAAGCACACTCTGGCCCTTAAGAGAGCAGCCAGAAAAATGGAGCGCAGGTGGAAGAAAACAAAACTAGAAGTTTTTCGCTTTTCATGGAGAGAGAGAATGATTGAGTACAGAAAGGCCTTAAAAACTGCTAGATCTGCTTATTTCTCAAATATTTTAGAAGAAAATAAACACAACCCTAGGTATTTATTTGATACAGTGGCTAAATTAGCGAAAAATAAAGCTTCAACTTCTGATGTTTCCAAACAGCACAGCAGTAATGACTTTATGAACTTCTTTACTTGCAAGATTGATAATTTCAGAGAGAAAATTATAACCATGCAACCGTCTACTACAGTATCGTGTCAGACAGTGTACTGTAGTGTCCCTGAGGAAAAATTCCATTCATTCGCTGCTTTAGGAGACGAAGAATTGTTTAAACTTGTTACATCATCAAAATCAACAACATGTATGTTAGACCCTATACCAAGTAAGCTATTGAAAGAGATGCTTCCAGAGGTCATAGATCCTCTTCTTAATATCATTAATTCATCATTATCACCAGGGCTTGACATTAACACCCGCCAACCCGCCAAATGCGGGTAGATTTCAGCTGTGGCGGGTAAAACAGCCATTCCCACTAGCCACTTTGGTGGGTTGAATATAATTTCAGTCTACAGCCTAATCAAAGGTAACCAAGCTTGTTGTAGCACAAAATTACAATCCGATCACAATTCGTTATCGATTAACTTGCAGTTAGTGAAGGTGGGATAGGCGGAATCGCGCTGAATGACACACAACAGAAGCACTTTCTCTCTGTCGCGCGTGCGATCAGATCTCCTTGCGCCTGAATAGTCAAATACACGTGCATACAGATGTTAAAATGTCCATCATGTGCAGTATCTCGCATGAATACAGTCGATTATGGCTTAAGTGGATGTAAACAGGTGGGTAAAAACTATAATGTGTCAGTATATTACGTCCATGCATTCAGCAGCCCAATTAAATACCTGTCTGTCATTAATGTAATCAAACAACAAAAGATGATAAATAAATGTTAAATAAACCTACTGTATCTGAAAAAAGAGTTTAGGCTATTTAATTTACTATTGTATTTGTAATTTGCTAATTTGCTTCTTTGTTCTTTTTATATAGCTTAACAAAAATAACTTAATTAAATAACTAAATTTATCATACTGTGGTCATATTACCCACCCCTTGCCCACCCGTACATACCAGCTGATATACCATAGGCCTAGTCTTGATTTAGGTGGTCAATCTGCATTTGAAAGTTTGAAAGGGTTTTAAATCTAGCTACTCAAGTAAAATGACTCAAAATCAAGCAATTTTAGCATACCAAAGTCAACTTTAATCATATAAAATGTTAATTTCCCAACAGCAAAATTGTGGCCAGTGAAAATGCAGAGTGGCTAGTACTTTGGAAAAACCACTAGCCACAGTGGCTGGTGTGCAAAAAAATTAATGTCAAGCTCTGATTATCACTAGGATATGTACCGAAAACTTTTAAGCTGGCTATTATTAAGCCTCTTATTAAAAAACCACAACTTGATCCTAGAGAATTAGTCAATTACAGGCCGATCTCGAATCTACCTTTTCTGTCAATAATACTAGAAAAGGCAGTATCATCGCAACTATGTTCCTTCTTAGAAAGAAATGGTATCTGTGAGGATTTCCAGTCAGGATTTAGACCATACCATATTACTGAGACTGCTCTCATTAGAGTTACTAATGATTTGCTCTTATCATCAGATCGTGGTTGTATCTCTCTATTAGTGTTCCTGGATCTTTGTGCTGCATTTGACACTATCGACCACAAAATTCTTTTGAATAGACTCGAAAACTATGTTGGCATTAGTGGAATTGCATTGGCATGGTTCAAATCTTACTTATCTGACCGTTATCAGTTCGTAGTAGTAAACAAAGAGATGTCATATCGATCACAAGTTCAATATGGAGTACCGCAAGGCTCAGTACTAGGACCGTTGCTTTTCACTCTGTACATGCTACCCTTGGGAGATATCATTAGGAAGCATGGCGTTAGTTTTCACTGTTACACTGATGATACTCAGCTCTATATTTATTCGCACCCTGACTAAACTTACCAATTCACAAAATTAATGGAATGCATAGCTGATATAAAAAATTGGATGACCAGTAATTTCCTACTAAACTCATAAAAAACAGATATTCTAATTACTGGACCAAAAACCTCTGCACGTAATAACCTAGAATACTGTCTAACACTTGATGGCTGCTCTGTTAAGTCTTCGTCTTCAGTTAGGAATCTGGGTGTGCTCTTTGATACCAATCTCTCATTTGAAAGTCACATTTCTAGCATCTGTAAAACTGCATTCTTCCATCTTAAAATATATATATAAACTATGACATATGCTTTCATTGAAACATGCGGAACACATTATAGTCCTTCACGTCTATTGCGATCTCAGAATTCAGGCCAATTAATAATACCTAGAATATCAGAATCAACCGCAGGCGGTAGATCCTTCTCCTGTTTGGCATCTAAACTCTGGAACAATCTTCCTAGCATTGTTCAGGAAGCAGACACACTGTCAGTTTAAATCTAGACTAAAAACGCATCTCTTTACCCTGGCATACACTGTAAAAAATTTACCCGTAAATTTACAGTAAAATACTGGCAGCTGTGGTTCCAGACATTTACTGTAATTTTAAGGTTTCAACGCCGATGGAGAGTATAAAGAAGAAATAGATTATGGTACATAATTTTCTATTTATTAAAACACAGGCAGAATGGGCATTGACAAATTGTTTGAAACTGACCCAAACTGAATCTCAGCATAAACACAAACGGTAAGTTAAGAAAAAAGAAAATAGCACTTGCTTTAACGAACAAAAATAAGAAAACTTTTAAGAATTTCAAAAACTAAATTCTCACTATTCATTTACCATGATGCTATCCCAGATGTGTACAACTGCCTTTCTTCAGCAGAACAAATATTTTTTAAAAGAAATTTGAGATCTGTAGATGCATACCATGAAAATGAATAATGAGAATGCTTATTTTTGAAACTATACTGCTCTATATTTAAACAGTATGATAACAGTTTTAGGAGGAAAAAACAATGTCAAAGAGAAAAGTGTAAATTGCACAGTCTAATGAGAGGAACTAGTGTGTGATTAAACCTTAAAAAAAAGAAAAAAGAAAAAAAAAAGGCCAATACATCACACCAACTTTGGTAGATTCTAGCAAGAAGTCTGATGAAACTAGTCAACCCAGGTCGAGAGGAAAACATTAAGAAAATGTTAGTGACTATATGTAGCACATGGCAAAAGACAGTCATCATATACAGTCTGGACACACTTTTAAATTAAACAAAAAATGAACTGTTTAGTAGATGAACGTAATTAGAAACTAAAGTAAATAAATGAGGGTGTAAGTTTGTTACAGTAGAGAAAACAAGACAAACAGAAGAACAGAAGCAGGGGCCAAGACATGCCCAAACAGTTTAGCCGTGTGTAAATACATGTAAATCAATTTAAGGGTTCCTATAAAAGAAAACCAAATAATTTTCGCAATATTACCTCTTTATACTACAGCTGTTCCAGATAGGTCCAAGCAGAGCCATTGAAAAACAGAGTTGCGACACTCCCATAGACTTCCATAGGAACTTTGGAATGCGGAAGTAACGCGTGTCGTGGAGCAGCCGATAGTTCCAAACACTGATAGTTCCAGCGCTGAACCCCATTCATTTTCAGTGATTTCGAAGTTCACTCGCTGGTAAGTTGATGAAATTACTGCATTTTTGACATTTGAACGCATTACCTGACCTCTCATGAATCTAGTCAGTAGTTGTATTTTATGTAGCCAGCTTTAGTTAATGTTTATTGGAAGATGTTAGTTAGACTAATTTCAGCTAGCTTAAGTGACCTACACTTGACTTCACTAACTTTAGCTACCATAACCTGACATCAGTTGGGCTACATTTACCTTTACAAGTTCGTTGTCAAACAACATTTATCTTCAGTTATTAGATTTGTTGTTAATGTTAGCAACACTTAGTAGCCAGTTCATTAAAGTACCAGAGAATAACACAGTAAGGAGGTTGCATACACTTAGTGGCCACTATATTAGGAACACCTTTATAATCTAATGTAATTCAATACAACAGCTATGCCAGGAATTCTATTTTAATGGAGTTTATAATCCGCCAGAAATGTGTAAATTCAATACTGAGGTCATAGTTAAAGGTGACGTTGCACTACATTGTGTTCAGATGGATTTCTTATTTACATACATGAGGTGGTGGCCAGAATATTAAACACATCTGGATATGAAGCAACAAGTGCAAAAACACCCCTAAAACACCCACAAACTATGACCTCAATGCTAATCATCATTAAATTTACACCTCTATGACAGCATAAAAAAAAAAATCTTTTCCCTTATTTGCTTAATTTCTTGGATGAGCAAAATAATCACCCAGCTTCTTCCATAATGTTATTGTGTGGAAGAATAAAAATTTGAATAACAATAGTGGTTTGTATATAGATATATATTTTTTTCTCATTTAATTTCAAAATCTGTACTGAAGTACAGAGCCAAAATAACAGAAATCATGACAAATGTCCAAATAGTTATGGACCGAACTGTAGGTGTGTGCTCTCACTTCTGTAATGTCAACCTCGTGAAAATGTTTGGGAAACGTGTATTTAATCTGTCCTTCAATGTATTAACCTTAACACCGTTTACTCTTTCTTTACAACTCCCAGTTCTGTCCAGCAGCAACAGGTTTGACTTGACTCAAGACCCGGTCTCCTCTGGGACTCTGACACAGGCCCTGTTTCCACCTGAAGTTAAGATGCATTTTGGTCGATCGTATCACAAGTCTGAGTGTCATCTGATGTCACCTGTTGGGGTTTGGGTTCCTTGCCGCTGTCGTCTTTGGCTTGCTTAGTTGGGGACACTTGACATTTGATATTGAACAGTGCTTTGATCTGCCTGCATTGACACTATTCTTTAAGAGCTGCTGTGCAGCCAAAATTATATACCAGTTATCAATGTAAAGCTGCTTTGACACAATCTGCATTGTAAAAAGCGCTATATAAATAAAGGTGACTTGACTTGACAAGTGGACAAGGGAGACACATACACGTTTACACCTGGTGTTTTAATCCATCTCTTTTGTCCTCTTTCAACCACTTCTGTCCTGATTTCTTCGATGAGTGGGGAAATGTATGGGTTTTTAGATCTTTCAATCTAATGGACAAAATAAGCTTGAGCAGTTTACATATGAACGCACCAAGAGATGACAGGAAAACATACTGAGAGCATCAGTGTTCGCTTCTGCTCTGACAGCCACGAGACCAGCTGAACGCTGTGAGTGTGAGTTAGAAATCAGTAATGGTGAGAAAACATTGTGCTTGGTACGTTTTTCATCTTCAAACTAAAATTGGGTCTTCAGCCAACAAAGTTTAAATCCTGTCTGGCTCGAGCGCTTCCCATAATGTTTACACATTAGGTCAGTAGATGGAGAGTAGATGGTCTTTAGTGGCTGTTCAAACACATTCGACCACATGAGCGTTTACACTACGAAAGCAGTCCGGTCGAATGCATTTTCGACTACTCCTGAAAGTGGTTGAAAGTGGACAAACTCAAACTGTTTTAGACCCTGTTTACACCTGTATTTAATGTCGTCCACTTGTGATCCGATCAGCCAAAACGCATCTTAATACCAGGTGGAAACAGGCCCATAGTCTGCTTCTGGCAGTGGAATGCTCTCACTCAAAAATTCAAGTAACTATAGCATTACTTATAGCGTGGAGTTTGAATGCTTTTGTTATCAATGTATGGTCTCCAGATCATCCTACAGCTGCGCTGGAAGAATGTAATGGCTATTGTGAACACTTGTATTCCTTTTCTGGCCTGTTTTCTGCCATCTTTCTCTCCCTGTAGGAAGTCGAATGAGTTTCCTTGAAGACAGAACATTCCAGGAAAACTTACCTACCCTCTCCCTGGATATAATATATAATTAAAAGTTTTGTTGAATGCAATTGTTTGCCTTGAAAATTTTTCACTGTTGACCAAACTTCTTTCTTGACTTAAACTGAGCAGCTTCATTCACTGATATTCACTTGTTGTGCATGTTTATGTTAATGTATCTTAACATAACATTAGGATGTTAGTAATTATGACCATAGAAGCACGAGAAAAATATATACAGTACATGCTGTAAATGTATACCTTATGGGAACAGCCCTCCTTCCCTCTAAAATTAAACACGCGAAAAATTAACTTAATTCAAAGGGCTTTATTTGCATGATATATATATATATATATATATATATATATATATATTACATACATATGTATGTATGTATTTGTGTGTGTTCTGAGGAAGGTTTAGCCTATGTTTAGGCCATACTGAAATGAATCCAGTTAACAGAAATGTTAATGTTATGGATCTTATTTAGGAACTTTGTTAATTCACTAACCATCTCTCCAGTTACCTGTACATTTTAACAGACCACACTGTTAACGATAATGCCGTCTTTCTTACTCTCCAGATACAACAATACAGTACTGGAATTGTAGTCAACGTATAAGTAATCAATTTTATTCAATATTTAATCAATATTATGCGTTAATATTTACCGAAAAAATTGCTGCAAATACAGTCGTTGCTGTAAATGTATTTTATGTTATGGGAGCAGCCCCTCTTACCTCCAAAATTAAACACAAAAATGATTAATGCTGTGTTTCCGCCACTCCCCAGGAAAAAAAGGCTATTATATGTATGTAATGTAAGTGTCAGCGTAATAATCAATGTATATGCTACAGCTGTCTGTCCCGCTTAAAACCATTCAAATTGGTTGACAGCGCGGATTTGTTTGGAACTATTGAGAGCTACATGAACCACGTGACAGTGTGGCGGCGAGATCAAAGAGTGTCGCAACTCTCATATTTAACGGCTCTGGGTCCAAGTAGTTCCAGGCACCTTGAGGATTTGACCATTACAGTTCCATATCACTTTGCCAAACCATTTCAGTTATCTCAAACGTCCTTAGAACCTACAACAGCAAAAGAGTCAACACCCACAAAGAAATTGATCAAGCAAATGTAGCAAAAATATAGCAAACAGGATAAAAATGACAAACTTTTTTCATGTTTTATTATCTATGGAACGCATACTCTCATTCTCCTGCTCTTTATCCATACAAACGCACACACAAATAGTGCAAACACACACTCACACTGGGACGTGAACATACATTGAAACTTTATCAATAAAATAGTTTCGCAATTAAAAACCTTTGTGTCATTTCTCAGTTGCGATGTAGTAATGTGTTTGTTCTTGAAGCACTTCTCCATAACTAGCTCTAAAATTATGTTTTGAATTAGCAATGGAGGCTTGGTATCAGATGTGTAAGAAATAATTACACACAAGATCGTTTTAAGGACAAAAACCTGACAAATGTCTTGAAAGACAACATCTGAATATCTTGAGGTGTGGTGACCGAGGAGGAATAACTAACGACGGGCCGTTGAATTGCGCTTCGAGACGTGGCTGCATTACAACCTCGGATATGCATTATTTTTCAAATAATTCAGCGGCCCGTTGTCAATTATTCTCAAACCTAGCGAACCTAGCGTTATAATCGGAGTTTGGAGAACACTGACTAGTGAAATGCCTCACCCCCGGTTGAGGTCTGTCTGGCCGCAACACGCGATTCGCGCCAAGTAGTAGCCTACAGTAAAAAATGTCTCACGAAAAAGGTTGAGTGCAAACATAGTAAAATAACAACAAAGAAATAAACTTACCTTGAGCAGTTTTCTTCTTTAGCAGATGCAGACGGCAAGAGTTTTCAAGAGATTCCGTTGCTTCCTTTCTTTACTCCGGAGACGAAGAGGGCTCGTGTTGAAGATACCTCGCCCCTATGTGCTGCTTTTTACAGCACGAGACCGTTTTTTTAGGTTTACTGTTAAATGCAGTAAATTTACTGCAAGTGCTTAATTTAATGACCATTAGCTGTAAATTTACATGATTTAACTGTTAATTGAAATAACAATATTTTACTGTTGGCTGTAATTTTACAGCAATTTTTTAAAGTGACATAACACTTTTTTTAAAGTGACATAACATTTTTTTTTTGCAAATGAGACTATTTTCACGTTTTTGTGAGTTTTTGTTCGTAATTAATCAGCTGTTTTGTTGTGGATGTACCGAACAGGAAATCCGCTCTTGAATAGAGAAAGACTCACTCTTCAAACCATCGATCCAAGCGTGCTAGCATTTTCTGAGGACATGTTGATGGTATATAAATCATGCCCAGAACTCAGCTCTGCCATGAAATGTCAATCAAGGCAACCATCCATTCAGAAACCAAGAAATTTGACACTTCAAGGTCAGGAGGCTGATCTCTCACATTAGTTCCAGGTGATGCGCACGAGCTGGTTTGAATGAAGTTTTCTTGTGGATTTATAATAATAATAATAATAACTTTATTTTTATATAGCGCCTTTAAAGTAGCTTCTCAAGGCGCTTTACATAAAACAAGCAAATGAAAATACAACACACACAAAGCAGAACAAGTTATATACATTTATGCAAAAAATAAAAATCAAGACAGTCAAGAAAATGAGATTTAAAAATACTCTGTGCATCTCTGATGTGAGGAGGGAGTGCATTCCAAAGCCTAGGAGCGTAGGATGAGAAAGCCTTATCCCCTACAGAACACACCCGTGTCTGTGAGACTGCCAATAGACCTGCTTGTGAGGAGCGTAAATGACGCTTAGGTGTGTATACGGTTAAAAGTGCAGACAGATACTGGGGGGCCAGACCATGCAGTGCCTTATATGTAAACATGAAGACTTTAAAATCAACTCGGAACCTGACCGGAAGCCAGTGCAAGGACAGTTGGTAAAAGGCAAACAAAAGGCAAAGGCAATTGGTGTAATATGCTCATTTCTCCTGACTCCGGTCAGGATCCTAGCAGCTGAATTTTGCACACGTTGCAATTTGTTAAGTGTGGTTTCGGGAACCCCAGCCAGAAGTGCATTGCAATAGTCAATGCGCGAAAACACAAAAGTATTAATAAGCCTTTCAGTCACAGAAAGGGATAACATAAAGCGGAGATGAAAAAAGGAGTTATTTACAGTGTACTGAACATGAGAGTCAAAAGACAAACTTTAAAAATAGTGAACCAGCTTTATGAAGCTGATGAGAGGTGCCAATAAGCAAGACCTCAGTCTTATCACTATTGAGACACAAAAAGTTTTGGGACATCCATGTTTTTATCTCAGAAATTCAATGTGTTAAAAAAGGAAGGTCCAAATTTTGACTAGGCTTAGAGTGAATATAAATCTGAGTATTGTCTGCATAAAAGTGATAATTAAGCCCAAGTGATCTTAAAAGCAATCCAAGTGGAAATATGTAAATGCTAAAAAGTAAGGGGCCTAAGATTGAACCTTGAGGAACACCCGCTGGTCACAGACCGGAATCCACTCATATATACAACCTGTGGACGATCAGAAAGGTAAGATCTAAACCATGTTAAAACAGACATTTGAGTAACAGATTGTGATTGACAGTATCAAAAGTGGCACTAAGATCCAGAAGGATTAGAATAGAAAGAGAACCAGAATCTGAGGCTATTGACAGATCATTGTTGACCTTGACCAAGGCTGTCTCAGTACTATGAAATTTTCGAAAGCCAGACTGAAGGGGCTCAAAAAGATTATTTACTGTAAATTGTAAGATTATAGTTTATGGACTGTTTTGATTTTCGATAATTAGATCTAGAAAGGGAAAAGCATCAATGGTGTTGATAAAAGAGATCTTAAAAGCTAAACTTAAAAGTTGCCTCGGCCAGCAACGAAGGGAGAGGACTCTGCGTTTGGTATGTATATGAGTAAGTGAGTGACGTGACATGTAGCCAAGTATTTTTTTTTTTTTTTTGTAATCTCAAAGGGTTTTCTGTAAAATGACACTAGGATATTGCATTTATACCACTGTATATGGATATGGGGAGACTTTAGAAATTACATTAAAAAAGGTAATATTCTTCCCTTCAGATGCATTTCAATAACTCTTGCATACAACATGATTGCATAAAAAATTCTTTTTTCCAGTGTTTGCTGAAATCTAGAGGAAAAAAGCAAATCTGTCTTCAGGGTGCTAGAGTACAGGGCCTGAGTTATACACTTTTAAAATAGAATTTATAACAAAAAAAAAATCAAAAAGTTCCTCTATTTTGGGTGAGTTTATTACAGCACAGACAATATATACTATAATGTTTAGCACTTTCAGCAGTTTATGTAAGGGTTTCCTGTAAAATGACACCAAGATTTTGCATTTAGACCACTGTATGTGGGTATGGGAAGCTTTTCAATTTGGGTAGGCCAAATCCAGGCGGAAATCTCCAAAAGGAGGTTAATTATCAGGCAAGTTTGATATATGATGGTGGTCCGACGGTGAGCCTAAAGTGGTGGTCCAATATCTGGAAATCTGATCTTACTATCTGGGCTTTTGCTTACAGTTTGTTCCCCTCACTTTGAAAATGTCTCCTGCGCACCTGCATGTTACAGATAAAGGGAACCTGCTGATTATTGATAATGATTTGAGAAGAATACCTTTATTTGAAATATGAAATTATCAAAAGTTAAACATATTATAATTTATAACAAAGTTAGCAATTAAATAACAAAAATGAAACTGCATATATAAAATATTAGCTTGGCAGTTATGAAAAAATACAGAGCTGAGAACACAACTGAACCTCACATAATCTACATTCACAGCTTCCCAGCACGGTGTTCCCTTGTTTTCCCAAGAAAGTATGATGACATTGGGCCTCAAAATAAACCATATAATATTAGTCAAAAGTCTTCCAAATATAATTCCTTCGAAGTGATGGTGCTTTACGTAACATTATGTAAGTTCATTTGTAAGTTCATTTGTGCTGGCTACTGTATACAGGCCACCAGGGCACCATACAGACTTTATCAAAGAATTTGCTGATTTTCTTTCAGAGTTAGTACTAGCTGCAGATAAAGTCCTTTTTGTTGGTGATTTTAATATCCATGTAGATAATAAAAAAGACTCATTGGGATTGGCATTTACAGACATTCTAAACTCTATTGGTGTTAGACAACACGTGTCAGAACCCACTCATTGTCGTAATCATACTTTAGATCTAATATTGTCACATGGAATCGATATTGATGCCGTTGAAATTCTGCAGCAGAGTGATGACATCTCAGATCATTATCTAGTCTCGTGTATACTACATTTAGTCACGGCAGCTAAACTGCCTCCCTGCCATAAATATGGTAGAACCATCACTTCTATCACTAAAGATCGCTTTCTAAATAATCTTCCCGATCAGTTTCATCGCCTTAGCATACCAGATAGCTTAGAAGACCTCGATGTTGAAACAGAAACTATTGCCTCTGTCTTTTCCAGCACATTAGACTCAGTTGCTCCTTTGCGTTTAAAAAAGATTAAGGAAATTAATCCAACGCCGTGGTACGATGAGCACACTCTGGCCCTAAAGGTAGCAGCCAGAAAAATGGAGCGCAGCTGGAAGAAAACAAAACTAGAAGTTTTTCGCATTTCGTGGAGAGAGAGAATGATTGAGTACAGAAAGGCCTTAAAAAATACTAGATCTGCCTATTTCTAAAATTTGATACAGTGGCTAAATTAACAAGAAATAAAGCTTCAACTTCTGATGTTTCCAAAGAGCACAGCAGTAATGACTTTATGAACTTCTTTACTTGTAAGATTGATAATATTAGAGAAAAAATTATAACCATGCAACCGTCTACTACAGTATCGCGTCAGACAGTGCATTGTAGTGTCCCTGAGGAAAAATTAAATTCATTTACTACTTTAGGAAAGGAAGAATTGTCTAAACTTATTAAATCATCAAAATCAACAACATGTATGTTAGACCCTATACCGACTAAACTATTGAAAGAGATGCTTCCAGAGGTCATAGATCCTCTTCTTAATATCGTCAACTCATCTTTATCACTAGGATACGTACCAAAAAGTTTTAAGCTGGCTATTATTAAACCTCTTATTAAAAAAACACAACTTGATCCTAGAGAATTAGTCAATTACAAGCCGATCTCAAATCTCACTTTTCTGTCAAAAATACTAGAAAAGGCAGTATCATCACAACTATGTTCCTTTTTAGACAGAAATAGTATCTGTGAGGATTTCCAGTCAGGTTTTAGACCGTACCATAGTACTGAGACTGCTCTCATTAGAGTTACTAATGATTTGCTCTTATCATCAGATCGTGGTTGTATCTCTCTGTTAGTGTTACTGGATCTTAGTGCTGCATTTGACACTATCGATCACAACATTCTTTTAAATAGACTCGAAAATTATGTTGGCATTAGTGGAACTGCATTGTCATGGTTCAAATCATACTTATCTGACCGTTATCAGTTTGTAGTAGTAAACAAAGAGATGTCATATGGATCACAAGTTCAATATGGAGTACCACAAGGCTCAGTACTAGGACCGTTGCTTTTCACTCTGTACATGCTACCCTTGGGAGATATCATTAGGAAGCATGGCGTTAGTTTTCACTGTTACGCTGATGATACTCAGCTCTATATTTCTTCGTGCTCTGTTAAGTCTTCGTCGTCTGTTAGGAACCTGGGTGTGCTCTTTGATACCAATCTTTCATTTGAAGGTCATGTTACTAGCATCTGTAAAACCATTCTTCCATCTTAAAAATATATCTAAACTACGACATATGCTTTCAATGAAAAATGCAGAACAGTTAGTTCATGCGTTCATGACCTCAAGGTTAGATTACTGTAACGCTCTACTGGGTGGTTGTTCCGCTCGCCTGATAAATAAACTACAGCTCATCCAAAATGCAGCAGCTAGAGTTCTTACTAGAACTAGGAAGTATGACCATATTAGCCCAGTTCTGTCAACACTACATTGGCTTCCTGTTAAACATCGTATAGATTTTAAAATCTTGCTAATTACTTACAAAGCACTAAATGGTTTAGCTCCCTAGTACCTGAGCGAGCTCTTAAAGCATTATAGTCCTTCACGTCTATTGCGATCTCAGAATTCAGGCCAACTGATAATACCTAGAATATCAAAATCAACCGCAGGTGGTAGATCCTTCTCCTATCTGGCACCTAAACTCTGGAACAATCTTCCTAGCATTGTTCGGGAGGCAGACACACTCTGTCAGTTTAAATCTAGACTAAAAACGCATCTCTTTAACCTGGCATACACATAACACATTATCAATTTATATTTTCAAATCCGTTAAAGGATTATTAGGCTGCATAAATTAGGTCAGCCGGAACCGGGAACACTTCCTATAACACCAGATGTACTCGTTACATCAAAAGAAGAATGGCATCTACGCTAATATTAGTCTTTCTGTTTATCCCGAGGTTTACCGTAGTCAACCGGATCCGGGCCGTATCCAGGTGAGACCGAGGACCGGCGCCTTGACACGACCACAACGCAGCCCTGAAGTATCAGCAGAGATTGAATCAACTAGATCATCCATTGTGAAGTCCTCATCGACACGACAGCCAGTGGCACAGCTCCTCAACAAACCGTCCATACCGGTGTGATGAATACGATCCTCAACTGGACTGAACTGGAATAAATACTTTGAATGTTGCGATCCTATCGGACATATGATAGCAACCTGAATCGTAACAAAGCACTGTTCGCCAGAGGAGAACTGGCCCCCCGACTAAGCCTGGTTTCTCCCAAGGTTTTTTTCTCCATTTTAACACAGAAGTCTATTTGCCACCTGTTTGCCATCTGATGTCACCTGTTGGAGTTTGGGTTCCTTGCCGCTGTCACCTTTGGCTTGCTTAGTTGGGGGACACTTGACATTTGATATTCAACAGTGCTTTGATCTGCCGACATTGACACTATTCTTTAAGAGCTGTTGTGCAGCCAAAATTATATACCAGTTATCAATGTAAAGCTGCTTTGACACAATCTGCATTGTAAAAAGCGCTATATAAATAAAGGTGACTTGACTTGTCTAATTAGATATGCCACAAGCCTGGATCTCCTTCATTTGTTTTAGAAAAATTTCCAATGTTGCAGATGCTCCTGTGCCATGTTTTCCATGCTCTGGACAGTAAGATCTGATGATTTGGAGCCTGTTAACTCTACTGATTGGCCTCTTGAGGAATAACTCAGACGTCAACGGATATTGCTGGTCTGTGTGGAATAATATGGCACATCAATTTACAGTGCTCATATATATCAGGCTGATCAGCTCTGTTTAAATTGCTTTGTTAAATAGCTAATAACTAACATATGTCTTCTGTTTCTCTAAGTCAAACAGAGGATGATGTCCAGAATATAAATGCTTTAAAAAGGGCATGCATCAATATTTTTCTATATTTTTATATAAATGTTATCTGTAGCTTTTTTTTTCCAACAAAAAGTCTGAAAAAATTCAGAAGGTCAAAAAAATAATAATATTACTGTTTAAACATTGGATACAAAATTCACTTTTACATGGTGTTTGCATATAAATGTGTCTTAGCAGTGTGTGGACACATCCACCCTACAAAAATCCATTCACTCAATTTTAATCCCCAAAAAACCTAAACAGTCTCAATTATCAAGTTGTTTTGATTTTGGCCCCGTCCACAACCGCTAAAGGACTGTCCCATATTAGCATAGTTTCTGCCCTCAGCCAGTTGTACACTGTCCGCCATTATCTCGACGGAGCAGCTGTTGCAACAAGATTGTCTTGTAAGTGATTGAGGTGTTTTGTTGTTGGAGTGTGAGACTGTAAGAGTGAACATAACAGTCTTCATTTACTCCCGACATCTAAGCCGCTGAAGACACAGTGGATTACTTTTGTTTTAGAAGGGAATGCGCCACAGATCTAATCTCCACATGTGATTTCTGTCCCTGCTGTTTACGTTCACAGATGTAACTGACTGTGTTTGTGAACTTGGTGTGTTTTTGACATAATCTTCTGTGTATTTGGCAGTTTAAACACAAAATTAAGACATGACAGAGAAGTTAGTTTAATGCTCAAGAGACATGCTGTTTGACAGCCAGCTTTCTGTGCATGTGCTTTAGATATGTGTTTAGAAAATGATAAATTAGAAGTATGTACATGTTTGTATGTTTGAGAGAATTACTAATATGCATGGTTTTTGAAAACAAGTCACTGAAATAAGGCCTCAAAACGCATACTAAATATTTTTTCACAAGAGTTTTGGGAACTGTATATTTTAGTCTAGACTTTTTGTTAGGGATGCACCGATACCATGTTTTAAGGACCGAGTACGAGTACCGATTTACATTTATTAATTTATTAATTTCTCTCTCTCGCTCGCTCTCTCTCTCTCTCTTTTTTTTTTTTTTTAGTGAAGTTGCAGTTTTCCAAGCACAGCACAGTGAAATGTAAGACAGCTTTGTTATTATTACTTCAATGAAAAAAAAAAAAAAAAATTTTATGTGCTTGTCACAAACTTAAAGAACAAAAATTTCACAGTGTCCAATAACCTTCAAAGGGCATAATTACCAATATATATAATTGTTGTTATATAAAAAGATATTTACAAACAAATTACAAACAATACAATAAATATTATAGAGATACAACTGTTTTTCAGATACAGTAGGTTTATTTACCATGTATACATTTATTTAACATCTTTTGTTGTTTTATTCACATTAATGACCAATATTTAATTAGCATACGGTCCCTTTAAGACGAAATCCATGGATATTGACGCATATCCTGTTTTCACCCAAATGTTTACGTCCACTTAAGCGATAACCAACTGTATTTACGTGAGATACTCCACACGATGGACATTTTGACAACTATGTTTGCATTTGACTATTCAGGCGCAAGGAGATCTGATCGTGCGCTGTCTGAGAGAACTGGGATTGCGTGCATGCGAGAGAGAGAGCGCTTCTGGTCTGTGTCATTCAGCGCAATTCCGCCTATCCCGCCTTCACAAAACGATAACAAATTGTGACTCGGATGCATAAAACAATGTATTGATTTTAAATTTCGAAGACACTTTTTGTTTAGACAGGCTACATGCGGGGAGGCATGAATCTTCATGAATAATGCTGTGATTCACACCTGAGGAGATTAAGACCCTGCCCCTAATGAGCTGCATAATGAGCCATTCAGTCAGGAATGTGACTAAGTGAACTAAGAAAGAATGCAATGACAAAAGAAATATATATATATTTGTTTGTAGTTTATTTAGAATATAGTTAACTATAAATATGAGAGCCAAAGACACATTTTGAGTACACAGTTATACCTGGAAATAAATCCTGTTCAAAGATATAAGTAAACATCACATACCCGGCATTTGGTGTTTGGTGCACTAGAGAAAAAAAAAAGAAGAAAAAAAGAGAGAGAGAGAGAGAGAAAAAAACGTTCCTGCTTCCAGTCATTGATCTCAGTATGCATGCATGCAGTCCAATGTGGGCCAATATTTCGTCACTATGATTTTCAAATCTGTGAGATAAAAGATAAAAACCCTCTGTGAGCATGCTGATAACAGGATCATATCAGCTATTGTATTAACATTATATTAATGTCCACTCTTAACAGAAAACATGATTTTTGTGATCTCATGCATGCACATATTGTTGCACATCATGTGAAGAAAATTTTGTATAGGCCTATTATATTTTAAATTACAGTACTGGTCAAAAGATGACACATTAATATTTTTAATGTTTTTGAAAGAAGTCTCATGCTTATCAAGCCTATTATAGAGCCTATAAATGTTAATGTGCAGTTTAATATATTGCTAATATGTTTAATATTTTGCTTTTATTTCAGTATTTAATACATATTTCAGTCATATCTCAGTATAGCAATATTTTTTGGGAAAAGCAAATAAGTCATGTTTACTAATGTAAGAAGTAGTAGCTGAATGAAACCACGTGTCTGCCAGAATCATTCACACAGAGACACAGACCATGCCATAACTTACCATTCTCAATCCTCGGCTTGATCAAGTTGATCCTCGAAATGGAATTGAAACCAGTCATGCTCTTCCTTTTAGGTAAATCCTTTTAGAATTATTCCTCACCGCATCTCAAAACGATGAAAAGTACATGAATCTGACTAAGCTTGATACATTTTTTTTCGAGCTGATGTAGGCCTTCGCTCTGTTGCATTGATCGCCTCAGAATTTGCATTTGAATGCTGTGCACGGTCCGTGGGCGTGGCCGCATTAGTGGATAATGAGATGACTTGCAAACAACTGACATCTCTCAATTTTCAAACAGGTTACATAAACAGAGAATATTTGTTTTCGATTTGACTTACATGATTCAAAACCTGACATTTCAATGTTTCCTTAGACACATGTCTCATGTTTGTGTGATTAGTATTCACAGTTCATTCATAGTTCAAGTTACAGTTAATTTTCTGAGGACTATCAGAATGGGCTTTCAGAGGGAGATGACAGATCATGCATCCTGATAGTTTTCTTTAGTTTGCAAAAAGCACAACATTTTGTTTTTACTCTGAGTGTACACAAATAAAAGAAGACATTTCACAGATTAGAATGGCGTATAACTCTTAATTGTATGTCCAAAATTGACGGAGTATTTTGAGTCTCTTTCGCACTGGTAAGAAAAAAATCGAGATAATAAATTTTCATGATGAAGAAGAACTGCAATGTATGCGAGTGTGTTCACGATATAGATGATAATCAAAACAAAGCATATGTTATGTTAATATTTGGCAGAGTATCAGGAGCTGTTGAATGAAGCACTTCCTGGAAAAGGGGCGGGGAGCAGCAGCTCATTTGTATTTAAAGACACATGCACGAAAACAGCATAATTTTGCATGCACTCAAAAATGGGTATTTACAACATGGTATAATAAATGATCTGTGAGGTATTTTGAGCTGAAACTTTACAGACATATTCTGGGGACACCTGAGACTTAAAATGTTGAAAAAATGGGCATCCGACGTCCCCTTTAACATTAACATAATGGTAATACTTTAATTCGATGGACCACTTTAGACTACAAGTAACTTTTCAACTACATTTCAACTTATTATACTTACCTGAACCATAAACTAACAGTCTCCTACTACTCTGAGAGTTAGTTCACATTTAGTTGCAAAATTACTTGTCTAATGTCTAAATTGGACCATTGAAATCAAGTGTAACCAAAATAATATTAACAAATAATCAGCATATTAACAAATCAATGTATAATTAACGTAATAGCAAATATTAAACAATATTTGCTATTACGTTGATTATACGTTGATTTGTTAATGTGCTAAATCAAGCATTAATAAATTAGTCAAGACACTAATATTATAAATCATAATTTAGGCTGCTGATACAGAAGGTGTACTGCTTGATACAGCTACCGCATTCTGTCAACATTTATATAACATATGTCACATGTGGTTGCAAGGAAGGCAGAGCACAATCCAAAATCTAGTAGAATATATAAAGATCCAACAGAACAAGTGAGCAGGCAGCAACACATACACATACCATTAATGAGACTGAACAAAGAACTGAACTCAGGCAGGAACTTAAATACACAAAGGTAAATGACAAACAGCTGTGAGGATCGTTAGTGTACATGGTGACTGATGAGTGGCGGCAATGTGGAACAGGGAACACAAGACAGGAGGGACAACAAACTGAAAGTCCTAGAACTGAACATAATGGTGACAATATGAAGCTTATTTAAAATTGTTCAATTCTCCAGTAATTTCTTTGAAGTCCAAATGTATACACTTTTTTATCTTGACTGTCAATTGTATATACTAGTAGAAAGATAATCTGAACCTTATATATGTGTGTATATATATATATATATATATATATATATATATATATATATATATGAGCACTGTAAATATGATGAACGCAGGCCATTGAAGTGGAAGTGAAGCATCTCAGTTTGGGCCAGTCAACTATAGACCGGAACTAGCAGTTATGTACTACTATGTCATGTTACCATAGCAATATTGATTTGCAAAATAGCCCTTCTGTGGGCCTCTTGCTATTCAGGTTCAGCATTTCACGCTGTCTGACGCTCCTGCGTTAACCACATACCAGACATTTAGCAACTGCATGACACTATCCAGTAACTCTAAGGAGACTGTTGAAAGCAGTAGGAAAATTTAAACAGCTGTAGGATTTTTATCTTGTGCATTCTTTCATAAATTGTTTAGAAATACGAAATACAGTAATATCTATGACCTAGATTGCTCAGGGCAAGAAATCCGTTTTAGTGTGGCTTTCATTCTCTCTCTTTCTGTCTGTATTCTTTTGTGTACCCGAACAATGAATAAGTGAGGGAGTTTGTATAGTCAAATATTATTTTTTCTTAAAGAGTCTAGATGACATTCCATGATCTAAACAGAGCTGAAACACCTGTTCTTCATCATTTCCTCTTAATGCTTAATTTATAAACTCTGCTTTGAGTGTTCAGAAGAATACACACAGAAAACCATCGTAATGACGACAGAAAAGCATTATTTCACTAGACTTTCTAAAGTTTGGAATTATAAACAGTGGTGGTTGCCTTGACAGGGGATCCAGATAACAGATACAGATGGCTTCCTGCCCACCTCCATCCATGACCTCCTCTGAGCCTCCCACCAAAGTCTTGCCGCCACCAGTTTTAATTAAGCAATCCATCTCAGGTGAAAGCTGGAAGTGCTTATGGCATGGAGTGTCTGCGTGACCTGCTTTTATGAATAGTTGAGTAGAGAAAGTAAGCCTGCCATTTTGCTGAGCACTGATCACAAATAACTTAATAAATAAATAATGATGTTGATTGTTCTTATTGATTATATATATATATATATATATATATATATATATATATATATATATATTATCAGTAAGAACAATCATCATCATTGTTATTTATTTATTTATTTGTGATCAGCCTAACAATAAATGAGATAAAATAATTAGACAGCAGTGTACTTAAGATCTATAGTACAGTTCACAGTCATTCTTTTTTGAAGATAAAATAAAATAATTTAATTAAAGTACATTAACCTCTGAGACCAATTTTACAGTTTTTACTGCTAAATAATTACTACTTTTTATATTCAAATATCATTAAATGATATGATACACAGATTAGTAGCTACTCAGCCTTCAAATATTAACAGAAGCAAATGTCATTTTTGTATTTTTTACTTTGTTTCATATATTTTCACTTTTGTTCATATTTGAATGGCATGAACTAATGTTAATGCAACGTTATGCCTCATTTTGAGTTATTTTCTCATTGACTGTAAGAGGGTACATTTACACAACAATGACGTAGCCTACTAAAAATGACTAAAAAGCTGTATTATGCTGCTAGGCCAGTAGTTGGCGATGTCACTTTGTGAAGAAACACTACGTGCTTATAGACTGAACATGTAATACGCATGAGCATGTCACCGCGCGTTTTTGTTGTTTACATGGACACAATATTGGTATCATTTTTAAAAACTTGCACTCTGAAACCCGATTTCAAAAACTTCAATTTTCAGGCCATCAAAACGCCATTTTCGTGTAAATGAACAGCCCCTTAGGCCCCATTTACACTAGTGTGTTTTCGTTTAAAACGCATAACTTTTGCTACAGTTACTCCTGTCGTTTACACTATTCTGCACTACACTACATGGCTGCCCACGTTGTTCGCTCTGCGTATCCTTGACGACCATGTAAACAATAACATGGAGACTGAACTGCAATCTTTGCTGGCTTTGTTGTCATTTTTAGCAGCCATTGTGCAGTTAAACTCTGCATTTTTTTAATACTGCGGCTACCTACATGCGCAAGAAGCAACTGTTTACACTTGTACGCGCATGCCCAGTGTGCATGAACGGTCATGTGACAAGCGTTGGTTGTGTAGTGTAGACGGAGATCGTTTCTGGAATGCTGTGGAAACACCAGTGTAGACGATCATTTCAAACACACTAATGTAAGCAGCGTCTTAGTTATCATTAGTTATCATTGGTATCATTGTTTCCTGTTTTTTTTTTTTTTTTTTCTTTTCCTTACTGTTTCGTTTGTTTTCACTTTTTCTTAGTATGTTTGCATTAGTTTCCATGGTTATTCATTGTTTGAGTAATTTGCCCACCTGTTTCTTGCTTCCTCGCTTTGATTAACCTTTGTATACAGTATATAGCCCTGAGTTTCAAGTGTCCTTTGTCCAATCTCATTGTTGTTTAATGATTGTTCCTTTGCTGGGTGTTTGTATTCTGATCTCTTGAGAGTCTGTTAATTTGATTTGAGTGTTTATTAAAATTAACTGCTGTGTTTAGATCCAGCCTCTATATGATCCTTGCCTCAACCGTTGCTGACAGTAAAGCTTTATTGTCATATTTTTCAAGCACTAAAGTAATAAATTAACAAACTACCAGAGAGGTGGTATTGGATTTCTGAGTTTATAGTGAACATTAGAATTGAGGGTAAAAGAGTAGAGACTAGAACCATTTTTATTTTCAGTACTCTAATTTTTTTTGTTTCAATGGGTCAAGGAGAAGCACTTTATATTGTTTGGCCTGCAGGGTTTTACAAGATTACTGTGTTGCCAACTCAACATTTGTGTTTATTTGGTTTACAAAAAAAATTATTAAGGACATGATTCTGAGAAGACATTTAAAAGAAAACCACATATGGTGAAATCTTTCTGGAATACCCCCATAATATCTGGCTTATCTACAGTTGCTGTGTCATGAGCTGAAGATTTGTTATAAAGGAAGCGCAACGCTTGAGTCATAATGTTTATCTCCATATCAGTTTCATAACAGTTATATGTGCAAGTGTTTTACTCACGCGAAAGACAGCCAGAGCATGACAAATGGAAATTGAGAACAGATCCAGGCTTCCAGTGACGACAGCCTCATTATGCGTTTATAAGAACGCCTGTCTGATCTCACCACTATCTAGTTGGAGGAGATTCAGCCAGACAACACATCGGAAGTGAACGGATAGTGACTCTGGATCTATAATCTGGAGCTGTCACTTAACATGAAAGGTAGGTGAGATTCTTACCAGTCATCTGGACTTTAATAATAATGGTTATATTCAAACAGCACAAGTTACAGGTTATGCTAATGTTGGAAAGAGACTTTAATGTTATTGAATTTAATATGGAGATGAAACATTATGAATACACAACTGAGATCAACTATTTTCAACACATTTTGCTGATAGTCCGAAAGTGTGTAAGAATGTTACATAGCCTACTGAAATTACTTGGAATTTCCTGGTTTTACTCAGTCAGATGGATCGGATCCAGCAAATGACTCCCCTTCATTCCTTGAGTTGGATTAGTTGTTTTTTTAGTTGCCAAACATGAAGGTAACTTTAAACATCACCAATTCAGGAATAAACAGCAGGGATTTGTGATTATCCTGAACATAAATTTACACTGTAGATTAGTGTCATCCATTTTACATGAAAACACCATTTTAGTCGTTCTACTTCAAAGATTCTTGTTTAATGTTAACCACAGCTTCTTTGTAATAACTTACTAGCAATTTCTGAGTCAAAATTATTTCAAAGTAAATGTTAAAAGTAAAAAAAATATATATATCTTTTTCACAGTGTCCCAATGGATCTAAATACATCGAATGTCCTCTGCAACGAAACAGTCGCCTGGATATGGCTGTCTTCTCTCCAGCCTCCATTTCTGGCTCTTATCAGCATCCTAGGATTGGTGGGCAACAGTCTGGTCCTCTGCGTGTTCTGCCTCCAGCGGAAGCCGTGCAGCGTAGCTGATGTGTATCTGGGCAACCTGGCAGCTGCAGACCTCATTATGGTCCTCTGTTTGCCCTTCTGGGCGGTCACTATCGCCCGAAACTATCAGTGGAACTTTGGGCAACTGCTCTGCAAGGTGGTCAACACCGCCATCTCGATGAACTACTACTGCAGCGTACTCTTCCTAGTGCTAGTCAGCATTGACCGCTACCTTGCCCTGGTCAAACCCATGACTCCCAGTAGGCTGAGATGCCCCAAATGGGCCAAGCGTATCTGCGTGGTGATTTGGGCGGTTGGATTCACCCTCAGCCTTCCAGCAATGCTCTTCCGAGGAGTAAAATTCGTTCCAGTTGCAGAGGTGGAAGCCTGCTACCTAGTGTACCCTCATCCGGCCTGGGTGCTCCAACGAAATATTACGATGAACTTGATTGGATTCCTGGTTCCCCTGCCGATCATTTCGCTTTGCACCTTTCACATGGTCAAGGCGCTTAGAAATCGTGGTGTGCTGATTCTACCGAGGGTGCAGATGGAGAGGAAGGCCGCTCATCTGGTTCTGACGGTCCTCGCGGTGTTTCTCCTGTGCTGGACACCATTCCAGCTGCTGCGGTTCTTAGACACTCTTGACTACTTTCATGTCCTTCCTGGGTGCCTCTGGGAGCACATTTTAGAAATAGGCAATGAGCTGACTAGTTATTTAGGGTATACCAATAGCTCAATAAACCCTTTTTTGTATGTTATTGTAGGGAGTCACTTCCGAAAGAGAGCAAGAGGAGTTTTTTGGAGTTTTTTGCATGCTAGACGGAAGAGCAGCTCCACATTGCTCACAAACGTTACTGTTATCAGCAAGTGCAGTGACAGTCCCAAAGACAACAGAATAACACCGCTGGCACGGAGAGCTGTATACCCACCCCTCACACCTCATATGGTGTGTAGGTCATTATGAAGATACAAAGAAACTCAAATGGAGGAGATTCGATTCCCAGGAGAATATTTGTTTGATTGTGCAATCCTGTTTTCCTTCCCTCGCATCTATTCTTTCCATCTTAGCTGAGGTGTGGAAAGAATGAGATGCAAGGATGGAGGAATTGGTGGAATATTCAAGTGTCACATCAATAATTCATGAGGATTTTGCACTAAAATGTTTTGAAAAGACTTTTGTAAACTTTATGTAATTATTAGTGAAATGAAAGAGTGTATTTTATTGTTAATCTTTTACAGTTACTTACAACATTTCATTTTCACGAAAGCAAATTTAATAACCACAAACCTTTATTTATTGTTGTTTTAAAAGAAAACCAAGGAGTATATTCAAAAACCAAAGCTGAATTTTGAATATATAATGTATATATTTCATGTATATTTATATCATTGTATGTTGTGTTATATTAATAAAAATAATTAAAACTGGCTATTTAATTTACTGTGATAAAACATTACTTTGTACTGCTTTAATACCTTGCTGTGCTGTTATGTTTATGTAGCTGGTTAAACAAGATATTTTAAATAAAGCAAGCTGTACTGTTGATGTGTGAAATATGTTTTTAGCCGAGGTTTAGGGAAGGATACACCTATGTTTCCTAGTTCTCCATTCTCCTTTGGAAGCTTCCTCGCCTTATAGTGGGTTTTGTAAATTGATATATCCTTCATGATGGTGCTCGATCGATTTCTGGTTCATGGAGGACAGAGCAGTGAGCAACCAAGGAGCAATTAGAGTATTTAGAAGCACATTATTTTGAAAAAAGTGCCTGACATATACCCTTTTCAGACATTTCTCAGTAAACTTTATTTTACAGTTTCATTGTTACGTGGGTCAGTGACGTGACAGGTCTTATTTTTCTTTTTTTCCTTTTTTTTTTTTTTTGTCCAAAGGCCTTAATAATAATAAAAAAACAAAGATATGACATCCAAAGTATGTAACGTAGTACAACTAGATCTCATTTGTTGAATCCAAAAGGTTTTAATTATATTTTGCTACATATAAATGTATTTTAAAGATTCTGAAGTGTCAAAAGATCATTCGGTTTAACCGTCCAAAGGCCAATACAGCCATTTCATTTGTGATTAAAATATCTTAAAATGTATTAAATGTATATATTTTTTTTTTATTCTGGCATGATTTTACAACAACATATATTAACATAGTGCAAATTGATTGATATTTGAAAAATTCATGTTTTCACTTGCTCATACGTATGTCCCAAAATATCAGGTCATTCGGTACAACCGCTATAAACATGGAAAATATCGTAATATTTAAAAAATTGTAGTAAATAAAAAATGTTTGATTGTCATTTTGCTAGCTAGCTAGCAAGCAGATATCAGACTGTAAGCATTTTTTTAAAATATTGTCATTCGGTATAACCAAAAGTGTCATTCGTAAACCGAACTTTTGGTTAAACCGAATGACTTTTTTTGTGACAAATTTGGTCCATCTTGTAAAAAATGACAAAGGCAGTGTTAATTGATTATAAAAACCACATAATCTCATTGTTAACACTTAATAAAAATTAAAAATTAATTATCTCCATTGTTTTTTTTTACACTTTTAAAAACCTTATTCGTCAATGACCCACAAACTATAGTAATAGCTATAAATTATGCATAATTACATGCAAATAAACCAAACCAAACCCTAATCCTATAACCCTATAGTAAGTACATGTAGTTACTTAATATTACTCAGTACTTAAATGTATAATTACAGTGTAACAAAGACACCTTTAAATGAAGTGTATTCCATTTCTCTGATAGGAACATTCATTTCTTCTTCTGAATGCTGCAATTTGTATGGTTATGGTTATCTAAGAAATTAATTTTTCACTTTGTACAGATACAGTATGAGCATATATGTACGTCAATATTTCAGACTGGGTTATGTCAAATTTAATTATATTAATGTTAATGAGTTCATTTAAACAAATAATGTTAATTAAAAAATAGAATTAAAAAAAAAACACTTAAAAACTTTCCCATTTTTGGTACTGTGTTTGCTCACCATTTGAATTAATATATAACATGGATCCTGGAGTAAAACCAGTTGAGAATCACTGGTGGTCTACAGAAGTGAGTCAATTGTTTTAGTAAATCACATGAACTAATGCACAAAGTTTCCTTTCTCCTCATTTGTCTGACTCAACATGTAAATCTCGCATTGTCTACCCATATTAGGCAGTTATCGTGAATGTTACAGTTACTCCCTTTGTGACAAAGAACTGCACTTACTTAGCATACATTTAAAAAGAGTACTCACTGAAATAAGATTTTAAAAGAATATACTTAAGTGCAAATTGAATATAATGGTTTCAGACCTATAATTAATGAATTACTCTTTATATTGAATGTGATGTGATTTTTTTTTTTTTTTTTTTGCATATAAGTAGGACTTAAGTCTATGTAATTTCATAATTACTTACACTGCCGAATGTACTGACAAGCATTTGCAAGAGCAGCTCTGAGATCTCGTGTGCTGCTGTCACAGCCACTGGGGAGTCTAGAGCCTTGTCCAATTGAGTTTGTACTGTGAGTTGTGTACATTGATTACAGTAGTCAATGTGATGAAAGCTATCTAGCCTCCAGTACGGAAAGGTCACTGAGTAATTATAGAGGTAGATGCACTTCAGAGAGAGTGCATTGCTTTATTCCACAGTAAAACAACAGTGCCCACTAACAAAGCTTTCAGGAAAATAATCACTATTAAAGTATTGCCAAGCTTGTATACTGTACTCCTTTGTGTTAGCTGCTACTTTTAAAAGTTTTAGAGATGACACAAGACAAAAGTTTAGATGAGAAATAAACGTTTGGCTATTGGCTTAATGCTAAACATCAATCTGTACAGTATCAACAGGCCAAAAGTTCAGCAAACAAACCTTTCTTCCATATAATATGAATGCATATGACACATGAAGATAACTATTCCCTCTAAACTGAGTTGTTATGCGTTAGCAATTGAATTTCAGACTTCCTCATTAACCGTTAGCATGTAGGGAGACCTGCTGCTTTTTCCCTGTCTGATATCCCTTAGGACACTGAAGATACTTGATCAGTTGGAAAGATAATGTCTTTTCAACTGTGTTACACTCTGTTTGGAGGGGTAAATGACATCTGGAGGCTTCAATAATCAAGTTGAAACCATGCTCTGTTGTGTGCCATTTACTGTATGCTAATTGCATTGGGTTACATTTAAAAGACAAACTTCCCACAGATGCATACTCTAGAATTGCTGTCTGTTGATTTAAATGGTTGTTAACTGAAAAAAAAAAAGAGGTGTGTGCTGTTGACCACTAGAGGTCAGTGCAAGACAACACATTCTGTGTGACTTCTTCCTCTAGCAATACATACATTTTTTATCCTTTAATGTCTATAAATGAAGTCTATATTTTATTATCAATTTGAGTGAAAAGTTACAATGAAATCAGTGTATTTGAAATAGCACTTTCAGACTTTTGAACCCAACTGTATAATTTAAAGGGGAAAATGTAAACTTCTACTATTACTTCTGGAGTTTGCAAAGTGACAAAAAATCTCTCTCTCATCTGAGACTAACAAGAACAAAATACTAATAGAGTGACATCTTTCAAAAACATTACAAAATCTTACCGAGCCCAAACTTTCGAACGGTTGTGTACAGTATATGAGATCTGGAGTATCACCACAGACAATTCCTCATACACTACACTATCAGCTTTCACTGATCAGATTACTCAAGAAAAGGAGTCTGAAATTACATCATAAAGCTAAATACATCAAATTGTTTACAAAATACCTCTAATGGGTAAGTTACCATATTACCTGTAAACAGGGAAGACAAAATGACTTCAAAACATCTGTAATGGCAACTCCAAGTAAGCAAATACATTCATTATATTCTGGTAAGGGAGGACAGAGCTTAGGCCGAGGGCTTATTACTTGAACTTACGCAACAGCACTTTTACCATCTAGTCACTGGTGAAACTGAGTCATTCATTAATGTGTGTGTCCACTGTATCCGCTAGAGGAAATACACTGCATAGAAATGCAACATGAACAATCAATTGTAACCCAATTTGGGGAGTGAGTTCAGTAAAACAACAGCAGTTGGCTCGGAGAAAGCAGCAGGCCACATCCATCGTCTTGGATGAGCCAAGCGGGGTTAATCTGACTCCAGTAGAGCCACTGACGTCATTCCATTTTCCTAGCATTCCATCCTTTCTCCCTGTATCTTTTAATCAAACACAGCCTGAGATTACAGCTTGAGATATTGCCACCTAGTGCTCAAATTGATTTTTTGCGTGTCAGTGTCATTGCATCATATTTAAATGGTGGTTATGATTCAGTAGTTATAAAGTAGTAATTATACATGTTTTGGTGAATAATTTTAGCACTACTGCATTCATCAGTTAGTTATTATGGCAGCAAGAAAAAAACAAACAAAAAAAACAACGTAACCTTAGAATCATCCCTACTAATAATAATAAGATCATCACAATAATTGCATTTTATAATTAGGCCCATTCTAATTTCTAGACATTAACATTTTACATTTACATTTATGCAAGTTTTAACAGACAGCTAGATTAGGAAGCAAAGACATTTTGTATAAAGTAATTTTTGAGAAATTTCTTAATCTGTCTTGACGGTTTACTGATTTATAGTAATTACACTGTAATAACACAACTGCAGTCAGCAGATTCAATGCATCACAGATGGTGGCCCAGATATTAAACTGAAAGACATTTTGTTAAACCCAGAGAAGAAAATGTCTGTTCCCAAAAAGTATCACACTGTAGCAACAAAACTTTGCTCAGTGCCATTCACACTGCTATCTGTAGCAAGTGTTTTTAACAGCCAATATGGTTATATAAATATATATATATATATATATATATATATATATATATATATATATATATATATATGAGGTTACACTTGGAAAGATGCAAACTTTTACAAAGCTTAGGGGCCATTTACGACACCATTTTCAACTAAAACTGATTACTGATAAAAAAAAACTGATAAAACTTTTTTTTTGGCTGGTTATTGACATGACAAAGGTGTTTTAGGGTGCCTAAAATGCAAACATTTGGAAACGGGTTTAAAAGTGTAAGGTTTTGAAAATGATACCATTATCATCTCTTTTTAAACTACAAAAATGTGAATCTGTGAAAATGGTGACGACATGCACATGCGTATTATGTGTTTAGTCTATAGGCACACATGAGCACTCTGTAAAAGAATGCGTATGTGTGCAGATGCATAGTCTTTCTTTACAAAGTGACATCGCCAACTACTGGTCTGATATGTGTAATACAGCGTTTTTAGTCATTTTCGTGGATATGTGTGAACAGGGATAGTTTTGATAACGTTGTCATCTGTATAAACAACAACAACAACAACAAAAACTTTCCATTTTTAGTACATTGTTGTCGTGTAAAATCTAAATTCAGCAGAAACTCCAGCACAAGCATTTTTTTTAGATGTTCATGACAAACCTGCTCATGACCATGAGTAGTAGCCGCTTGGCGTTTTCCACCCTCATTTACATAAAGCTGAGCATTTCTCAACTTTTAGACACTCTCAAACTCTATCAATGCATTCTCCAGTCCACTGTCTATCCTACAAGCCTCTGTGTGAGCATTTTGCTCAGATCCCATTGGAATGAACTGAAAATGCCTGCTCTGCTGAATTCACAGCAATATAAATTTGACTACATCTTTAAAAACTAAAATTTACCACCTCACACAGTGTTACAAAAAAGGTTTTACGATATCAAATGCTCATTGATTCTCACTTGCTTTGCCATTAATTGCAACATGCCGTGTTTCGGTATGCATTTAAATGAAATATGCAAACTTTCTCAGATCAGGATTTAACATTTTCAGCATTAACAACTAAAATTTTTATTCCATACTTCACATAAAACTATTGTATACCACCAGTGAACACTTTGAATGCAACACATCATTGCTTGGACTGATTTTTTTTGCCATTTTTTGGCAATACATTATTGTGATTAAACTTCTGTGTCTGAAATGTTTTTTCTTTATGCTGAATAACAAAGTGTTAGTTTAGAAATAGGAGAAGGATTATATAATGGTAAATTGTAACTATAAATGTATTATTACTGTACATTTTTTCTGTACAGTTTCATTTTTATATTGTTGAAATGTTGTAATATTTAAGTAGCTGTAAATACATAATACTGCTTACATTTTAGATGCTGTCAGTTCATCCATATTGTACGTTTCAGCATCTTCACAAACAGAAACAATTATAATTATGAATTATATTGCAGTTTGCAGCATAAAAGTTTACTATGAAGTTTGACTCTGTGTCCACATTTCACCTTTAGTATAACGGTGAAGACTCAGAACCCATCTAGACTCCAGAGCAGGTTACCATGGTAACTACAAAACAGACATTTATTGAATCTATGGTGATAAACTGTACAATTTATCCCTCCATCAGCATTTTGATGCTGTCCTGAAATTACTTAAAAACTCAATCACAAATAAACAGTGAAAAACAGTGTTCTTGATTTCTATTTCTTTTCACTTTCATTCTTTACTCTCCACTTGACTGATGTAGATGTAATTCTTATTCTTCCCTCAGGTACTGCATATCTAGATTCATGCAAGGATAATAATACTCATCCAATCAGCTCTCATTTCTGGCTTTTGTTTGTCTCACTGTCACTGACTGCGAGCGTGAGTCACATTGAGGAACTCGTGGAGCCCCCAAGCGACAGAGGCAGCTGGGAACATAAGCTTCTGGACGGAGCACAGCAAAGAACAAGCAGAAAGAGAGAACAGCTCATAACCTCACAGCACTCACAAGGTAAATGGCTCTTAATCTTCCAGTAATAGGAATCATGCATCAAAAACAGGGTGACAACAACAGCGCTAATGAAACATCCTGTTTTCCAAAAGCCTAATCAACACTGTGGATGTTCCTCTGCGGAGGCAGCAGGGAATGTACAAGCTTGTTGATGTAACACATTGAATGTGTGTTTAAGACAACAGCAACACCTAAGCTTGTCTGAAGGGAGGGTTTAAATTAAACCTGAAATTAATATATAAAACACATTGTATTCACATGACTGCTTACTTTTACAAAAAAGTTTGTCTAATAGTCCACTGCTGCATCTGAAATCACATACTTTATAGTAGGTACTACATTTGGTTTGAAACTTACTTCACTAGCGTTAAAAAGGTATGTTCTATATAGTATGAATATGGGTATTATGAATAACATTTTCTGTCAATGTCATGTGACCTACAGAGTCAGTTGCGTTGCTACACCGTCATTCACAAATCTTCCCACGTGGCCTCATGGGATAGTAAAGTGTCCATCGAATACGCACTTCAGATTATCGTCGGAAGTAGTAGATCAACCGTATACTTTTTGTCTAACGTACTATGTATTCAAACATACCACTCATTGAAATACTGTGTTTTGCAAACTATATAGTAGGGAAGTATTCGATTTCGGATGCAGCGCATGTGATTCACCATTGCGGTAAACTATAGAATATTTCACCCAAAAAATTTAACTCCTGTCATAATTTACTTATTAGTGTCTACTTATAATTTATATAATTTTACTTATAAGTTACTTATAATTAATATTTACTTATTATCTCTGTCTTTGTCTGTTTTGGGAGGGTTTTGCACGTGTGTAGCTCTGTTTTCTGTATCATACACCTGTTGTTTATTTCTTTGATTAGTATGACTTTTTAAACTAAAAAGCAGAACTCGCCCCCATTGACTACCACAGTATTTTTTTTTTTTTTTTTTTCCAACTATGTTAGTCAATGAGGGGCGAGATCTGCTTGGTTACAAACATTCTTCCAAATATCTTCCTTTGTGTACAGTAGAACAAAGAAGTTTATACAGGTTTGGAACAACTTAAGGAGGAGTAAATGATGACAGAATTTTTTCCAAAATCATAATTTTAGGTTGAAATTTACTTATTTCTCTGTTTTTAGAAACTATGACTGGCCACCATTTATTTTAGATTTTTCCACTTCAATGGAACAAAATTATTTTTTAAAATATAATATACTTCCTCATAGGTCTGTATGCACAATAACTAGCCTAAGATATGTGAAAATGTTTATGCATTTGGCAAACGCTTGCATCCATTGCCACTTCTTCAAAGTACACATTTTATCATTTATTTTTCCTTTGGAACCAAACCCATGGCCTTGGTTTTAATAGAAGCATGCTCTACTGTTTGAGCTACATGAATGCTATAACAAAAACATGAAAAATGCTTTGAAATGTAGCATATCACAAAGGAGTCAGGACACTGCTGTCATGATGCAAGACAAGTTTTAAGATATTTTGACACAATTATACTTCCATATGCTGCATTCACACTCATTAGTGAAAATTTTTTTTTTTTTTTTTTTTTAAAAAGTAAAAATTTTATAAAGTTTAATTATTAGTAGGAGGTCACTCTGCATTTTCTTTACATACCTGAAAAATTTAGGTCCTGTTGGGGTCCTGATTAGCAACATTTTCAAGGACCCCCAAGAGATTTCCTAATTTGAAAAATAAATAAATAATAAAGAATTATAAACCACTTCATTTTCCACATCTGGCCCTGTCACATTCATCATATAATCTACATCACATTAAGTAAAGAACCTGTGGGCAGAGAAGTTCTCCACATCTCTCCAGCAATAACTTCTTCACCCAGACTATTTATAGTCTAGAACCAGTTGTACTCTCTGCTGGCTCTTCATCCCTCCTTCCCTCTGTCCTCCGTCATACATCCCATTGCGTCTGGGCGCTTGGCTCGTTGGCAAAGTCCTCACCCTCCGTCTGTTCATCCTGCTGATGACAGCACTCTTCCCTTTGAAGATTTTTTTTTTTTTTTTTGACTAGACTGTCTCGTTAAATCACACTCACTCTCCCTTGTTTTTAAACCTACTGTATTTATATTTTTTTAATGTAAAAAAATACATTAAAACACCCACAAGTTCACAGAATTGTTTTAATTTCCTTTATAATACAACTGAAAAGTGTGCATATTGAAAATAGAATAACACTGGTTGTTTGGTTGCTCTTGACTTCATTAATTGGTGCAAATCATATACTTTTACCGCCATGTGTGTATGATTCTAATATACAGCAAAACTTTATTAAACAAACAGAGAAATGGCCACATGAGGCTGTTCTGTAATCAGCTCCACTTCCATGATGGAAGCCTTGAGTATGACATAAGAAAAAAACAACAACTCCTGTACAAGCTTCATTGGCTGCAGAATGAGCCAAGAAGTCTTGTGACAAACTAGCGGACAGTGCTGCCTGTACTTGTCAAGGTTTGCTGGAAGAATAAATCACTTCTAGTGTGCTCAAATACAACCCAAACTCATCAAAAAATCATGACTGGCTACATTTCTGCAAAACCTGAAATATGTTGCTTTTTCGCTGCACTTTTCAGGTGACTTGTCCACAAGAGGCACTATAAACTTTATATTTTTTTCTCCATTGTAGATGCGCGTTTAGCAAACAGCCCAGTGTCATGTAAAAAAGAAAAAAAAAAAAAAAACGTGCCTACGGGTACATTTTTGCATTTCTTGTAGCTCCCTTCACAGCAAATTAAAAGTGAAATGTCGAGTGACTAGCGCAAAATAGTGCATTTATTTTTCTGTGGCAGCATTTTATTACTGTCACCACTATGTTCAGGTTTAGTTCAGTTCATTGACTCTACCTTGTTTACATTCATCACGTGTGTCTCTTTGTCGTTAGGCTTGTTCAAGATGCACCAGTGCTGCGCAGACCGATCGGTGTATGACATCAAAGTACCGCAAGAGCGTCTGGAGAGCATACAACTCCTTATGTTTTTGAATCTGTACTTTGATGTCATACGCCGATGGGTCTGCGCAGCACCGATGCATCTCGAACAAACCTGTTGTGTTCCTACCACTGATCAGTCACCATGGACACTACACCAATCATCACAGCTGTTTGTATTTTAGTAATCATCACTGTGTATTTAAGTTCCTCCCTTTATTTTGTTCATGGTCGGTTGTTGTTTGTGTCCAGTGCATGCTGTCCCACATGTTGGCTTGTTCATAATAAATCTTATGTTATTGAATCATCGTCTTCATCTTCTGTGTAACTAAGCGTTACAATTTGGTTATTGCACATATTGAGGCAGTTTAGAAATGAAATGTCCGTTGATCGGTGCTAAAAGGTAATGTTCTCATGTTTAAAATTAACGTATGGCCTACACCAGGGGTTTTCAAAGTGTGGGGCGCAGAGTGGTAAAAATAAATTAGTTAACGATTAATAATTTCATTCAGTACATTATATAAGAAAAAAATACTTTAAAAAGCGATCTGCTCCTCTGTTTTTGATCAGATCATTTTAAACCCTAACTCATGGAAAATTTTCAGTCCAAGGTTCCAGTAAGCAAATGCATTGAAACAGTAATTCCAAAACAGCCCTAATGCAGAGAGAACCCAGCCAATTTCATCAGATATGGCAGAGAGAATAATGTATTTGGCTTCAAAGCACAACCTCTCTCCTATTCTGTGATTGTTTCAGAGCAGTTCAAGCCATTTTTCATTGTGCTGTGAAATACAGACTGAATGGCGACTCAAAATACCCAACCTCTGCATGAGCATACAATACACAAACCACATCTCTCAGCTGAATAAAGCAAATTAGTGTCGTGCTAGTAAATTTTTGATGGATGATGACTTTAATCAAGGTAAAGACGATTACAGTGGCACACAGGAGTCATACATTAGGCACACAAGACAAAAGTCATTTTTGACAAAAGTAGTTATTATTGATATGCAAGCAAACTGTGTGTGGGCAGCGCTATTGAAAATTAGTAAAAATTAGGGGATGGGGAGACGCCATTGTGTATGTTATGGCAAAAGGGAGGCCCACTGTCTTCGACTTTGAAAACCCCTTCCCTACACTAAACTATACTCTAAACCTAACAAATTTTCCTCTTTCCTTTATTTTTACTCAGCTGTCATGCCTATGTCATGCAGTAGGTGGTGGTATGCACCTTCAAGTGGGTTTACCAATCTGTGACCGCCATTAAAAGGAAAATAAGAATCTCAAATGTGCGTGTGACACGCGAAAACCAATGAGGTCTGTTCTAGTGCATCACACACATGTTCAAGCTTCAAATGATTACCATTGTATGGAATCACTTGAAAGTCATTTAATTCTTTACTATTTATTTTGACTGACTTGACTGACAGACTGGTAATTCTGACACCGTGAGTGTCATGCTTTCTAACCTTGAATCCACTTTTTCCCTTTATGTTGCAATTATTCTGCATATTGTACATGTAAAATACAAGAAGTTTATATCAGTGGTCCCATATTCATAATTGTCACCACACAGTCTGTTTAAAATGTCTACCATTGTAACATGTTTACATCTACCAATGTCTTTATGTAGTATCGGATCGGGATTCGGTATTGGCAGATACTCAATATTCAGTGACTCAATGAATCGGGGGCTCAAAAAATCTAATCGGGACATCCCTAAACAAAAGTCATTGGTGTCTTACTGCCTGATGTTCACTTCAGCTGGAAAGAGCAGTGAAGTTTGTGTACGTTTTTGCAGTTTTGCAGAAATGTAGCTAGAGTCATGTATTTCCAATGACCATGGGTTGTGCAAATGACTGTTGCAGTTGATGTGGGAATGTAGTACAAAATAAAAATCATAAAACCAGTATTTAAATTGTGGACAAAAAACACATACATGAAACTAATCTAATTGTAAATAAAATATCCAATACAAAGAAAGCTGTTAAAAAAGCACATTCAGCCATATTACAGTAGGCTATGTTACCTAGCACCTTTTTGTATTGCCTCTAGGAAACATGCATAACATGCTGAGAAGTGTTATAAAATGAGAAGCAATGCATTAAGGAGAAAACGTGTAGTTTTGTGAAAAAAGGTAATTACCCTGAAAACTATTTATTTAAAATCCAGTGAATGTATCTAAATAAAGCATGCAGAACCTAAAAACTGATTTAAGTGAATGCATGTGATCTTTGAGGTAAGATTAAGCTCCATTAAACCACATAGTGATTTTATACAACAAGTTTATTTATAACAGCACAACTAATTTGTCTCTAATTGGTGTAATTTCATGGCAGTGTAAACATGTTTAAATCTATTCATAACTCATTATGATACATTAACACATTAGCATTCAAGGTGCAGCAGCATAACTTAAGAGAAATAAAAATAAACATCATGTGTGAAGAGCATTTCAGTTGATGGATTTCGGCACTGTGTGGTGTCTCGCACAAAGTCTCCCTCTGTCTCTCTCTCTCTTACTCTCAGTTGGCTGAAATCCAAAGATTTTCAAAGAGATAACAGTTACTATGACAACCCAACTGCATCACATCGCACCTCTTTATTCTTCAGCAACTGATGTGCTCTGTGTTTGTATTTGTGTGCTGCACTTTACTGGTTTACACAGGAGTTAAAGGGATAGTTCAACCAGAAATGAAAATTTGTTATCATTTTCTCACCCACATATATTTTATAACCTGTACTTTCGTTCTTTTGTTGAACTCATAGCTAAATATTTGAGCTGTACAATCTGACAGTACTGTGGAATTGGCTAGTAATTCTTGGTGTGATCCAAGTGGGCTTAAAGTAGGGGTGGGCAATATAATGGTAGACCAGTAGAAATTTGTCACCAAGTAGAGATTTTGGACACATCTATCACAATTAAGCTCACGTGACGTTGCTGTGCTGCGCCATCACAAAAGCTTATCTTTTAAATAAATTTTTAAGCCTTGCAGTTTGTGATTTTAAACCACTCAAATGCAATAAGCAGCGAACAAGGGCTCAATTTGGCATATGCACACCCTGCCAGAGAGATGGTTTCTGAACGCTTTCTGAGAGACTGTTTCGGAGCGCACACACCTGAAACGCATGCATATAAAGCCACTGCTCATAGAGCATGTGAATACTGAACTGAGTACTTTCTGGTGCCTTATTGAGCTTGAACGGTCAAATACACGCAATGTGTCAAAATGCCCATCTTTGCAAGTATCCTCATTAACACGGTCATTTACATCTAAAGCACTATTCGGACAGGATTCATTTTACGTGGAGAGGTGGAGTAAAGTTATTTTTACCACAGCTTCTCAGTGATTTTAGTCCTGTCTGAATGTGCCATCTCAGTAATCATTACGGACAATGTCAGTAAAGATTACAACGACTTTTACCTTCTGTAAAAAGGTTGGGAAAAATTACCTCAGGTAACGCTAATCCCCAGCGAATAGACCAGCCATATACATAAATATTCCATCATTTCCTGTTTAAAAGTAGTTTTCCACAGTTTTTCAAGTATGGAGGCGCTGGCAGAAGCCTTCAGTTGCATTCTAGGCGGTGGGACAATGTGGCAAAGTGGCAAGTGTGGCAAGTGTTTTCCACATACTATTCAGATAAAAAAAAAGGTAGAAAGCACTTGTTAGAGGAACAAAACTTCTTTTAGCTTTAGGTAAGTACCTATTACCATATATATATTTGTTTGTGAATGTGATATCTGGAAGCAACGTAATACGCAAATGATAACGGGGAGGTGACGGAGGTGTGTAAATCAAGTTACAGAATATTACAGGCCTTCTGTGGCAAAATTACATTACCCCATCTATCCTTGTAAAACTAATCCTGTCTAAATAGGGCTTAAGTGAACATAAGCAGTTGAGAAAGAAAGCGTATGTGTATCAGTTTATTATATCAGTGCATCCGGTCTTAAAGTGACAGCAGCATAATATATCTGCTGCTTTCTGTGCTATGAATGTTAATCAAACAAGCACATTGCTCTTGACTTAAACACTTTTGTAAATTTAATAAATATATATAATAAATGTATATTTAATTTACAGAGTGAAGACTAGTGTTTTTTTTGTATATTTGATTACTTTATACAATTTATGTAGTAGCCTATCTAATACTTGAAGTTTATCAGGTAGGTATTTTCAATTGTGTCTTTTGTATTATTGTAGATTTTTGTTCTATTGCTTCTAATTCATTTCTTTCTTCCTATTTATCGCTGACTACTTACTTGTCTTCAGTGAGATTAAGAGGTCTATATATATATATATACACTATATTGCCAAAAGTATTGGGACACCCCTCCAAATCATTGAATTCAGGTGTTTCAATCACTTCCATGGCCACAGGTGTATAAAATCAAGCACCTAGGCATGCAGACTGCTTCTACAAACATTTGTGAAAGAATGGGTCATTCCCAGGAGCTCAGTGAAATCAAGCGTGGTACCATGATTGGTTGCCACCTCCGCAGTAAGTCCATTCATGAAATTTCCTCACTACTAAATATTCCACGACCAACTGTTAGTGGTATCATAACAAAGTTGAAGCAGTTGGGAACAACAGCAACTCAGCCAAGAAGTGCTAGGCCAAGTAAAATCACAGAGCGGGGTCAGTGCAATCTGAGGCGCACAGTGCACAGAAGTCGCCAACTTTCTGCAGAGTCAATAGCTACAGACCTCCAAACTTAGTGTGGCCTTCAGGTCAGATCAAGAACAGTGCATAAAGTGCTTCATGGAATGGTTTCCATGGCCGAGCAGCTGCATCCAAGCCTTAAATCACCAAGTGCAATGCAAAGCGTCGGATGCAGTGGTGTAAAGCACGCCGCCACTGGACTCTAGAGCAGTGAAGACGTGTTCTCTGGAGTGACGAATCACACTTCTTTGTCTGGCAATACGATGAACGAGTCTGGGTTTGGTGGTTGCCAGGAGAACGGTACTTACCTGACTGCATTGTGCCAATTATAAACTTTGGTGGAGGGGGGATTATGGTGTGGGGTTGTTTTTCAGGGGTTGGGCTTGCCCCCTTAGTTCCAGTGAAAGGAACTCTTAATGCTTCAGCATACCAAGCCATTTTGGACAATTTCATGCTCCCAACTTTGCGGGAACAGTTTGGGGATGGCCCCTTCCTGTTACAACATGACTGCGCACCAGTGCACAAAGCAAGGTCCATAAAGACATGGATAAATGAGTTTGGTGTTGAGGAACTTGACTGGCCTGCACAGAGTCCTGACCTCAACCCGATTGAACACCTTTGGGATGAATTAGAGTGGAGACTAAGGACTTCTCGCCAACATCACTGCCTGACCTCACAAATGCGCTTCCAGAAGAATGGTTAAAAATTCCCATAAACACACTCCTAAACCTTGTGGAAAGCCTTCCCAGAAGAGTTTAGGCTGTTATAGCTGCAAAAGGTGGGCCAACTCCATATTAAACCCTACGGATTAAGAATGGGATGTCATTAAAGTTCATGTGCACATAAAGGCAGGCGTCCCAAAACTTTTGGCAATATAGTGTATATATATTGTTATCGTGAAATAAAATTACTCATATTGTGATATAGGAATTTGGTCATATCGCCCACCCCTAGCTTGTAGTGTTTGCTTTCAGATCTGCTGCAGTCATAAACTGTGACTATGAACAACATCCCCCAGGACTGATACAAAAGATGAAGGTAAATCAGAACAGTGCATTCACTGCATAAAAGCAACAAGAACAACCAAACCGACATGAACCTCAGTTGACCACCAGCCTCGTTCAAGCAGAACTTCTCTTCCCTGCCTCTCTGACCTCAATCTGTCCAAAAAGCATCTGCACTGTCAGTTCAGTTATTCATTTTTTGGAAGAATTGATGTTTTAGACAGACAAATGCACTGTAAAAATGGGATGTCTGCAGAACATAAAGGGAAAAGCTTAGGCCTAACTAAAGGTGAAATAAAGTCAAATAATGCACCGATAATAATTATTCATACCTCACTGCATGCTGGGAAAAGCACAAATGCGAATGAACCATAATCCCTTTTTCTTTTGGGGCCTTTTTGAACTCAGAAAAAAAAAAAGGAATTTATTTAACTTACCTGCTATGCTTTATTAAATTGGAAAAAAATGCATATTTTTTACAGATTAATATAGTAAAGTAAAAATGAATAAATAAATAAAAACCACAATAATCATTTTATATTGTGATCTAAGAATTATTAGTGTGTAGTTTTAGCTTACAATCATCAGTCTCATCAGTCTTTTGACCTGCTGTGACCCAGCTGATTCAAGCCACCAGCACTGTTTCCCTTGCCAAGAGCTCACCTGTTCTTCAAGCCACATCTGTACCGTACTGTGACAGGTGTGATTCCAGCTCTAATGTGAGACCTCACCTTTACATGGCACTGAGACAAGTGTCTTCTGCATCTGTCTATGAGAGAACCTTCTAATTTTTTTCAAGAATCCTAGACAAATCAAATAATGTCTGCAAACTTTTACATGCACCCAATTAGCCAGGAAAACTGAAATATAAAGCAGGTGTTAAAGTGAAAAAGACGCAGTCTGTCAAGTTAATGTGGATTTCCACTCTAATAATGTAACAAACACAATAAATGTAACCATTTTAAAGAAAAAAAAGGATGTTTTGTTATAGCTTTTGTGGCAAGGGTCGCCACCACCTTGCAGTATTACAACCTGTGACGTCACTGGGTTGGTTGCCTTGCCTGAGTTCAACAGATACAACGGTAAAGTGACAGTAAAAGACAGACAGTGGAGGACAGAGAGTCAAAGACAGAGACAGTGAAAGATGGAAACTGGACAGCCACATGGCATCAGAAGAAATAAGGGAGGCCACTATCGCATTGCTGCTGGATGTAGTTTTATAGTGTTAAAGTACAAGGACAAGTGCTACTGCCCCTGAAATGGAGAACAGTACTGCTTCGCTTCCCGATACACATTCAGACACTCCATGTTTGCCATCTGTTGGTTTAAACCGGTTGGGTTTGTCCATATGTGACCCAAACATGTTTTGAAACAATCCAGCATCAGTTACGTCGCTTCACTGCCATTCACAAGCCTCATGGGATAGTAAAGTGTCCATCGTATGCACACTTTAGAATCTTGCCGGAAGTATTAGGTCATCCAGGTACTTCTTGCCTACTCGTTTATGAGTACTGTGAATTCAAACATACTCGATACGTTGACCGTTCCAAGATGGCGGGCATGCCGACATGTCTGGAACAGTCAAATGAGGCATCTACATATACGCGGGAAGCAGACAAGGATTAACATAATCACTAACGGGTGGAGAAATATCATTTCAATGGTTAATTTATTTATAAATAAAATCTAGATGGGACTTAACAAATGTAAAGTTATTTGCACTCTTTATATAACAGAAATGGAGTATAGAAGCTCAATGAGCATGAAATAGGCCCATCCCCAACGAATGAAACCCATCGAGGACATGCTGATTCGCCAAACACATTATTGTCATGTAAATTTTTAAATATTGAATAAGCAAAGCCGCAATTAAAATTAAAAGTACTCAACTTGCTGCTGTCATGTTTTTTATCCTACAGTACAGAATAATTTGGGAAGTTTTTGAACACTTTTTAATTACATAGTGGTGTAGAGATGTTCTTGAGATGTTCTTCACACAGTGTGTGTGAAACTGTTGCTTGTGAGAAAGAAGACAGGATGTTGAGAGGTGTGAAGCTGTAGAAATCTTTGCTGTACAAAATGCAATCTTAAGAGGAATATCCCAGGTTAATAAAACAGGTTTAATTAAATTTAAATTAAGTGGGTCAAGTGTACTGGAAGATTTAAGTGTGTGAGTTTAAAGGTGATGATCATATTTTTATTTAAACACCTAATTAATATAAAGTTATCTAGATCATTCATTTAAGGAGCAACAACTTTGATAAATTTATGGTTATGATTCACATGGTAATAATGTAGATTGAGAAACTGGATATAATTTTATACAGAAAAGGTTGGTTAGTGATCACACTAGAAGCTAGTCTTGCCAACACTATAATTTTTTAAGTGAAAAGGCTATACTTTTGATGAACTAGCCTATATTTAATACATATTCTGGTGATGTGCCATTTTCCTATAGACTCTCATTGTAAGTGTATTCTTGTAACTATATACAGTATGTTTGTTTCAATTTTTTATTTATTTATTTATTTATTTTTTCAAACCGACGGATGTCAATAAAATTTGTATTATTAGGGCCCAAGCACTGATGGTGTGAGGACCCTATTGTAATTGCTCGGTCAATTATTCTTCTTCTCTGAAATGAATCGCATTTTTAAGGGCCTAAATATGCTTGAAAACTCGTGAAACTTTGCACACACATCAGAAGTGGTGAAAATTTACATCTGATATGGGTTGCAAAATGGCTCCATAGCGGCACCTATAAAATTTCAATTAAGCGCCCTTTGTGCTACATATCACGTACAAGTATGATATTCGGTAGACCCATGTATCAGCCCAATACCTACAAAAATGTCCCTGGGTGCAAAATCTGAAAACCTAACAGGAAGTGAGATATTTTGAATTTTCTCTGCAAAATTTTTGCTTTTTTTGCCATTTCCAGACATTGTTCTTTAACAAACTCCTCCTACAGCTTTAATCAGACCAACATCATATTTGGTCAGTCTAATCTAAAGTCCTTTGCAATGTTAAATTGCAAATATCTTGAGTTTTCGTTGAGGGGCGTTTCCGTGGCAGCCTGACAAACATGATGTTTCGCCATGAAACAGGAAGCTGTTGTAAGTCAGGCATACAATGTCCAGCCTGCCCCAAACTTCACGTGTGATAAGAGTCCTGGCCTAAATCTACATGCATATATTCAGTAAGTCATAGCGCCACCTGTTGGCAACAGGAAATGGCATGCTTTACACTGTAATTCATTCCCTGAAATGCATTTAAATATGCCATGAAGTACCAAACATGCAACACTTGGCTAAGTGCTAACATATGCGATTAACGTGTTTAACACTGTGATGCACTACTATCAACATACAAAAATATGCAATTGTCTGCAAAACATGCTACAAACATTTTAAAATATGCTAGCAACACTTAGCTGAGTGCTAAAGCATGCTGTCATCATGAAATAGGAAGTTGTTGTAACTCAAGCATACAATGTCCAATCTGCCTCAAACTACACGCCAAAATTTATACTCATATCGCCACCAGCTGGTAGCAGGAAGTGTGGCAATTACAAATGACTGACATTGTCCTCCTATATTTATATACTTTAATGCATATTGTCCACTGTGCTCTGTTTTCCCAAAGCCACCTGGTGGCGGTGGCAAGGGTGCGAGGGCCCTTTCATCGCTGCTTGCAGCTTTAATCTTAGATTGTTTCTTTAAATTTACCTCTCCTCCTTCCAGATAATGACAAGAGGAATTCAGATAAATACAGTAATTTGCAAAATTAACATTTTATTCATCCATTATCACATAATTATCTTTATGTATTTATTGAAATAGAACAAATAAGGAAATTTTTTCTCAAATGAACATGCAATTTATAATTTACGTGTAAGTGTTGCTTTTTGGACTACAATTAACTGAAAACAAACAAACGAACAAACAAACAAAAAGGATGGGATGTAACATTTTAACCTTAGCCCTGATAAGATTAATGGAGCCACACACACTCTCTCTCTCTCTCTCTCTCTCTCTCTCTCACACACACACACAAAACCTTCAAGATGTTCCCAAAGGACATTACTTCTACATTTACCTCCATTTACAGCTTCTTCACTATTATTGACTCAGATGTCAAGGTCTGTAATGCTGAGAAGAGTTGCTTCCCATAGCTCAATAATGTAAGCGGCGGTCTGCAATCAAATTGAAATTTCTCTTTCAGTGACGGCACTAAAGGGCCGCGCGAACAATTTAGCCAATCAAATATTTACTTAAATCCTTTTTTTCATTTACCTGTTACTGAGCATTTAGATCAATGTCTGGTGGCTAATTTTCATTCAACTCCTATTATAAGAAATATTTCTTCCCCATCAAGGTTGCACAATATTTGCTATTGTAATGCAAAATGATATTACACCTGGATACACATTTGAAGGTGAATGTTACTTCAAGATTTTTAAATAGCACGCTGAGTGTCCCTTCATTTGTTGATGTTTTTTGGTGGATTCTTATGTTTCATGTTGACCTTTGAGTGAGGAAATCATATATTTGGTTATAACACTGCCTCAGGACATTTATAAAAAGAGTCAAAACAAAGTGGAAAGAGAAAACTGCAAATTGATTTTTGTTCATCTGTGTTTATTTCCAAAAGGCACTCACTACATTGAATGTAATGGTTGCACAAGATACTGCAGATACTGCGAACAGCAATTTACTAGCATGTGCAGCCCGAAGTAGAGCTCAAACATGGACATTTCAAAGTCTCAAGAAGCATGTTTGTGGTACAATCAATACCATAGCATGATAACATATTAGCACAATAGCATGCTTTAGGGATCCATGTCTCTAAGTTGTATTGAATGCTTTAAAATAGTTTCAATTTTCATAGCTTTTATTCTTAGCACAAATATTCAGTCCGTCGCTGCATTCGCTCTAGACTACTGCAAACATGAAAAGAATAAATAACCGTAGCTTAACAACAAGCATTTTGCTGCAGCTGTAGATGTTTGTACGTGTGCGTTTACGAGTTGGTGGGAATGAGGTACTGATATGTGTCTCTGCCTCAGGGAGTTTTCATTAATACAGTCAGCAAGACAACAATCACATCAGACAAAGCAGTATTTGGTTTCAACAAACACGCACACAAATATGTCGGACACTCTCAGGTGATTAGCACAAAATTATTTAGTGGTGCGTGAAAAGTCTAGTCTAGAAATATTCTTGAAAAGAAGAGACCAAAGACAGAAACTTCTAAAAAAGTGCAAAATTTGAATCTGATCATTGATTTGTTCATGTACAGTTAGTGTTTTCAACAAAGAGTTTCTGGAAAACATAAATAAAATAAATAATAATAAAATTTTCCTGTCAATCTTAAATGGAATTGCGTTCCAAACTTTAATAAAGCTAAAACAGAAGTATGCCGTTTATGTGTTTCATCAATATATTGAATGTCTAGTAGAATTCAATTCAAACAAATTATTTAAAATGCTACCCTGGTCATTAGTAGTAAAGTAGCATTGTAGATATGTTATAATGTTGTGGAATTGCTTCTGTCAGACAGCTAAAAAGAAGTGTCAGCACAATGGCTTGAAGGCATAGTTCACCCAAAAATAGAAAATGTAACTTTAGTTAGTGTGTAATGTTGCTGTTTGAGCATAAACAACATCTGCAAAGCTACGACGCTCAAAGTTCAATGCAAAGGGAGATATTTTCTTTTACAGAAATCTCTGTTTAAGGATTACAACAAACGGCTGGTAGGGACTACAACAAGCTTCTTCCCGTGTTGGTGACATCACGAACCCCAAAATTTACATAAACCCTGTCCCTGGGAACATGCAACAAAGGGGGTGAGGCCATGTTGGGCTGCTTTAGAGAAGAGGAAGAGTTGTAGTAGAGTGTTGTTGCCATGCTGTCATTTTACACCAGACTGCTTCACAAACGAGGGTCAATTCAATGCTAAATTTGCACAAAATATTAACATGACGGCACAAGCTAGTCGATGAGTTGAATCAACTCCACAGCAGCTACATAAATTTATCCACTGACCATTCAGAAACGTCCAGATACATTAACTTCTTCCTGAGTCTCTCCATCAGTGTCCGAAACCGATTTGAACAATGTAAGGCTGAACACCGTAACTGACAATCATCATTTTGGCTGCGTGAGATTCTCCAGCTTTGTCGTTGTTAAGCAATCGGAGAGTGAGCTGTTAAAGCTCCACCCTTTTCTGGAAAGGGGGCCAGGAGCAGCAGCTCATTTGACACACACAAAAACAAATTTGCAAATTTGACAAGCTATAATAAATGATCTGTGAGGTATTTTGAGCTGAAACTTCACAGACACATTCTGGGGACCAAATTTTTATATTACATCTAGTGAACAGGGGCATAATAGGTCCCATTTAAATAAAATGTCTTGAATAGATAAACAGTTCAGTAGTTTGTGATTAAACTCTACTAGACATTCTGTGTTTTACATATTGTTTCCTTTCTACCTTATGGCTTCTCTTCCATCCCACTGTCCTAATCTTTCAAAATATTAAAACAGTACTGTGTAGCAACAACCTTAGATATTTCATGAGAACACAGGAAATTGTATGTCACACATACCTTACAATTGAACAACTACAGTAGGACTACAAGCCCTGAGATTTGATAGGTTAACTTCATAAATCTGGATCACACATATTGATGCACTTGTTTTACAGGACAGTAGAGCTCCGTGCATATACAACGTGTCAACAACTGAATGTTTTTTTTTTTTTTAGTTTTTTTGTTTTTTAAACTTGATCTTTGATCTTGGGGGATTTAAGTCTCAAGGTTAGTCTCTCCATTCAGAATGGGTGGGAAATCTTGACAAGCACTGTTTTTGAAGCAGTTATGCTTCATTGAAGTACAGTATGGCAGAAAGAACATTGAAAGTGCAGCACATTTAGTTACACTTCAAACAAACTGCCAATGTAGCTTGCTACAGATTTTTTTGTTTGTTGTCCAAGACTTTTGAAGAGATTCTTTCCAAGTTATACAAGCATTACTCAGCGGTCTGAAGAAGAGAACTAAGTGTCCTCCAGTGCTACAGTCACCATATTTCCATTATCAAGTTATCAGGACACAGTGAACAGTTAAATGAACAGCAGAAATTGAGATTCTCACATCTCAGCTTAGGGTAAGGGCTAAACAAGGCACTTTTGGCATGTGTTATTTTTTTACGCTGTTCTGTCTAGGGCTCCATCTGCACATGGAACTCCTTGTCTTCAAGTTTTGTCTCGTTTTCTTCCTCTTTGGTCTGTGGCGGTAGAGGCATGAATCCGTTTTGTTTAAGGGGGCTCTCCACAAAGAGAGGTAAGTTGGTCAAACTGGTGTTGACCTCTTTCTCAAGCTCCTCATCCTCTGCCTCTTTCTTCTCCTCATCCATTGTGGGAGTATTACAACTGAAGGAATCTAAGGCTTTCCGACCATCATCTGGGATGTTCTTTCTCAACTCTCTGTTCTTGTTCCTCTTGGCTAGTTTTGTGACTGAACCAAGGCGGTTGAAAATGTTATCTTCAGAGTATGCCTGACTTGGGTCGCTCGGTCGATGCTCATTCTGCTCAATTCGTAGACGTAGGTTGTTGAGTTTTGTGTCGATGCTCTCCTGGGAGGCCGTCTTGAAGTTCGTGGCATCCAGGCTATTGAAGGCAGCTCGACGTTCAGGGGATAGCATGTCTAGGGAATGAGCCCGCTGGTCGAAACCTAGCTGCCTACGCTCCATGCTGCGAATGGTAGCGGCCCGCTGCAGTTTGTCGTGAACTTCCACACTGAGTCGACGTCTGGTCTCGCGGAGCTCTGCTCGAACATTGGCTTTCCACTCTGCGGCGTGAGCTTTAATTTCACCCACCTTGAACAAGATAACAACGGTAAATAAACCTGTGAGCCTTTAGTTGTCCATGCAAATAATTATTTAAACTTTTTTATTGGTCAATGACAATAGTAGTAGTCTTGGATTATTAATTGGATTATTAGTAATTAAGGATTATTTTTTCTTCATTATGATATCAGGAAAGTTGTATCACCCTGATATGTTTACGTTTATGCTCCTAAACATATCAAAATGAATTATACATTTTTATCATACAAGTTTTCAATGTATAAATTGCATTTTCATTGTATTTTTGAGTAAATGAATCTATAAGTTTCACAACATTAACCATTACATCACATATGGAAGTAGAAAAGTTTGGAATACTCAATGTAAATGCAATGCTATCATAAGTCTTACCTCCATTTTTGTCTTTTTAGAAAGCACCCTCAGCCAGTCTCCAATCATGCTTAGAACTGCAGCAAAGTAAGCAAGTCCAACTAGGATCCAGAACCACACCAGCGGTCTGTACCATTTACGGTACTCTATTCTTCTATTGCCTCCTGGAAGAGATGCATAAATGACACTTTAATTTCAGACCTACAAGGATGCTTTTTGAGAAGTACATCAAAACCTCCTGCCAAATTACGTAAGCTATTTTTCTGACAACAGCAATAAGGCAAGCTAAGTCTTTTCTTGACAGTTCATGGTGTCTGGAAGTAGAAATACATCAAAAGAACAATAAAATGCTTTTATATGCTCTGTGTTTTATTCAGGTAGTCTATAATGGAATCAACAAGCACAGGTAAAGTTCTTTTCTCCATCCATTTTGCCTACCAAAGCAAACCAAAAGCCATTGAAACGGCCCCTTGACAGGGATCTAAATGAGAATAAATGTGATTTAAATATGTACTTAAAATAAGATCAAAATCATATTTGAGTGTTTACTTAACTCCTAGATCATTTTTGTCCCAAAAGGTTGATTCATTCAACAATTCATTAATATATATATATAATCATTTTGAAACAGCTGTGGCATCATTTACACCAATTTCGCCTTATAAATTCTGTTCAAAAGTTGGTTTTACTTGGTTACCAAAGAAACAACAGCATCATGGGTATGAGATGAAATCTGAGACATTGAGGCTGTGTTTAACTCCACTTTTAGACATACACTCACAAACTTCCCTAAGCACTTCCCCTCGGGAGAATCCCCGGTGCTATTTTGAAGTGCATTCAACTTCATCCAGTGGGCGAGGGAAGTTTACTTGGACAGACCCTCGACCCCTTGATTTTGACAGAGGGAGCAAGTCTACTGAATATGTACACTTCAGGCAGATCCATAGACCACAATTCAACAAGATCACAGCAAATCATGCTTAATTTAACCCCACCCCACATATCTCTAGCGTATGATATTGGAGTTATTTTGACATTTAACCGCATAATACTTTAAGCTGACTGGTACAAATTTTAAGACACTTAAAATGCTAGCTAAGAAATGAGCCTTAGCAAGACCAAGGAATCTGCAATTTCATGATTGGGAAAGTGCTTTCAAAAGGCCTCCAAGATAAAGTTGTAGAAAGGCACAAGTTAGGAGAAGGCTACAAAACATTTTGAAGGCTTTAGCTCTCCCTGTTCCGAGCATCATTAAAAAGTAGAAAGCTTATGGCACCACCAACAAAACCAGCTCCTTCCAGCTTAAACCAGCTAAGACCAGCCAACCAGCTTAGGCTGGTTTTAGCTGGATTTTTCAGCAGGCAGTCCATCCAAACTTGATGACCGAGCCAGGAGGACACTGATCAGAGAAACTATCAAGAGGCCAAAAGTAACTTTGAAGGACTTACAAGGCCTTTATGGCTGGGACTGGTCAGAAAGAAAGAAAATGTGCCACTCTCAGTCTTGTTTGTGCAATGCAAACACACACCTGGAAGACTCTGATGCCATCTGGCAAAAGGTGCTATGGTCTAATGAGACCATAATTGATATTTTTGGACTCAACACGGAATTTGACTGAACTTGAGCAATTCTGCAAGGAAGAATGGGCAAATATTCCCCAATCTAGGTATGCAAAGCTAGTATAGACATATCCTAAAAGATTAATTAAATTAGGGGAATTATGACTTTCCAACCCTGTTATTCTAGCTTTTCTTTTTAGTCTTTCATCAGTTTGATGTTGTAAAACAAAATTTGTAAATAAAGCTGGAAAAGGTTTAGAATGCAGGCTGTATGACAAATAAAGTAACTATTTCAAAAGGGCAGGAAGATTTTCTATAAGCACTGTATACTGTTTGACATTATTGGTGGACAAATTAAACACTAGTGTGAGAAGTGTCTTTTCACATTCATTTAGACTAAAATTTGTTTGTACCTGCAACATAATCTCCAATCCCAACAGTTGTCAGGGTGATGACCACAAAATAGATCGACTCCAGCCCTGTCCATCCTTCAATGTACTTAAAGATGATGGCTGGTATGGTGACGAAGAGGATGCAGCCAGCCAGGATGAAGAGCAATGTAGAGGCCACTCGGATCTTGGTCTGGCTTATTTGATTGTGTTTGCGCTGGAAGGAGTAAAATAGACAAAAAGCAATATCAACATGAAAGATGAAGCAACATGGTACAAGAGCCATTCTTAGTCACGCAAACAGCACGACTTCATAGCCAGCAGCGGCCACATGTGGCATGAGAAGACATTTCGTGACTTTGTGAAGGTGGCATGTGTTCATTAGCTCTCTGAAGGGCCTAATGATGATCTGAAGGAGACTGATTAGCTGTAATGAGGTGTTATCTCAACCTGTGCTGCAGATGCTACTGCCACAGCATGCAGGAGCCTGCTGGCATCAGAAGCCACAGTTCTCTGATTATTTACTAGGCCTGTACCTCTGCTGTGAAGAGTCTGACTAACTGACCACAAACAAATGCTGTGATATTCCTGACTAATGCCTCCCAGAAAGTGATGAAAAGGAATGACCTTGCATACTCTAATTTGATAAACATATCACTTGACATGCTAATTGTCAGGGTAAACATATTTATACTAGAACATTTAACATAAAAAAAAATATTGTTAGTTTAATTTGCTTGGAATAATCACACTAGTTTTCCTGTTGTATGTATACACAGAACAGTTCAAAAGTTTGGTGTTGATAAGACTTAATGCTTTTGAAAGAAGTCTTATAAGTACCAAGGCTGCATTTAATCTATTAAAAGAACTGTTTTCTATTTTAATATATTTTGAAATAAAATTTATTCTGGAATTTTCAGCATCATTACTCCAGTCTTCAGTGTCACATGGTGCTTCAGAAATCTAATATGCTAATTCTAATATGCTGATTTGTTGCTCAAGAAACATTTATTATTATTATTATTATCAATGTTGAAAACGTCTCAGGTTACGCATGTAACCATGGTTCCCTGAGAAGGGGAACAAGACGCTGCGTCCCCTAGAGGGCTCTATGGGGGATGCCTCTGGCATAGCGCCCTCTAGGGGATGCAGTGTGAGTTTCCAATCGAAAGCGAACATTTGTGCTGCATAATATTTTTTGTGAAAACAGTAATATAGAAATGGAAAGATAAATGTATTTACTGTCAAAAAAAAAAAAAAAAATAATGTGTCCTTGCTGAATAAAAGCATTCATTTCTTAATTAATTTAATTTCCTAAAAGATTGATTGATTAATTTCTATATAACCTCCAAATGTTTTTTGCGTACAGATGACAGCATTGCCAAATTCACGTTTTTGTAGTTTACACAGAGGCGATAACAGTATAGTTTTCAAAAACTAGCACTTTGAAACCCGTTTTCAAAAGTTTGCATTTTCAGGCCCCCAAAACACCATTGTCATGTAAATTAATGGCCAAAATGCATAAAAAATGTTCTATTTTTATTTGAAAACCATGTCATGTAAACAGCCCCTTAAAGGCCACAAAACTAAGTATGCATTGCATGTTATATCTTTAAAATAAATACTATGTATTTTGAGTGTTTTATATATGTAAGCCCTAAGATGCAGTGATTATAATTTTGCATATCAAAACATACCAATTTTTTTTTTTCCTTCTTTTTTTTTTCAGGATTATTGCATTGTTCTTGACATCTCACTTCCAAGATGATTAATTGCTTAAATGCTTAAATAATTATAGGATCAGATAAAAATCACACATTAATATGGAAAAAATAAATACTTTCCCAAATAATCAGTATTTACAATATATACAACCAGGCAACCAAAATTTTAAAGGGCAATCCAAACTCAGCGTTAAAACAGGCAAGTGGGTCAAATATAACAAAGTTCCTCAAGTATAAACAATTTCAATTCAATCAAACAATACTCACAGTCTCTAATACTCTTAACACATTCAAACTCTCTTAACACACACAGATTCTGCACTAAACAATCAACACTCTGCTCAAAACAAAAGATCTCTCTGTAAAGGAAGTGATGAGCAACTTGTACTGACATACCTTTAAACATCTTGCTGCCATCGTTTTGTCTCAAGATACACACCAATAATGTTTTTTTTTTTTTTTTTCTAAGGCACATTTATAAAAGCTACTTAAATGTCCTAATTGATCTAAGGCCTAATCTTGGCTTAATATAAGCCCTGTCTGTGAAACTGGGCCTACTTTTTCTGTTAAATTTCTCAATTCCTACTGCCAAAAAACCTGGAGACTGACTTTCGGCAACTAGCGATGGCTCGTCCCCACTCCAAATCGGAAAACAAAAAAGGCCCCGATATACTTCAAACAAAGTTCTTTTTCGTTCCTCGTTTAGGAGTAAAACGAAATTCGAAATGCATGACCAGCGATATAACGTAATCGAACATCTGACGCCGCCCACACTGCTGAGAGCGACGGTTAGATGAATATGTAAATATGTGCTGTACACTTTCTTCTCAGTAATAAAATAAACACAACGAAAATGAGAAAACTGCAAAAGCATTTTTATAGAAAGCATAAGAAAAGCGTCTTATTATAATAACATTGGCATGTTAGCACGAGCTCTGCAAATTAGCACTCCAGTCACGTCACGTTTATTTATATAGCACTTTATTCAGTAGATTGCTATTGCTTAAAAGCAAGCAGCTTTACATTATCAAACATGAAAAACAGTGTCAGTGCCTCATTTCATCAGAAGCACAACATTTTGTACTATAAAGCGGCTATCCAGTGTGTTCATGTTTTCACCCGCAGAGATCTTACCTCAACAAGCTCAACACATGAAATGAGTCAGAGAACAGTTCCACGCGAATGAAGGCGGAGCCTCGGCGCACACCTCCTATTACGTTATCGTCACGGACCAATGGTAGTACGAAGGTGTTTTGCAGCTGGAGCAAACTTTTTCTGAAAGTTCGCTTTGGCAAGCCGTTTCGGCAGTTCGTTCTTCGATTTCGTTTGAAGTATATTGGGGCCTAAAATCTGGGCAAAAGTTGTGTATTGTATTCCAGCCTATAGATGTTTGCCTTACCACAGAGCCCATTGAACAGACTGTACATCTATCAGCCTTGTTTTGAGCTAGCAAAGAAACACTAGTTTTGTGTTCAAAAGTTCACTTACCCTGAACATTTTCTCCACTTTAGCAATGCTCTTCACAAAAATAGTCCCTAGCTGATCACCAACACCAGCCAGCAGAAAGCCAAAGAGCGGGATGCCAAAAATTGCATAAAGGATGCAGAAAATCTTCCCACCCTCTGTGCTTGGAGCGATGTTGCCATAACCTTAAAAAGACAAGAGAGTAATGGTGTAAATTAAGACAACAGTAGCATGTCAAATTAACCATTATATATTCAATGTGACATATGAAGAATGCAGTGCAATAAAAACATATAATGGTAGGGGGTTCACAGAAAGGGGACTTTATTGGCTAATTAGATGGATATTCAGTTCTAGGCCTCTGCAAATGAAACAAAATCAAATGAAAGAGTCATAAACGTCTTCTTATGTATCTTATATATCTTCTTGCAGATATACTGCAAAACAAGACTCCAAATCAGTCTGTTAATTCCAATGCTACCCAGCCTAATATAATGTTTAGGTTTACTGTGCATTATAGGAAACTGCCTCCTACGGTCCCCATGGGTCAAAATGTGTCTACCGAGAGCATGTTTGAAGGTTTAGCAACTGAAGTGTAAAAACTAATCTTGTTTATGTCTTTGTCTATTGCCTGCTGGATGGCTGAGCCAATGAGAAATGACACTGAGAGTCCTGTCAGCATTTAAATACTCACCTGCATTGCACAACAGCTTCTTTAAGTAATCAATCACAGGCTCTGGCAGGTAACACAGCGAGCAGCTTATGGACTTTAAGCACATGGAATGCTCCATAAGAGTTCAAGTGGTGAAATACTGCCTCCCTTTGTATTCCTGTCTATGTATTTTTTAAAAATGCACATACATTGTGGTGTGTTTCATGTATGTATTGTTTACAGATTGCCCCCTAATTGATTTATTCTCATTGAGACTCTAAAATGTAGCTAAAATCAATGAATCGCTAGTTTCTAGTTTCATTTGGATTGACAGCTGAAGCAGGCGTAGTTTCACACATGGCATATAAATGGGGTTGGCGGGGGAAAAAAAAGAAAAAAGATTGGCATATTGACTGAAAGTGAGACTATAAATGTATGACACAAGCAAATGCCTTGTATTTGGCTTGAGCTATGCATATTAATGTGGTTTGGAGAAGTCTAGTTCCTTATGGTAGGAGTTTAAAATGTATGTATAATATCCAAGGATGTTTAGGTGTTACCTATTGTTGTTATCACAGTTCCAGCGAAGAAAAAGGAACTCCCTAAGTCCCAGTGACTGGAGTTGTATGACGTGTCTCCGATAGGACTGACTCCAGCGTTCACTGCATCTACAGAGTGCTGGGAAGAGATAAGACTGGAGTTTAAGTCTATTACATGAGCAGCACGTCTTGCAAATGATTAAAAGTCCATTCCAGTGACAGATCATTTAATGTGGTAATGAAAAATCAAAATTGGTATCAGGCCAGAATAAACAAATAATTTCAATTCAAAAGGGACTGAAACTCTAAAAGCCATACTGATATTGAATGCATTTTTAAGGAATTATGGAGTATTTACTTGAAAATGGCAAAACAATTTAAGGCTTTTAACCTAGTCTTTTGCACAATTTATAAACCAATATCTCAAAAAATAATGAAATAAAATGAATCCACCCATACATTTAAAGGGACAGCTCTCTCACAGTTGTCAAAAAACATAAATAAACTTCTCAGTGACGACATTTCTGCACAATGATATCACGTTTTGCGATATTTTCAAAATGAAATGTCCAGTGATTAGCGCTAAAAGCTCATTCAGTTTTATCTGAAGCAGATGAATGTGAATCTGGCAACATTTTATTACATTGGTATCGCACACTGTGTTTGTATCGTGGCAGTTGAAATGCTCTATAATGAAATGTGTGATACAAACACATTTGCTGAAGCAAAAATGCCATTTTAGCTTATTGCTTCTCTTTGAGCTCTTTTATCGTGACTTGTGTTTCACAGTACTTGTACCCGAGCACTCCTCATCTCAAGTGCAATGCTGTACCAGGTGATCTGCCAAGCAAGTTTACTACATCCAAAAAGCCATACGTATGGAACTGTTTATGTTATGCAAATGCCAAAAAGTATTGGTTTAAAAATCATGCACTGTAGTAAAAGTGTTTTGAGGTCATAACATAGTATTGTGCAAGGAATTGCTTTGAATTAAGTCTTTATTAATTGCTAATCTGACCCTGTAATCATAATTTGTGTGAAAGGGAATAAAAGCTGTTGGTGTTTTACTAGTGTTCATTTCAGCTGGAAACTGTAGTGAAATGTATGTATAGGTAGGTTTTTGGAGTTTTGCAAACATTTTAGGTAGAGGTAGCCTAGTATTTTCCAATAAGCCTATATGTATCAACCAGTACATACTGTAAAACATTAGGGGTGTAAGGGTACATGTATTTACAGACTTCACGGTTCAGTGTATACAGTCAGTCACAGGCGATCCACACTCCAATCCAGAAGGGGGCTAATTAGCTGTTTGCTAATCGCCACAACAGGAAAAAGCGCAGAATGATCTATGCATAGATATGTTTACGTGTAATCTCTCAACCAGTGTTTCAACCACGGAAAGACATCAGTAAAACAGCTTGAGAATAATATCTCACATAGCATTACATTTACCTCAGGAAAGTCATTTAGTGTCCACAGAATGATAGTGTAGTTCACTAGAGAAATGAACTTTAGAGGGTAGCATTTCATTAAATATATACACAATTTTAGCTTATATATTCATTACATTTACTTTACCTGATAGTAATGTCTTCATTATTTAATATGTTTAAATAAATAAATCACTGTTTAATAAAAAAGAAGAAAAAAAGAAGCAATTTTATGTTTAGTTTTCTCCTCCTTGCTGTACTGAACCCGTACCGAACCATGACTTCAATACCGAGGTACGTACCGAACCGCCATGTTTGTGTACCGTTCCAACCCTATAAAACATCCACCCAGATATTTTGGTGTGTAGTTATACATTGTGCCTGGAAGAATTCCACATAGAACAAATAATAAATAAATCCTCTTTTGTAATGCAAACCGTAGTTTTCAACATAGTTTGTCATGGTCAAGGCATCCTACTGAGGAAATGATTCAGTTGAGCTGTCTAGCTTTAATGAGCCTTTGATGATGAGATGTATCATTAACAGACAGGAACAGAGAGGGCGGATCAGAAACAGGTCACTCAGCCCAACAGGAAACCTGGAGAGCAGATGGAAGTACAATACTGAGATCAACAGGAAGCGGCTCAGGTGTGAGAAACAAGCGTGTGGGCAGCTGAAGGGCAGGTACACAAGGGCAGATTCAGAATCTCTCAGTCTAGACTGGATGCGTAATACGAAGTTTGAGCCAAGTGTAAAAGCAGAACCTCATCCAAAAGAAAAGAATGCAAATGTATCAAATTTGCGAGAACAAAATAAGTTACGCACTTTATGAATAATGATGAATAGCAGAAATCTAAATAAAATCATTGCATTTTTAGGTGAAATGTATTTAAATTTTGGGTGAAATTAATCATCTTGAGATTTTTTCTCAGTCCAAGAATGGAAACTGCTGTCCCTTGATCGAGCTCAATTTTCTCTTATAATGGGATGCTCTCGACTGTTTACCCAAAATGGGTTTTTACCTCAACACAGACTGCTAGAAAGCACAAATTTGCATTCCATCTGTCTGTGCAACATCAACTCTTTTTCAGTTTCATCTCTGAACTGATCTGAATATGATTTTACTCCATCTGCTTGCCAGGGTGACTTGTATATTTGTCTCCAACAGAGAAATGTTATACCACTTTTAAGGTGGTGAGAAGATGTCTTTGAAGAAATATAAATGCGTCATTACAGCAGACAGCAGGTGCTCAGATGACAGCATCTGGAAGCTTTCAATCTCATCATGAGTCACTGTGGCAGAAGTAAACCATATATATGGAAGCTGTAAATACTGTCATGAGTGATCTGTTTTTCTCTATAAGATTCTGCCTTAAACCTGGCCAAATTAATCAGGCAACCACATCTCTACTAATCACTGTGGCACTGTGCCTTGATTTCATATTAAATTTATACCAAAAGCATTGGTTTTGAAAAGTCAGATATTGTTTGATGTATGCAGACTTGTGATATACTGTGGCACCGTTTTCACAATGACAAAATCACTCACTCCCAAGCCTCATTGTAACTGGTTACTGTCACAGAGTGGCACAAGACACTCTTCCTTTCATTTCATCAAGCGTTCTAAGTTGCCACGTACATGGTGTTTTGCAATTGATTACATTTTTTGGTCACACTAGGTGTCCTTACTATGTACTTAATCAAAAAAAAAAGTACAATGTACTTATTGTGTTCATATTGTACTGCAAAACACTTTTACTTAAAACACTGTACTGCTATTGCGGTGGATATGGGTAATGTTAGGGACAGGTTTGGTGGTATGGGTAGGTTTAAGGGTGGGTTCAAAGATAAAGGAAGGGTGATTTGGTGATTACATTAGCAAATCAGCTGAAACACAATTTAAACTGTGTTCATTGTCAACAGAGTTTATAAGCGTCCCAGATGTAAAATATGGTTACAAAAAAGCTGGTGACACTTTATAATAAGGTCTCATTTGATAACATTAGTTAATGTATTAACTAACATGATCTAACAATGCGCAATACAGTAACTTTGTTACAGTATTTATTCATCTTTGTTAATGTTATATAAAAATCCAGTTGTTCATTGATTAGTTCACAGTGCATTAACTAATGTTAACAAATACAACATCTGATTTTAATAATGTATTAGTAAATGTTGAAATAAATAAATGTTATAGAAATGTTGTTGATTCTTAGTTTATGTTAGCTAAAGTAGATAATTAAATGTTAACTAATGAAACTTTATTCTAAAGTATTACCAAAAAGCCTAATTTAGCCAGATTTAAATATATGCATATTTTTTTTCTTCTGATTTTTGTGGTAAAATATGACTTGGACATCCTGAGAGTCACTCAGGATATTATTTAGCCAAAAGATATTGTACCTCAAAAGAAAAAAATAAAATCCAGTTCTAACAACTGTGAACAAAATATTATATAAAGTCTCATTCTCAAATATTTATATAATTTGGTAGAGTTTGTTATATGCCTTTTAATAACAAATTAATTTAATTAGATCATAGCAAAACATTGTTTTACTAACCCTACAGTATTAAGCAGCATTAAGCATTTAAAATTATAATTTGTTTGTTTGTTTGTTTGTTTTTCTAATTTATTATTATTTATTCTTTGGTTTTGGGGTGAAATATGCAGTTACAGTACATTTCTTAAATGGTTCTATTTGTACTTCCCTCCCAAATCGTTTATATATGTAAATATATTGCCAATATGTAATAAGTAGGATAAATAACAGTTTAATGGCAATATTTTCTTTAATTTTCCGGCAACATTTTAATAAGTTTCATTAGTTAGCATTAGTTAACTACACTAGTTAACATGAACTAATAATGTGCACTTATACTGCATTTATTAATCTTTGTTAATGTTAATTTCAACATTTACTAATACATTATTAAAATCAAGAGTTGTATTTGTTAACATTAGTTAATGCACTGTGAACTAACATGAACAAACTATGAACAACTGTATGTATTTAACTAATGTTAAAGATTAACAAATACAGTAACAAATGTATTGCTTAGTTCATGTTAGTTAATACATTAACTAATGTTAACAAATAAACCTTATTGTAAAGTGTTACTAATTTTCTTTGCAAGTAAAAGAATCTGAGCAAATGCCAAAGCAATTCCTAGAGCTGTAGACCAAATAGAGAATGTACAATACTCTAATGCTTGAACATTTCCTGCATGGCCATTTTAGCTGAAAACACCTTTTGAGTGTTAATGCTCTGTCTGGTGTACAGCTCGAAGTAGTGCTTTGGAATTTCTTTCCATTCTTCACCTCCAGTTACATCACTGCCAGATTGCAGTACATATGCACGGCTCACAGCCTGAGCAGAACGAAAGCAACAGCTTACATTCAGCTAATCCACATGCGACTAGCCTGAATCATCGATGCTTTGCAGCATTTATAATCAGCAAAACCACAAGTTACGTCTCTTGCTGCAGATCTGTTTTCCATTTTCTTTGTCTTCCAGCTCAAACAACATTCAACAGCAGAAGCTGACAGGAAGCCGCTGTCGTGTCCGCCTCCCTCAAGCTCTTCTGGAGTCAGTGAGGCTGAGCTATTTTGAAATGGTGATTTGTTATAAAGCTTTCAAATGCTGCTGGTTCTAGATTAAATTAGGGTTTCAGGTTATTGATTCAATTATGGTTTTTAACCTCCCCGCCTCAGTCATTCCAGGGAGTATTGCGATGGACGGGCTTCACGTTTTCCCCTGCTCATACTCCTGATGGAGCCCCATTAGCGAAAAAAGAATCAAGATACCTAACAGATGCTTTTAAGACTTGATTGTTCTTTATCTGCGGAGCTGGATGATTATCGTCACTCATCTATCAAAGAAGCTTCTGTTCCTTTAATTTGGCTCCACCTCTCAAGGACATCTTGAGAGAAACATCCTTAGCATTTTAGTACCAAAATCACAGTAACAAACACCACAACTGCACAACAGTAGTGACTACTCAGCACAATCAGAATTCCTAATTAATGTAGAATGTACTTAAACAAATGGTCTTCCAATCAGTGTTGGTATACGTGTAGTGAATCATGAAAGTGGCCGAATAGTTAAACAGCATTGCAGCTGCTTGTGTCATATGAACATTTTCAATCGTATGAAAATATATTAAGAACTGTTAATGGATTCAAGTAAATCAGATAATGTGTTTGTGATTTTTGTTGGGGTTGGGGTTGTGTGTGTGTGTGGACTACAAGAAAACTATTAAATTTTAAAGGATTAGTTCACTTCTGATTTAAAATTTCCTGATAATTTGCTCACCCATGTCTTTCTTTCTTCAGAAATTAAGGTTTTTGAGGAAAACATTCCCGGATTTTTCTCCATATAGTGGACTTCAATGGAGTACAACGGGTTGAAGGTCCAAACTGCAGTTTCAGTGCAGCTTCAAAGGGCTCTACACAATCCCAACCGAGGAATAAGGGTCTTATCTAGTGAAACAATAAATTTATATACTTTTTAAACACAAATGCCTGTCTTGCACTAGCATCCATGACTTTACACATTATGTAATCATGTTAGAAAGGTCATGTAGGTGGAAGTACTGAATGTATCCATCTCATTTTCTCCTCCAACTTCAAAATTGTCTGACATCGTTGTTTTACTTTTTTTTTTTTTTTTTTTTGTAAAGGCCGTTTGACTTAGTCTTTGCACATTTGCTTTGTAAACGCTAGGTTCGCCTATGTCACGCGTGACCTTTCCAGCGTGATTACATAATGCATGTGGACTATAGTGCAAGATGAGCATTTGTGATTAAAAAGTATGTAATTTTTTTTTTTTTTTTTTTGGAAAATGACCGATCGTTTTGTTAGATAAGACCCTTATTCCTTGTCTGGGATGGTGTAGAACCCTTTAAAGCTGTATTGAAACTGCAATTTGGATCTTCAACCCATTGAAGTCCACTATATGGAGAAAAATCCTGGAATGTTTTCCTCAAAAACCTTAATTTCTTTTCAACCTAAGAAAGAAAGACATAAACATCTTGGATGACATGGTGTGAGTAAATTATCAGGAAATTACTAACTTGCACTAAGTTATGACCTCAAAACACTTTTACCATAGTGCATGATTAATAAACTAATACATTTTGACATTTGCCTCACATAAACAGCTCCATAAGCTTTTCTGATGTAGTAAACTTGCTCTGTAGCTCACCTGGTACACCTCAATGTATTTGGGATGCCGAGCACTTGGGTACGAGTCCTGTGATAAAAGAACTCAAAGATTTGTAGAAGTAGCTAAAATGGCATGGTTGCTTTCAGCAAATGTGTTTTTATCTCATGTTTGCCTTTGTTAACATAGACTAGAGTTTGGTGAAGGTGCTACATTGTTTTCTTTTTAAAGCCATTTCATTTCCGAACTGCCGCGAAACGCGCAAGAACCAATCTTATAAAACATTCACATTCATCTGTTTCAGATTAAAATGAAAAAGAGAATCAACGTAATGTTGATTTCAATAGATACTGGGATTAACATATTGCTAAACTAATGACATTTAACTTTTAACAATATTCTTCAATATTGAATGAATTCTAAATATAATTAATATTTTTTACAGTTCATCTGCCGTCTTGGATGGATTTTTACTGAATTCAGCATTATGTGACTGCATTTTCCGAATACATAATATGCTTTAGAATTTGCTGTGAAGAACGTATCCTTTACAATGGCCTTTCCTTTGTGAGGATGCCTACGATGCCTTACAGTGCTGTCTATGTAGTCAGCTCACTTGGTATTAGAACAGAACCAGAGTCAATATCTGGAAGGTCTCTGCACTTTGGCACCACTTTCCCTGTTTTATGAGGAGCTGGAGCACTGGTCCCTGAAAACTCCAGGTCTAGCAAAAGAGTGACGCATTGCAAGACAAATAAACTGCTTCTGTCAAGCATGAGCAGAACTTGACCCTTGTAAACCAGGCTATAAACAGATCACATGGACAAGAATTTCTCCACCTTTCCTATAATAAAATTTGAAATGGGCATGTGTCTGTAGGGAGTGTAAAAAATTTATACAAAGAAATCAGATATTTTTAATGAAACATGGCTTATGCACCAAATTGCAAGGTCTTCCAACCTGATCTCATGATAAATGTAAATATTTTTTGAGTTTGCAATTTTCTTGCGTAGAACAAACACGAGAATGAACCTCATTGGTTACGCAGCACATTTGAGCTTCCGGAAGAGGTTTGTTCTTGTGCGTTATTCAGGTTAGATTGAGCTTGGTTGAGTTTCTGCTTATATTTGCTGATCAATGTTTACATGCAAGTAAAAGCCTAAATTAAATCTGTTCATCATAACAAGCAATCGATTTTCTTCAGAAAATTTGGACTAAACCGCTCAATTCATATGGATTAGTTTTCCGATCTCTTTATGAAGTTTTTGAAGCGTCAAAGTGGTAGTTGCAAAGGCAGTCTATGGAAGGAAATCTGACAGCATTCTGTCATCAAAAAGATCTTCATTGGTCTTCTGAAGATGAACGAAAGTCTTACGTGACTTACGAAAGACTTACGTTTCATGTGGAATGACATGAGGGTGAGTAATTAATGACAGAATTTTTATTTTGGGGTGAACTAACCCTTTAAATAAGGGGTAGTTGTAATGTGTATCTTCAGTTTTGGTTTAATTTTCAATGTGTTCTGTCCCAGTTTTGCCTGTCTGTGTTCCCTAGTTGTTTCCATGGTTGTTAAATAGTTCCACGCAGCTGTTTCTGTTTAGTTCATTACCCTCCCTGAGTATTTAAGCCTTGAGTTCTTTCTGTTCATTGTTCAGTGTCATCTGAGTTTTATATTGTTGCTAGCTCCTGAATATTCTTGTTCTGGATTACTGGATTAAAGACTGTTTTGTTATATTCTCTTGAGTCGTGTGCTTCACTGCAGCAACGTGTCAACAGTTCACCCAAAATTAAAGTTCTGCCATCATTTATTCACACTCATGTCATTCTAAAACTGTATGGCTTTTGTTTCTTCTGTGGAACATAGAAGAAGATAGTCTGAGAAATAATATTGTTCATGTAAAAGAAGTCAATAGGCTTTAATGTTGTTTGGTTTACAACATTCTTCAAAATTTAGTTTTTTTTTTTTGTGTGTGTGTTCCACAGAAGAAAAATATAAAAACAGATGGGGCTGCTGAAAAGGGAGAACAATTGGACCTTTTGTCCTAGGCCCATGGTTTTGGTTTTTTGTTTATGGATCATTTCACCAGACTGCAGATCCAGAATGTGATTCGAGAAGGACACCTAGAACACAATCGCTTAATCTGTGATGTACATTTTGGACCGGGCACAACAATTGCTAACTGTGGCACAAGGGTGAGTAAATGATGATAGAATTATTGGGTGAACTGTTCCTTTAAGCAATTAAAATTCAATTTGCATATTCAAACTCGCCAGGTTTTACATCAGTGACAACATATTTGTTCTTGTGTGTCTCTTAACTGATGCGACAACGGTCACAATGTGTCACCATAAGACTTGGAATAAGGCAAGGAACTTTTAAGATCTAATTTAAGGAGCTTTCCTCCATCCTGAGCTATGATGTCAAAGACAGCAGACATGGAAAATGCTGCACTAAAACTAATTTTGACCTTCAACCATTGGAGACCATTGAAGTCCATTATAAGGAGAATAGTCCTGGAATGTTTTCATCAAAAACCTTAATTTCTTTTCGACTGAAGAAAGAAAGATATGAACATCTTGGATGACATGGGGGTGAGTAAATTATCAGGAAATTTTAATTCAGAAGTGAACTAATCCTTTCAGAGATTTCGAAAAAGAAAGATTTGCAATTGAAATACTACTTGAAAACATTTTTTGGTCAGAATACCTGGATAAAGATGCTCTTTGCATCCCAGGGGGTGTAATTACAGTGTCTACCAGCAGGGGCAAATGGATTTGTGCTAATCAGCAAAACCTTGAACCGTTGATGTGAGATGGTCAATCATAAGTCTACAGTGCATAAGCTTTGCAGGAATGAAAAATCATTTTTGTTACAACATTAGACAGTCACATCATAGACCTGACAAAAATATATTACTCAGGTTTCAGAGATTGAAAGGTTGCAAGGTTTGCAATGCTTCCCCCATAAATCTCTGCTATTTTATTGCTGAGCACATTTCAGAAAAGTCATGCTAAAGTAGGCTCGGTAAGTGAGAACTATTAAAGACAAGAATGGATTTTGCACATTGCTTCAACACTGCACCGATTGATCTCTGCCATCATGGGCACTATTCATCAAACGCTTCAACTCTACACCATTCGGGTTGCTGTCATACATTTACCATGACAGTCTGCTCTGATTTCTTTACATTTATTTTCGTCGGTTGCACCATTTAGCATTGTCCACCCGCTGTGCCCTGGTATATTTCATGAGTGAAGCTCACATGTCGGACAGATCGATGAAGCTATATTGTTACACTAGATCTGAGATCCCACTAGGGACACTGCCCAAGCCCTACTACAGACAAGCAACAGTTTTACCTTGATGAGCTCTTCCAGCTCATCAGGGGTCACGCAGGGATGTTTCTGCAGGAAGGCGGCCTTCTTATAAGTGATGGTGCCTTTTTGGATGCTCTCGAAGGGTTGCTCCAGGGCTCTGAACACCAGACCACCAGCGACCAGGTATGCTACCACCACCACAAACACGGCTAGGACAGTCTTCCACTTCATGACTGTGAGGAGGGCTGAGCCGTCCGCCACCGCCTCCATGCTGGCCACCATACTAGCAGGCCGGGAGACAGAAAGGCGAGGTAATGTGCAGCCCATGGGGTTCTGCATGGTGGCCACACTGGCCTGCACCAAACTGGACTGCAACATCCCTGGTTGGACCTTCTTTGGCGGCACCAGGTTGGTCTGCACTGGCACTGTTAGAGAGAAAGACAATATACTGTTACTGTTGTTTACAACACTGGTTCTCAACTGGTTTTGCTTCAGGACTCAGATTTTACAGTCACCGTGATTTTGCCAAGTAAGATATGTTCCTGGAACAACATATTTTGGTGATCCTAGAACAACATTTCTGTCTGAAAATATATCCCTACCCCTAAACCTAACCCAACCCAACCCATACGTTATCACTAAAATCAGAGGGAATGAGTAACTCTGATGTAGAAGCACCTAACCCTGGTTGTAAGCCTAAACTTGACATAAACTCTAAACTTGTCCCTCAAATCTGATTGATTGATTGGAATGTTGTTCCAGGAACATCAAGAAACATGCTGTACTTGGTGAAAACACGCTCACCCAGATTTTACATTGAACATCAAGTAAAGTAAGCAAAAATGTTAGTAAAATCTTATATTAAGTGAAAAATAATACATAGGTCATACATTATTTTACCTTGAGTAGTTTCGTTCATAGTTTCGAGGATGGGAGCATGACATACAACCTCTTCATGACGGAATCTAACTGACAGATGAATTTGCGACAATAAAGTTTGGATCATGACGTCCAAAAGAAAAGATATGCATTTTCTCCATTTTAAAAGCTGATAAACCTATGATATTTGCTATCCTAAAAGCACTGTTATATGATTTGCTTTTTTATTTTTTCCTGCTGTCCACCACCCTGTCCGAACATACCTGCGATCTGTTTCTGTGTTGCAAACCACTGATTTACATTGTAATTTATCCACTGGAAAAACTAGCCTATTCAAGAACCAAAAATTAGAATCAAATGTAATTTACCTTTGACTTTAGGTTTTGCTTTTCTCCTGTGTTAATTTTACTTTAGAAAAGATGATTTTAAATGAATTAAAACACACTACGTATGAGAAAGGGTGGTGTTTTACATGTAACAGACCCAAATAAAGCCTCTGATCACACATGCCTCATGCCTGCACACACACACTTCTATTGGCTTTATGAAAACCTATTACAGTGGAAAGCAGCAGTACCAGGGTGGTGCAACAAAGCTATATTGTTTCTGACCGACTACATTCATAAACACATTAAACAGGTAAAAACATAAAAACACTGCTAATCAATATGCGTATTCTAAAAAACAGACATCATGTTGTGGAGGTGCTACTGTAAATAAATTAAATTGACACTATCTGTAATCAATAAACCAAAGAATGCATTAATCACACGAAGCACATATGAAGAGAAAGCCTCAAATTATTTCACCTCAACTTTCTTGTAGTCAGGCAATGCCTTCGGCTGCAATATGTTAGTAATATAGTATTGCACAGCTGTTTATGTGGACACTATCCCTGCGACATGACCGCAATAATTTACTGTGACAATTCGATAGGTTGTTTACTAGCTATTTTGACCCTACCTTCGTATTTTGTCCCCCTAAACATTCAGGGCACATTATTATGTGAAAATTAACACTTTTAATAAGTCGTATTAATTCGAACTTGGATTAAAATATAGCTCGACAATAATAACTTCTATTTTATTACCATGTAGTCGCATTATATGAAGGGTTTCAAAGATATGTGGAAAAAATATAGGCCTGCAAACGTAATAATATCAATAATAAAACGAATAAAACTACTTTTTAAAAATCCAGAAAGGTCATTAAGTATATGTTTATTACTTCGTATGACATTTGCAACGTGGTTAAGTATATAAACGCCAGTATCGCGAATATTTGTGATTTTTGTCGGTATAGTAAGATTAGGTAATGCGCGTGTCTCCCGCCTTTCATTATGCATTGCTCGTGTCTCTGCATAGTACTCGACACGCAACGACGACCCTCTGTTTATGTGAATTTAGCCTATAGGCTTATATTGACGTCTCTGTGACTTGTTCCTGTCCCACCCTGCTAAACTATTGCAGCAAACATCAACTATAGTCTCGGTCATGTCGTGACTGTGAATATCTTGTGGGGAAGACCTCTTAAGCATAAGCGATGTTGTGATTGAAACGCGTGGATGTGAATCTTAATGAAGGTGTCCTGATAAACTGAGACAGACAGAATGAGATCAATTATTAGAGACGTTAAACCTTTGATAATGCACCACTAACTGATCACAGTCAACTACCTCACCCATTGGTACTCCATCATCATTTTGCGCATCTTGCTTAAAGTGCTTTTGATTGAATTAGTTGGGATCTTAAATCACTCTACATGACATCTGGCTGCCAGAGCGCGTGTCTGCTTCATTATGCTCATTATAACTTCTGTCGAAAATACTACCGCATAAATACCAATGGAAATGCGTTTTGGAAACGAAATGTGCCTACCTGGTGGGGGGTTCCAGTTTCCTGGTTTCCTTGGGTTTTCCGTTGGAAATTTCATTTTGGATTGGTGTTTAATTCATGAATTGATCTTGTTTGATGAAGAAAGGCAATAAAGCAATTCAGGAGATACGGCGTAACTGTTGAATCATGCAGCGAATTTCCTTGAAGACATTGTTTTTAAACGAGACAGGGAGGTAAAGGGGCGCAAGCATGAGCTCATCTTCATCTTCAGGCGTGTAGAGGGATGTGCTGCTTGACTGGGATGAATCTGCCTCTGTCTCTTCATGGCACTTAAGAGTTCCAGATCACTCCGCCTTTTGCCAATTGCACCATTTTCCACGCGTCAGAGACCCTTTGTGTGTGAGGCGAACGGTGAAGGTGCAGCAGAAGTCCACGCGCAGTTGGGGGCATCCTGTGAACGCTTCGCGAATGGACTACATCTAGAAGGCTTTTCTCAGTAGCCGCAGTATGTGGCAAGCCGGTTTAACATTTATTCCCCAAGACTAATAATTAATTAATTAAAGTAACTAATAAGTAATTAATTAAAAGTAATCATACTTTGACCATTTCACCATTTTTTATGGATACTCGATGCTCCATTTCAGAATCTCTCACGTGAATGGTCTCCATTCATGAAACCACAGCCTTCCTCTAGCTCAAACTATAGAGCATGGTAATAGCAAATGGGTTCAATTCTGAAGGACTGCATGAAGTGATGAACTGTGTATCTTGAAAAGAACGTGAATCATTTTGGATAAAAGTGTCTGCCACATGTAAAATAAAATAAATTAAAAAAAAAACAGTGCATTCTTCCCCATGATTTGCGCAATGTCACTGCTATATATCCTGTATATATTTCACATATTTTGTCGTAATATATAATATATACACTGAATATACACTGGTTACACGTGGTCTGCGGTTGTGAGGCCGTTTGGATGTACTGCCAAATTCTCTGAAATGCCTTTGGAGACGGCTTATGGTAGAGAAATGAACATCCAATTCATGGGCAACAGCTCTGGTGGACGTTCCTGCCGTCAGCATGCCAATTGCACGTTCTCTCAAAACTTGCGACATCTGTGACATTGTGCTGTGTGATAAAATTGCACATTTTAGAGTGACCTTTTATTGTGGCCAGCCTAAGGCACACCTGTGCAATAATCATGCTGTCTAATCAGCATCTTGACATGCCACACCTGTGAGGTGGATGGATTATCTCGGCAAAGGAGAAGTGTTCACTAACACAGATTTAGACAGATTTGTGAACAATATTTGAGTACCTTTTGTGTACATAGAAAAAGTCTTAAATCTTTGAGTTCAGCTCATGAAAAATGGGGGCAAAAACAAAAGTGTTGCGTTTATAATTTTGTTCAGTGTTCATCTACTCTAAATCTTTTTGACCCCAAATGATGTTTGCTGAGAAAAGGCATGAGATTTTGTAACTTTTTTAACACTTTCTAGATCTAAATAAAAAATAGTTAAATAAATAAATAGGAATAACATGGTTGTATGTTAGCTTGAAAGAAAAAAGTTCCTCTCAGGAAGTTCAGGGTCTCCTGAGACCCCACATTCAAATGTATGGGGAAATTAAAAAATCAATACTTTTTTATGTATTTGTCAAATAATAAAAACTAGATCATCCACAACACAGAACACAAATACACAGAAGTGAAGTGGCAACCCTATAGCACATCCACAATGTGTGAATGCTCACATTGTTTGGGGTCTTCAGGCACATCCTTAGTGACTAGCATCTAATGACTATTTGATTTGTACCAGGAACAATCAGAATACATAGTCTGAATTTGATAGCTGAACCAGATCCCCACAGAATTCAAATAAGCACTGACTAATTTAAATACTAATCACTATTGGATTAAGCAGTTTTTATTAAATAGTTAGAAGCGAAATTGACAAATATACTAGTTACATTACTTTTGGATTATAAAGCAATATAAGGATATATTTATTAGTAATTAACAAATTCTAATAACACAAAAATAAATACTGGTTAGGTTAAAAGAATAAATGTTAAAACAGCTTGCCATAGCAGTATGGAGTCACCATACTCAAGACTCCAGCTATAGCCTGAAGCCCCTTTTACCCGATTATACTGCGCTGTTGTGCCAAGTGGTGGTGTGTTGTCAGAAAATAATCATTCTGTGTGCCATATGAAGTTCAGCCAAGAGCAGTGTCATTTATGCAGAGTGGTAGCTAATGAATGGTCAAGTTTGTTTTCCATGCAGGTATAAATGCCACTGCTTCCATGACAACATAAGATGGAAATTCAACAGCAAAATATTTGACACCAGGAGAGGAAAGCTTCTGCGGTAAAGCACTGACTCCATCTGAACACAAATATGAAGTCATCATCTTACATAATAAATAATCAGTGCTTAATACAATCAAACCAAAATTTATTTAGACACCTTGAACATTTCATTCATTATTACAGTTTATTTACTATAGTTTAAAAACAAATGGTAATAAAATATGACAAGATCTCAGAGTTAAAGGTACAGTATGTAATAATTCTGTCCGCTAGAGGTCGCTAGAAGCCTATTCAAAACAAAGGCGTAGCTTGATGACGCCAAGTTTTGAGAGCGAAATCTTGTGTCATGTGGTCTCCACCTCAACGGACGGTGCAAAAGAATAGGGATTGGACTTGGGAAGCAATCATGTTAATGGATGCGATTATTAACGTTACTGTAGTATGAAGCAGAGCAGGACCGAGTGTTGTGGGAGCTGAACGAGGCCGCTGGAGCGATTGCGCAACACACGCCTCGAGCAGCGGAACTTTTATTATGACACAGTCGCCGGCGCCGCTTCCGCTTTTCCGGTCATCATGAGTATGAGATAACGCAGCTCTGTTTATCATATTAGATACATTTGAGAGTGTTGAAAATGATATTATAATGTTACTCTGTGCGTTCGCTCGGTGGCTGCTGTGAGACAGTTGTTTGAGACACACTGCAGTAAGATAGATCGATCTCAGAATATAATATTAAATGTTGGATGGCTTGTGTTGAGAAATGGCATGGAATTCATTTTAAAACGTATTGTATGATGGAGAAAATGCTGTATTACTGTTACTAAAAATAAAGCTGCATCTGATTATGCTGTTAGCTACTTCACAAAAGAGTGTTTTTCTCTGAGGCGTGGTAAAGCATGGTACTTTCAAAAAATCAAGAAGGTGTTGAGCTATATAACAACAATTAGTTTTCTGTCTATCAATATATCAAAACAGTTGTTCCCTTGTCTATTAAAACGTGTAATAGATTAAAGCATCTTTGGTGTTTCCATGGTTTCCACAAAATAAAACCGGAAACCGAGGCAGACCGAGGGTTAACGCAGGTATGACGCATTTGACAGGCGACTCTTCACACGTCCTGGAGCCTTGGTTAAAATTGCAATTTTCTCACGATTTACAAATAGTTGGAAACATTTGGGATATTGTAAGTACTCAAGTGAACAAAATATATAACACTGGCCTAGTGGTTTTTGGATATTTTACTGCAAAAATATTTACATATTGCACCTTTAAACTGTGTCAGAAAAAAATATCTCAATTATGTCAGATAACACTTAAGCAAAACATGGTCAGATCAAAGTGTCTGAATAACTTTTGGTCCCAATTTTTACTGGTAGTCCACTGTATGAAGAATTTTTGGGTATAATATGTCACAGTTTACTGTATTTTGCTATCCTCATTTACATAAATGAACTATAGTGTCCTGCATCCACTAGTAAAAATATATAAAAAAGTATATCTAGTGTCTGAATAATTTTTGGTTTGACTGTATATGGGCAATATGAGATCTCTTTTAAACAGTGGAGCTTTAAAAAAAAAAAAGAATATTTTAAATATTACAAAGTTGTGAAAAATGATTACAATTTAAAAGTAGTTATTAAAGATCAAAACTTCCTGGCAAACACAATATGCAAATGAAACAGCAGAATAGCAAAATTCCAGCAGAACCTTTCATATCGTTTCTAGTGTTAAATGGTCCAAAGTAGGTGCTACACTGACTGACAGGAAGTAAACAAAGTGAGCTAATTTGGTCGACATTTATTGCCTTTTTAGAAGATTCCTCCAGGAAATCTTCCAATTATAAAAAGGCCTCTTGTTTTAATAGTGTTGGTCATAAATATTTTGCTTACATTACATTAGGACCAAAACAAGCACTGTGTAAAAAGGCAGGTGTGACCTGCAGAGGGACGTCTATCATCCTTGGAACCTCTTGGCACCATTTCTAACACTGTATTCTGTTAATTGGTTCTTTGCCATGAGAAATTGATTAATTTTCTCTAAGGACACCAAATGGAGGTGATAAGATTCATACTGTAGCTCTAAGCCTAGTTAGAGTGATTAGGAATGATGGGATATGCTGAGATGTGTTCAAGTGTGGGATTGTCATGTACATGACCACAAACTAGACTAGAGAGAATAGTGTTACTGCTAAGTGGTTTGCCAGCTCTTATGGTTTTATAGATCACAGGAAATGCATTTTTTTTTAAACTCTCTGGAAATCTCTGCTCCTCTAGTAAAGCCATTTTAGCTGTTTGCTGCCATCCCACGGATTAACAGATGGCTTCTAGTAATTCCTCAAAATGGCTATCATAAAAATGCATAGGATTCTAAGGAAGTGAGTCCATAGAAGCAATTTCCTGATGTTATTTGAGTGAAGGGCCAATGTGTCCAATGCCCCGGGGTCTTCTGACTGCCAGGGGTTTTGAGCTGCGGGCCTGCAGTGGCCTGAAATACAAAAAAAAAGGCGAACTGCAAATCTAGATGTACTTGCATGTGTAATATCTTAATATATTAAAAATGAAAAGAAAGTTACAAATTTAAAATGTATATAAAAAATAATAACCATTAAAAGTGCACTCAGTTATAGTAATGTTTAGGAATGAATTGTGTTTTATGTGTAAACTCACATGAGATGAAGATAGTAGCCGACTCATAATAATTGCCTTTTGTATTTCGGCATTTGGTGTTTCACTGCGGTGTCTCACATCGGAAATCATCCTTGCGCTCATTGACTGTAGATTCTGTAGATACGCTAGTAGCGTAGTGTTGTTTGGTGATGAGGAACACACCTATTATCATCATTTACCAGTGGAGATAGCGGGATAATCAGTACCTGTATGAAGAAGCAGAAAAGATCTGAAGCTAAAAGACAGAAATACCAACAAAGACAAAAAAGGAGTGTAAGCATACACAAGGTGGAAAGATTTAATGACAGATAATGTCCAGAGTAATGTTGCTTCTAAAGTTGCTTCTTTTTGTTGGACAGGCAAGGAAATTAATTATTTTGTTGACCGCTCTCTAAAACTAACTATAGTATCAGTGTAATTTATATAAATCTCAAAAACGATCCTGCTGATCCATGTCAATAGATGGCAGTACAGCAACTAACACCATTGTGGTATATCCATGATGAACATTGATGCTAACACTATAGAGAACTACTAAATGCACCTTTAAATTAAATAAAAACAAATCATTAGTGTTATACACAGTATAAGAGCCTATGCTGCGCTTTAAAACATAGTTGACATTTATTATTTCAAAGCACATAATCTTGTCCCAATGTACGTCACAAAATTATTATTAGGCCTATTTATATTTAGAGTATACACATGTAATATTCCTTTAGCTGCCTTTTACAAGGCGTTTCATTTATTATTTTTACTCACCAATGAACAACGCTACTATATTCTTGTTGCTCGACAAAGTCAGCTTTATTGCCATTTTTTTCCACATTGCAAAGTGGAGAACTCAAAATATGCTCTTAAAAGCTATTTCTTGCTTTAAAGTCGGCATGAAATGGAAGTTGCGATAGTCTTTTCTTTTCTAAACAGCTGTTTCAAACAATAAAAAATGATGGGACTTGATTTTGTCCATGCAGGAATTGATTGGATGGTTATGGTTTGCTATTGGTGGATCTCATGTGAGTGACAGGTTGTCCCGCCCTCGGGCCAGTAAACACATCATCAGAGAAGAGAAGGGATGTAAGGGAGGGGAAGGGGGAAGTTATTTTGATTAAACATTACATGTATTTTTTTTTTTTTTTTTTAATGATGTGCACAGATAAATCATTCATAATAAATACTAATTTTGACTTCAATTTTGATTTCAGTGACTTTAAGAGCCCAGGTACAACCAGCAGCTCTCACCCTTTGTTTCATTTGGTTTCCCACTGAAGCTAAGCAGGGATGGAGTGATCATGGGAGACTGCCTCAGGAAATGTAAGGTTGCTATGGGAAGAGGTGTTAGTGAGGCCAGCAGGGGGCGCACAGTTTGCATTATGTGTGTCCTAATGCCCCAGCATACTGAAGGAGTCACCACACTGTAAAAATAAACTTCTTTCATATAATGAACTGAGATCCTGACTCTCTGTGGTCATTAAAACCCCCAGGGTGTTTGTCATAAAAGAAGTAGGAGTGTAACCCTGGCCCACTGGCCTCCTAATTATTCCCATATGTAGATATCACTCTGTTTCCTCTCCACTGACAGCTGCTGGGTGTTTTGGTGCACTAGCCTACTATCACATCATCCAGATTGATTCTGGTTTTCATATTTTTCAGTCAAACTGCATTACATTCCAGGCCTGTCAATTTTCTAAATGTCAAAAAAAAAAAAAAAAAAATATATATATATATATATATGTGGGTGTGTGTGTGTGCGCGCGTTTTTGTGACATATCAGGACACAAATTTGTATAATGACATGGGTATGACATAAGTATTACAAGGAGAGGGTGACTTATGAGGACATTACCCCATGTCCCCATTTTTCAAAAGGCTTATAAATCATACAGAATGAGTATTTTTGAGAAAGTAAAAATGTGCACAGTATAAAAACCATTACGCCTATGGAATATCCCCATAATTCACAAAAACAAATGTGTGTGTGTGTGTGTGTGTGTGTGAGAGAGAGAGAGAGAGAGAGAGAGAGAACAAAATGCAAATTTTGGGCACTTGCAATCCATATACAACACCTGCTGCAGTACCTCAATCACTAAAATCATTGGTCTTCTGTCAGTCCCATTTTTGGGGCATAAACCCCAAAATGACATTTCCCATTTAAATTGTTATAAATCTTGAATAATTTGGCACACAGACTTAAATTAGTTTTTGTTGATGTTGTTGTTGTTGTTTTTAAGGAGACACTTGGCAAATTATGAAAGTTAAATAATAAAAACTGTTTAAGTTCATGAAAATGTAAAAAAAAAAAAAAAAAAAAAAAAAAAAAATATATATATATATATATATATATATATATATATATATATATATATATATATATATATATATTACAAAACATGCTTTACTCTAAAACTGCAAGAAATTTAAAGCCAAAAATCTGAACCAGTTCAGTTTCTTTTTCAAATTAGTAACACAAGTTACTTTTTCACATTTATTCACTGACAGCTCTCATGTCCCCATGTTGAGAGAAATAAAGCCCAGAGTTGTTGTGTTCGCTGTGTGAACATGATTATTGTAGTTTTAGACTAAATGTGAACATGCATTTACTTATCTCACTTGCACGAAAGCATTCAGTATTCCTGAAAATGAATAAAAACAGTGAAATGCATTCTCAGAATTTTATGTGAACCTGTAATAATGAACTATATTAAATTACACAAATATACTTTATGTATTTAATCTCACTTCATTAACCGCAATGTATTTGCTGCTGACCTTCAATGATCTAATTCAAACATACTAATAAGCAAAAATTACTTTAGATTAGATTTAGAAATAAGAGTGCTGAACTTCCTTCTCCTGCATCCTATTCTTCTTTAATCCAGAATGGCAGCACAGCTGAAAGGTTTGTTTGAGCTGTGTCATCTACTGTACAGGTGTAAATATGCATTTCCTTCCACTTTAGGTTTATTCATTTAACTTTTGGTGTGAAAGGGCCTTAACATTCGACTTGGACTTTTATAATCCTGACTTCTTAACTTCTTAACTATTTACCTCCTGTGATTATCATCACCTCCGTTCCTGTATTTCCTTCATCTGTTCTCCAGCATCCCTCCAGCGTTTCCTCTGTTCCTGTAAAACAAAGGTATTTCAGTTTATTTTCCTAACAGCAACTAAAGGTGGATTTACTCACCATTTGAAGTCTCCAGCTCGTTATTCACCTGCTATACCAAGAACTGCATCATTCATTAAGTATTTACCTCATCTGTGATCATCACTTACCTAAATTTGAGTTTACATTGAACATGAATTTACATTAAAAAAACAACAACAACATCAAAACATGAGGACTTTGCCTCCTCATTTCAGAACACCACCGCACGCCACTGACAAATAACTGTAAAAAAAAAAAAAAAAAATGTGTCCAGTCATATGCTCAAAAAAAAAAAAACCCCTCTACCTAATAAAAATGTAACTCAGTTTGTTTCGAGCAACCCTTAAATATCATAATCTGTTAAACAAAGCTCTCAGCTTCTTTATCTTCTTTACATCATAAACAGAGTTACATATGGCAGTCTGGGCATTCATTTTTTTCAGCACCTTGGACAGTTACACTAACACAGTTCTGACAGCAGCTGATTGGCGATATGAGTTTCTTGAACATGTAAAACATTACTTTTATTTGGAGGGGAAAAAAAGGTATGGAAGATTGGAAGTAATTGGTCATTTTAATGTTAAGTTATCCCTCATTTTAATATATTCTATACTGACACTTTAATGATTATAAGCAAGTGTAAAGTGTCATGAAACTCTCACAGACAATAATAGAATCCAGGATTGACAATGTAATACTTTATTTAATCTAAAAAGAGAGGACTTGCACTGATCATACATTAGAGGGTAAGTATCAGTATTATCATTATACTATTTATAACGCCATCTGCTGGACATTTTTAAATTTGCTACAAGATTATGCGCCATCTTGTGGCTAATATATATTTCTAGAAAGGTTTCATATAATGTAGATACATAGATCACAGCAGAATAGAGAAAAACGGGACATACTCACTTCTTTGTTAGAAAAAAACGTTGTATGTATATATATATATATATATATGGCTTTGAAATATTCAGCAATATTATTATTTATTTTATTCAGCAAGGATGAATTAAACTTATCAAAAGTGACAGTAAAGAAATGTTTATATAAAGATTTATATTCCAAATAAATGATGCTGTTCTTTTGAACTTTCTATTCAACAAAGAAACCTAAAAAATGTATCAAGGTTTCCTCAAAAAATATTAAGTAGCACAGTTGTTTTCAACATTGATAATAATAATAATAAATGTTTCATGAGCAGCAAATCATCATATTAGAATGATTTCTGGGGGATCACGTGACACTGAAGACTGGAGTAATGATCCTGAAAATTCAGCTTTGCATCACAGGAATAAATTACATTTTAAAATATATTAAAATATATAAAATATTTATTAAAAAATGGTAATATATCAAAAATATTGCTCTTTTCTTTATATTTTGATCAAATAAATGCAGACTTATGAAAAAATAAAATTAAAAGTCATATGGACCGCAAACTTTTGAACGCTATAGTGTATATTATTACACTACAGAGTAAGCTGACATTTTTTTTTTTTTTCAAGTATGAAATAAGTCTTGATCCATAACATATCTATGTTATTGACCAACAGAAATTGTAAAAGGTAATTTTAAAAGTATGAACTATGAGAACTAACCAATTAACTGAATTAAGAGATTCATTTTTATGAATGTACTTCGTCATCATTCACGCTTGTCTGAATGTGGATGGTCAACATGTGCTGCCAACTGACCCAATTAGTGTTCATGCCACTGTCGTGTCCAGCCAAGCATACCCCCCCTCCCGACCCCACCACTACAGGGGTCAGACATGAAGGTCAAGCATCTGTCTGACTCCCACTACCCTTAGTCTGGTGACATCATCATTTAGAGACTCACACAGTGCTGGTGGTGTATTTGGGAACGAATCTGAGTCATGGTAGTTTTACACAGAACTATTCAGTTATTGATTTTATGACAAAATTTTTGTGTGGGAGAAACTTTCAGCTCTAATAGCATGTGACACTGAATGGAGAAGAAAGTAAACATATCAGTATCATTGAGAATTTCTGAAACAAAACTTACATGCAAACTTAGGCTGCATCTAAAATTGCAAACTCTCAGAGTAAGTACTTCTTTTGAATAAGTAATTACTTTGTGTGCTTTAAAAAAGTATGTTCTACCCAGCTAACAGGGAACGTTCTCAGAACTTTGGCAAGGTTCTCTCATAGTTATGAAAAAACTTTCTTTCAGTAACATTAATAGAATGATCATTCAAATTTATCTGGTCTTTAATAATTTTCTCAAAATGTTAGCACAAAAACATTGTTTATACATCGTTTTTTTTTTTTTCTGGAATGATTTAGTTGGACATTCATCTAAGATTTTTTAAATGTTACTACTTGTTTTAGAATTCAGAGAACATTCAAAATTAACATTTCCATAATGTTTGAAGAATGATAAAATGGAATGTTTCCTTAGCGTTCACATAACCAAAAAAAAAAAAAAAAAAAGGTTTTTAAAACATTTGAAAAAACCTTGAACGTTCGTAGAAAATCAATGGGAACCTTAGCAAAGCATTCTTAGAACATATTTTTGTTAGTACGTACTACATTTGTCATCTTGAGATTGTCATGTGACCGACAGCATCAGTTGCGTCGCTTCACTGTCATTCATCTCCCATGGCCTCATGGGACAGTAAAGTGCCCATTTAATGCACACTTATGATTCTCACCAGAACTAGTAAGTCATCTGGGCTACTTTTCACCTACTGTTTTATGAATACTGTGAATCTCGACATACTACTCTTTTTATTACTGTTTTTCTTTTACTATACAGTAGGGACGTATACAACTTTGTATACAACAATAGGGTGCTTCTCAATCAGCTCACGAGCTCGTGAATCAGTATATCGTGGCACTGGTAAGAACCCTGGTTCTCTATACATTGGGACAGTGATTATTCAATTTCCAGCGACATGACTACTTACAACATTGTAGAGCGTTACCACTGATTTAACAACAGACAGGACCTATATCATTTTGTTGATATTATTTTTTATGCTGTTTAAACACATTGTACTGTTAAATATCTATACAACATTTTAGCCAAATATTAATTATAAATGTGAACTAGATATGTTCACCACCTGTCTAGCGATGTGTGTTTACGCTGACATAATAATATAGCCTATATATATATACACACACTACCAGTCAAAAGTTTGGAATCGGTAAGATTTTGTCTGCTCACCAAGGCTGCATTTATTTAATTAAAAATACAGTAAAAACAGTGATATTGTGAAATATTATAACAATTTAAAATAACTGTTTTCTGTTTGAAAATATTTTAATTCTAATATGATGATTTGATGCTCAAGAAACATTTATTGTGTACAATTGTACAAAATATTTGTGTACAATATTTTTTCTTTTTTTTTCAGGATTCGCACATTGATGAATAGAAAGTTCAAAAGAACAGCATTTATTTGAAATATAATCTTTTGTAACATTATAAATGTCTTTACTGTCACTTTTGATCGATTTAATGCATCCTTGCTGAAAAAAAGTATTAATTTCTTTTCAAAAAAATTAAAATAAAAATTCTTACTGACCCCAAACTTTTGAACGGTAGTGTATAATGTTACAAAAGCTTTGTATTTCAGATAAATGCTGTTCTTTTGAACTTTCTATTCATCAAGGAATCCTGAAAAAAAAAAGTACACAACTGTTTTCAACATTGATAATAATCATAAATGTTTCTTGAGCAGCAAATCATCATATTAGAATGATTTCTGAAGGATCATGTGACACTGAAGACTGGAGTAATGATGCTGAAAATTCAGCTTTGCCAACACAAGAATAAATTACATTTTAAAATATTTTCAAATAGAAAACAGTTATTTTAAATTGTAATAATATTTCACAATATTACTGTTTTTACTGTATTTTTAATTAAATAAATGCAGCCTTGGTGAGCAGACGAAACTTATTTTAATAACATTAAAAATCTTACCGCTTCCAATACAAAACCCGGAAGTGAGTTAGCATTTTAGCACTTCCAGTTCCATCGCACTAAAGTCAATGGGTTTTTTGAATGGGTTTTTGTTAATCGCCTGAAATAAGGTCTGTGGTTAACAAAGCCTCTAAATATTTTCACGTTTTGATCTATGACATAAAACACACCAGTTATAACCCACTTGTGATTTTTTAAACCTTTATTGTGTCTTAAAAACGGCAGTTGCTAACAAGTTGCTAAAAGAGACTACTTCCTTTGGCAGGGACTTTAGACGTCATCATGACAAACAGGACATTTGGACAGCAATCCTCATGAAAAAGTGGATAAGTATTCATACACAGTGCAGATCATAATCAGCGAGCATGTTTTTAAATAAAGTTTGAGGAAGCTTGGTGGTGTTGACATTGATCCGTCACCATGGTGTGCTGTAGTCCGTTTATAGCCTACTGTTAGCTTTTTATATCTGACAACTTTATTTAGGCTTCAAAATGTATAAATGTTGTGTTAACTTGTAAAGATTATCTTGATAGACAAAACGTGTAAGTGTCATAACCCTTTGTTAAACACAGAGCAAAAAAGTCTATGGGAAAAATGCATAGGCTTTCAATCGAGGGAACCCGTGCGCCGCTAACTTCTGGGTTGGCCTACAAAAACACGTCATCTCTGAGGTACTCTATAGTGAGCATTGATGCTCCCTGGTATTTGCGGTGCATTGTGGGATTTTTATATGGAGTGAACGTTCCAGTTCACTGGAAGGTTTTTGCGATTGAGACAGCCCTTATAATGCTGACTTCCTGATCAGTGCCCTGACTACTGAACTAGGGAGCTGATAGAGATGCACCCTTCCTCTTTTTCCATTTTTGTTGCACAAACTAATGTGATCATCTTGGAACTATAATGCCACCTAGTGGTGTGGTTGTAATATTACACAAAAGCTAAATGTTTTCAGTTAAATATGCTATTTTAGAAATGCGCCATTCAGATTCAGCCATGAATAATGTATTTAAAGGTAGGGAAGGCAATTTTAAGAGAGGCTAGCAATAGCAAGTTTGCTTTGAAAACATAAGATCCCACCCTCCCTTCAGAGCACTCTCCAAAGCCAAAACAGTCTGCAAAGCATCAGGAGAGACAGCGTTAAATTACCTCATGTCTCAAAGCACATAACATTACAATAATAATGAACATTAACAACTTGACTTGTACCACCTGACTGCTGCAGATTCATTTCAGCGTTGATAGTGTAGAAACGCATAAATCATAAAACAGCTCTAGGTAGAAGGTCACAGGTTGGCATCTCTTCATTACGGTTATGACATGCCGTGAACGCAGCATAAGCTGTTTTGTTTTGGTTCAGGAGGAACTGTAAAAGGCATCTGCTGTTTGTTTGTGGCACTCGGTGACTGTCTGTCTACAACTCTGCATAGCCTCGTGGAACGCGCTGATGACGTGTGATGTCTGTGCGAGCGGGGTGTATGGAGGTGTGGAAATGCATACGCTGACAGGCAGGTATAGGACATCATTGCGTCATTGCATTCGGACTGTATGCAATGATTGGACGGACATTTTTTTGACCCTGAGACTTTTACAGAAGATTTTTTTTAATATTTAGACCACTTCTATTATTGATTGCTATCAGGATGTGAAGAGAGTTTCAAACAGTATTACAAAAAGTGTTAATAAAAAACATTGCCTCTACCTTTAAATGAATGAAAGTTGGATAAAGTGACTAATATTCAGTCATCTTAAAGGGATAGTTCACTGAAAAATAAAAATTATCTCAACATTTACTCACTCTGACTTTATTTCTTCAGATAAACACAAAGATGATCCATCCCTGTGAGTCCATATAATGCCATTGAATGGCTGCCGCACGGTGTACAACTACACACAGCGATCAAGACGGTAATCCATACGACCCCAATTGATGAATCATTGTCTTCTGAAGCGAAATGATAGGTCAAACAGAAAAATCATAGACCTTCTAGTCTACTGTCATTCGAGCGATCACAAGAGAGACTTTGTGATGCCAGGCCTGACATAACTGCATTGTAAAGTATGTGTGAGAAGCAACACCCTTCTCGCACAAGCTTCACCACATATATAACATTTAAATATACTGTTTGTCTAAAGTAGGGTATGGGAGAAGATGTACCCCTCAAGAACAGTGTACAGTTTCTGCTAAATTGGAAATTAGGAAATAATTCAAGTTCAAATTTAACATGTGATGATGCATCATCCATGATATTATTATGCAAAATAAATTGAATTTGCTAATTTAGTTGTTACAGCACAAAAACATGAAAGGGGAACATCTGATTCCACTACTGTGGAAAGATGACCCTCCTGGTGTAAGAAGCCCCCCGGGAGAAATGTATCACAGGTGAAATCTGAATATTGATTGATTGATTGATTTATAATTATTAATAATATTATACTGTTTGTTCATTAATTATTCTATGAATTAGTCCTCATTAACAAACAACCATAAAAAAAATTATATCCAACAGAAAATCACTGGTCACTATTTTTCAATAATAATAATAATAATTTCACTTCAGAACCGTTCAGACTAAATACATCTCACACATATTGATGTTCAGATGAACATAAAAATAAATAGAAGCATGATGAATGAAAAACTAAAGACATGTAAAGGTACAGGGTGTGCAATATGAATGAGGAAATTACAAATGCATCCTAACAGTAATAAATATTTCCAGACAATGATTTGTATGAGCAATAGGATATTTGTTTGTTTGATTGATTAGTGCAATACTGAGATCAGATTTTAAAGCACAGGAAATTCATGTCTTTTTGAAGAGACCACTTATTCATTGAAGAATTATTGGATCCCCAAAGGCGCTAACATTCCACCGCTGGCCAGCTGCCACTAGATGGTGGTACATGTACGATTTAGACTGCAAAAGCTTCTACCATTAGAAGGCTTTATATACACGCTCGCCAGAACATGGCATTTCTGATCATGTGGTTATGCCCATGCATGTCAGTGGATAAAATTAATCGTTGCCCAAAGGCACAGCATTTAATGAGACAAAATGTCCCAATTAACCTTTTTAAGAGTGCCATTTTCAAAAGATATGAATGTTGCCTCACTATTTAAGACATTTATGGTCTAACCCGTCGGCCAAGGATTTTCCCACTTGAGGCAAACGATGTCATATTTTTTAGTGTTGCGCTTATGTGATTCCTCACCTAAGTGAAAGTTTACAAAGGACATATTGAAAGAACTTGACATTTTCACATAACGGTCCCTTGCGCTTCACACATTGTTATTTTACTGTTCAAACACTCGCAAATGAACAAATACTTGAATGACCTACTTTCTTCAGAGAAACTGGTTTAAGAACACTAACAAGGAATTATTAAAAAGCCGTTATTGACAAGGAATTATTAAAAAACAGATTATTAAACCAGAATTTTAAAACCAGCTTTGTTGAGCAGGACTTGTGTCATGTTGATGATTAGCATGGTCCTCAAGAGCCTCCATGACCCAGTCAGCCTCCTCATCTTCATAAATGACCGAGCATATAGCTTTGATTTGACAAATCAGGAGCTCATGAGACGTGACAATATGTATACAGTCTAATGAATAACTCACTTATATGGTTGAGAGCATTGTACTTTAACATTTTATGTTTTTAAGCATACATTGAATAGACTGCTGTAATTTGTTCTGACTTTTCTAAATTACAATTTAGTAGTAGTAATATAAGTCATTTTAAAAATAGCAGTGTTGTTATTTTGCCCTATTTTATTCTTTTTTGCATTCAAGCCAGGATCCTCACTATATGTTGATTTATTACATGTAGGCCTACATATTCAAAGGTACATAAATATAAATAAGGATACTTTTAAATATAATGTTTCTCGTTATGTTGAAAACCTTTTGATTTTAAGGTTTATGCTAAAATTAAAAAAAAAAAAAGAAAAAAACATTTAGTAGGCTATGTATACATTTTCAACTTGGGATGCACGGATACCATTTTTTAGGACCGAGTACGAGTACCGATACTTTTTTCTAGTACTCGCCAATAACGATGCCTATACATTTATAAATTTCTCTCTCTCTCTCTCTCTCTCTCTCTCTCTCTTTTTTTTTTTTTTTTTTTTTTTTTTTTTTTTTTTTTTTGATGTTGCAGTTTTCCAAGCACAACACAGTGAGACTAATGAATGTAGGACAGCTTCTTTATTATTACTCTAATGAAAAAAAAAAGAATAATTTTTATGTGCTTGTCACAAACTTAAAGAACAATAACCTTCAAAGGGCATAATTACCAATATATATATAATTGCTGTTATATAAAAAGAAATTTACAAACAAATTACAAACAATACAACAAATACTATAGAGATTAATTAAATTAAACTTGTTTTTCAGATACAGTATGCTTATTTACCATGTATACATTTATTTAACATCTTATTTGTTTTATTAACATTAATAGGCTACTGTCCCTTTAAGACCGAATCCATGGATGTAATATCTGACACATATACTGTTTACATCAACTTAAACCATAACCAACTGTATTTACGAGAGATACTCCACACAATGGACATTTTGACAAATATGTGTGCATTTGACCATTCAGGCGCAAGGAGAACTGATCGCCGCTGTCTGAGAGAACTGGGATCGCGCGCAAGAAAGAGAGAGAGCGCGCGCGAGGGAGCGCTTCTGGTCTGTCATTCAGCGCGATTCCGCCTATCCCGCCTTCACTAATCGATAACGAATTGTGATTGAAAGCATGCAGTTCGTAATGTGTGTGCTGTCATCATTAATTTGAAGTATTTCCACTCCCTTGAGGCTGACATTGTTTCCGCAGTTGCAGTCGGTGTCTCTGTGCACGGAAAATTCTGTCAGTTACGTCACGTGAGGTACTGGTCTTTGGTATCGGGGGTATTTTTACGAGTACGAGTACAAGTACATGAGCTTGGTATTGGCCGATACCGATACTGGTATCTGTATCGTGCATCCCTATTTTCAACATTATTATTATTATTATTTAAATGAGTATGTTGGACCAGATAGTAGGCTGCAACAAACAATTATTTTAGTACTTGATTAATCCAATGATTATTTAGAACAATTAATCTACTAATTGTTGATTATTTCACAGATTAATCTGTAGGCTTTGCTCTTTATTCATCTTTTGCAGTTAGTTAAAATATCTAGGTATAGCCTATTATAACATAAATAAAACAAGGAAATTTTGCTTTAGAAAATGTACTTTTAATGAACTTAGAGCCAACTGAAAACCAATCTCTTTTAGGTTTTCTGTCCTCCACAGAAGTCATCAATAGTCTGATTGTTACAATGACTGTTACTGTGTTTTTATTAAGGCTGGGCATTGACACAAATTTCAAGATTCGCGATTCGAATCTTGAATCAAATTCAAATTTGCGATTCGATTCCAAATTTCCGATTTAGGGCTGCATTACATTTGCGCGACAGCCCCTCACTGTTCAAACCGCGTTATTGCAGGTCCTTAAAATAGGTCATATGAGATGTAACTACTTTTCACACATGAATTGGCACCTCTGAGTCCAGACCTTAATTTTATTTACATCAACTCTTACATAAAATGTTGTGATTTTATTTACATCAACTCTTGATGTAAATAAAATCACAACATTTATTTCCATCGAGAGGAGCATCATTTTTTGGTCAAGATCTTGTATTGACAATGCAAGAGGTGAGGACTCTGTAAAGTCTACTCCAGCACATCCCAAAAACTTACACTGAGTTTAAGATCAGTGCTAATTCATGTATGAAAATGATTCTTCATGCTCCCTCCCAACAATTCTTTCACAATTTAAGCCTGATGAATCTTGACATTGTCATCCTGGAATCTGGCCATGATACTTCTTAATACATGGTTGTTTAAGAAATGAAAAGATACACACTCCATCTTTTAGGGTTAAAGGAACCGTTGCCAAACATATAACATGCTAGAAAAATAATAATCACTGTAATAATGATCCATCCATAGACTCTTATGTATTTGCCAATTAAAATCCAAACAGCAACTTTTTTTTTTTTTTGGCCAGGCAGTGTATAATGACTATTTGACAACAAAAATACTTTTTCAACAGTTTATTTTATTTTATTTTTTTTATTGACAACGTTGACGATAATGTCGATGAATTGTGTCAGCCCTACCGAATAGTGAGTGTATGTATAACATACAAAATGAATGTATATGGTCTGTTGGTGGTGGTTTGATGCAGCAGAGTTTAATGTCCTCCAGTGAATGAGAACCGAAGGGTGATTAATGTCTTAATTTCCTATTATTAAAGACCAGAGAGGGGATGCAGGCTGCAGATAGTCAACACGCTATAAATCTCAGCAAAATGAACAGTCAAATAATCACTCTTCAGAAATGAAATCTCCACACATTAATGCTACCACCCAGACACACACACACACACACACACACGCTTGTCTGGGTGTTTCTGTGATCTCACTCAATGACAGGGTAATTACCACAGAATTATAGGGTGGTTTATTGTAATTTACCTCCTTGTGTGAACCATTTACTGTACAAAATACAGAATCACTTCAGAATGATCCTGAGACTGTTATGACTTAAAATGTACCATGATATACTCTGTTGTCTTTTTATCTTTTCTAACATCTCTCCTTCTCAGCCACGCACATGCATTCAGCCTGTATGCTTACAATTCTGAGAGAGAGTAAGAGAGAGAGGGAGAGAGAGATGAACTCTGTTCCTTTGTGCAGAGCAGACGGAGGGAAAGGACTAATCACATGCACTGGATTGATTACAGTGATGATTAATAGGGTATATGGTTTTCATTAACAATTTGATTTATCACAGATCATGAGGCTGAATAATGGTAATGGTCTCCACTCCCTCATATCTCTCTCAGCAGATGAAAATCCAGCCCTTTTCACTACTTTGTATCCCCGTTTCCTTATTTCTACAGATGGAAGGATTCATTTAATGTGAATCTGGTTCCTTTTTCCCTGATATTTCCAATACATGAACCACATTCTTTCTTTCTTTCTTTCTTTCTTTCTTTCTTTCTTTTCTGTATGCAACGTAAGAAAACAAATCTGTACAAAAACAGATAATGTCCTCGCATAAAATTATCCATACCTTTTCCACCAAGTTTACCAATGTTTCATTCAACCATTAAAAAAAAAAAAAAAAATGCAATGTGTAATTTAAAATATGGGTAAAACGCCTGTGAAAAATCAATACAGAAAATTCCTCCATGTTAACACAATACCTATTTGAAAATAGGTTCCAAAAACAAAGGTTCCAAAAGAGGGTTTTCATTTTAAAGTTCCCCAAGAGCCTTTCAGTGAAAAGTTCTTAAAAGAACCATTGTTTTTTAACTATTTAATATACTAAAGAATCAACTTCCAATATAAAGAACCTTTTGCACAATGGAAAAGTTCTAATAATTTAGGAACCTTTTAGAAATGCTAAAAAATAATGACTGATTTTATTTTGAAAAAAATGTTTTCAAGCAGTACCTCATCCAATTAATCATTTGTCTTTCAATTCAGTTTACCATAATTTTTTTTTCATTCAAAACATTGTTAAATATAAATATTTTTCATTGAGAACTTCTGTAGACGTATGACGGAAATAAAGTCAGTCTAGTTACTAATGAGTGAAGCTGCTAATGTTTTGTAGAGTATGTAGAGTTGTTTAATCAGATCTTGAGAGAATAAATGTCTGAAGTCAGTTATAGTTTTTGTGTTTCTCTTTCCTTCATTGATTCTGCTTGTTAACAGCAGGTGTTTATCATTAATGTGGCGCATATCTGGAGAAACAGAGAACATGTGATGCTGGCTCAACATCGTGATGACTGTCAGCATCGGTGATGGCATTGTCTATCGGCTCAGCCCTAGCTAACACACAACAATCCATTTTGTTTGTTTAAATCAAATAATTTCTTTTAACTTGTATTTTTAAAAAAGAGAAAAATGAGAAATTGTTCAATCAAATCTATATCTTTTTGATTGGATAAAGCAAATCATTTCTAATACATATTATTTCTTAAATGAGAATTTTTGTTTTGATTGATTGATGAAATCTGTTTTTCTATCTTTTTGTTTAGATCAAAAATAGAATTTAAATTAATTGACTTTCTTCAACAAGAAAAATATACTTTGTGCCAGGTTTTATAAAATTGTTTTCATAGACAGAAAATATTGTTTAGGGCAAGTTATTTATTTTGCATTGGCTCAAGTTAGGAAATATAGATTTTTAATTGGATAAATGAAAATATTTTTTCAATGCAGGTTTCCCATAAAACCTGTTACTTTACTAATTACCTAAAAAAAAAAAGTAATCTGATTACATTATCCACGTTACTTGTAATGCATTATCCCCAACACTGCTAACGCCATTGGTTGAGTCTGTGTTGCTGGTTGGGATTTTCACACAAAAGTTAATATTTTTATAGCACAACATACCAACAGTGTTTACGCTTTTCAGCGCATTTACTTATGCATGGGCTCATTTAGCTGGGATAGAAGAAACTATTTCAACGTCCAAAAATTACCTTTAAATCAAATCACTTTATTGTCACAACACGATAAGTTGAACACGATAAGTGCGCAGGTGGTGAAACTATTTGGTGCAATCTCCACAGCATGGATGACAAGTACAGGATATATATACACAATAGACAGTATTGATGAACTTTAATGAACATGTTGATGGAGTGTGAAAAGGTGTTCACTTTAATCACAGATGTTCTCATTGCTGGATGCTTTATCATACATGCCTGTGACCTGAGCTCCATCGAAGTTCTGCATTCTTGCTGAATTAATATCCCCTCAAGATTATTTCAGTGTTCTGGGTCACTTGCAGTCATAATGAAAACAGTTGGGGTTCAACTTTATGGAAAAAAAAATGTGAAGAAAATATTAAAGCATTAGGGAACAAGAAAGAAAAACATCAAGGCATTTTTTCTTTTTCCCCCTTTTTTGGAGGGAGGATAAGGCTTCTTTATGAGAGGTTGGAGAGAATCTCTTTTCGTGAGGTCAGGCTGTCAGCACATGCGCTGTAAGTCATTCGGCTGGAATGCACTCGCTGTACTCCCACAGCACTCCACACACTGCGATGTTTGTACAGGGCTGCTCCTGTACTCTCTTTCAGAAGACACACTGGATGTACACACACTGCATCCTGCCAACAAACTGACAGTGCTCAGTAAATCTCGTTCCACATATGCTGCGAGTGAGATACAGGTCACTACATTGTCATCCCTTCCGGATACCTATTTTGAAGCGTGCATGCCCTGCATATATACATGCATATATCGAATATGTACATATTTATCAGCAGCCACAAAGAAAAGACAGAGGGGAGAGAGTCCTCTTCACCCTGTCCTGACAACGCTAATGATGTTCAGGACAGCAGAGGATGATGTCTGACTCTCCGCCAGGCCTTGGTTGCATGTGTGCTTGTTTTGGGGGGGTTGGAGTGGGGTGGTGGTTTTTGGCAGGAGAATTGTGCAACCTGGTTTTTGAGGATGCAGACTATGGTAACTCATTACACTTTAAAGCAGGCAGGGTGACAGCATGAATCAGTCAGCATCTTCCATGCATACTGTAAGCGGGGAGCAAAATACAAAGGAGGAGAAGAAGTGAAAGAGAAAGGAGAGAGGAAATGAAGTCTGAGTGCCAAGAAATAATGTGCATCGGAAGAATTTAGCCTCGGGCATGGCGCGCTGAGCCCGTGTCGGTATCATTAGCGTATTTATAATTCAAATGTATGCCTTTAATAATTCACGCGCGCTGCTTTTCAAAGAGGGGCGCGCGAGATTATGTACAGACTGATGAAAGGAAGGAAGTTTCCCATCTCTCCTGAAAAGTAAATAAACGACCTCATCATGCAGCGCTCTCTCATCCTTTGCCTTGGAACATTTAAGTAGGCTACATATTTGCAATTATTTGGAAATCTTCAAGTCCCTTTTAAGTACGCGCAATGTTTATTTTGCTTTTTATGTGTGTGATATTTATTTATTATTTTGTGATCGTATTTTAAATTTTCTTGTTGATGCATCACGCGCTTGGGCGTGTTTGCGTTTGTGATATTCAGCGCTAATATTGCTTTTTTGGTAATGTTTGGTTTTCCATCGACAATGAGGCTCCGGTGAGAGAATTCAAATATGAGCTCGTTCTCCTCTTGTAGTCTTTGAGTTTTCAAAGACAGATGCACCACTAGGTGGTGATAGAAGGTAAAGTGACTTTGAAATTGATTGTTGCGTTGGAAAGCACAGCACATGTGAAACTGGAGCCCAGCGGCAGGTTTGCAGGACTTTCGCTGGATCTGAAGAACTAGGAAGAAAGTATCTTGCGGCTCAGGCAAACATCCTGACGGGTCAAGCAAAGGTCAATACTTTTGAAATTAGAGTGGATTATCGTCATATCAACATGGGCGAAGAACATTGACGTTTAAAGGTAGTTTAAAAATCGTGAACATTTACGTACCAAATTTAGTTTTTTTTTTTTTTTTAAGTTCAGTTAAGATAAAATATAATGATTATAATTCAAATAAATAATTGTCATTATTATAGATGTATAATGGTTATTTGTTAATTTGTCAATATATTTGTTAAATCACTTAATTTGATATTAAATATGACGCTTAACATAATTCCGTTAATCTAAAGGAATATATAAAAAAAATATTTTTGTGATGTCGCACTGCAGAGGTTTATATGAAAATTAGTTTGTTACTCTCGGCGTGTGTTTGTAGAAATGCCGCATCTATAAACTATATTTTTCAATAGAATTCACTGAGGATCTTCGCAGTAATATCAATAATTTTAAATTAATTTCTTTAGGTCAGAATTCATTCTTAAAATGATTGAATAAAACGGGGAATAATTAAGAGCAATATAACAAATGAAATTATAAAAATAAAAAATAGGCGATTACATTTTACCAATATTATGAATAAAAATGCTGTTTAGAATTTGGCCAAAAGTAGCCTAACATTTATTGTTTATCACAGTGTTGCTTGATATAATTTTATAGTTAAATAAAACACATATCGTTTTAAAAATATTTAGACATTTTCTTAGTAATTTTAAACTATAAATAAGAACTTATATGTAGGTAGGCTATTTTTAGAAGAAAAAAAAGCATGACAAAATCCAAATGTAAGTACATTTAAATTGTCGACTGCAAAGTAAATTAAATTCTTCTCTACATCAAATTAGTTTGTGTTTTCTTCTTAGCTGATCTCGTTTCCTGTATAGGCGTTTAAATATGATGATGGAATTGCAGAGAGACAGTCAAGCAGAATTCCCTCAGTGTCATTTACGCGCAAAAGCGCTTGGAATAAACTGCACAGGGTTTTATAGCTCCACATTTAAAATATATTTCTAGTTCCATATACATTAACACTCGTTTCTTACAATAATAATAATAATAATAATAATATAAAACAACGTGAATCTAAAAAAATAAACTAAACGCAAAAAGACAGTTCTTTAACTATCATTGGAGAAAATGACAGATTTATCTATTTACTGTATTTACAGAAGCTAGGACAGGAAAAATAAACGTAAACCTAACTTTATAATATAAAAGTAATAACAATATATAACGAGCAAGTAGTGAAGGACAGTTAACCAACTAAGCAGTCAAAATTCACAGTTTGTGGTAAATATATTTTCAAAGGCTCAAATGCTGTGTTGCTCAGCAATTTGTTGAAATAAGGTCCATTCCCAGTACGACTCAGTGCACTGATCTGATTTTAGCACTTTTAAAAATAAAGACACTCCACCCCTAGTAACAAAACGCAGAGGATGGTGGTGCGTCATCCGCGCGCGTATCCAATGTGAGCACTCGCTGGCTACTCGTGGTCATTGCGCTCTTCTTTCTCTTGCTTTATGTAGAGGTGTCGAGCTGGTAACACCCACCACGCTTCCCAGGCTCAGTCATCAGGGGTTCAGTCTCTTCAAGAGGAACCTGCTTCAGTCACCAACACAATCCCAAAGCGTGGGTCGAAAAGAGGGACCATGAGATCCGGATAGTTTTTCCTCGCAGTGTTTGCCATGCCAGACACGAACATCCCACAATTTGGAAAGATTCTTCTGACTTCAGGAAGTCTTTGAAGGGTAAATTGCATTAGACTGTCAGAAGGTTGAAGTGGAAGCAGATATCCATAGCCTATATAAGGTAAATGTGTCGGGGTTTTTTTTTTAATTCGTTAAGTATACATTAGTGTATTTAGCAATACGGTAGCAAAACAAAAAGTGGCTGAAAAGGGAGCGATCAAAAACTCTTCACAGGACATGCTCTATCATCTCAACGGATTACCGACAGCTCAGTCCTCTTAAACCGGATGCTCAAAAGGAATTAAATCACTCAAATTGCTTCCTCGTTGGATAAGATCACAATTTGCACTTAACATCAACAGAAGCGTCATATGCTGATGGCTCAACGGGTATGTTCTCTTATAAATCCACCGCGTAAAACAAGTCGTAAAGTTTGCTTTTAATATTTGTATTAAACACATTTGTTTTTTGACTTGCCTATGATACGGTTTCTATCTGATGCAGTACGAAGACCTTGCCCACTATGGTGGCGGTATGGATGGAGTTGGGGTTCCGACGTCGATGTACGGGGACCCGCACGCGCCTCGGCCCCTGCCGCAGGTTCACCATTTGAATCACGGGCCACCGCCACATGCCAACCAACACTACGGGGCCCACGCACCGCACAGCATCATGCCCAGCAGCATGGGCTCGGCTGTCAACGACGCACTTAAAAGAGACAAGGACCAAATTTATGGGTACTTTATTGCAGTCATGCTTATATAATTTCTTACTATTAACACAATCTTTACATAGTGTGCTACATTATTATAACAGTAGGCTACAGTCAGTAAATTACTTTGCACATAAAGGATGTCTGTTAGTTATGGATATGTTATCGACTTTTTCATATAGTGCCCTGCTTAAATAAACTTTAAAATATGGTTGTTTATTTGTCATAATAAATATTACAGAACGCTTTTAGTCACTATGTGGCCGTCAAAGCAATAAAACTAAAATTCCAATGCCGTATTACTGTCATCATCATGATTGCTCAGTTATTGATATAGTGTTTTGATCGAAGCACGTAAATGTTTATGTTGTTTCTTAAAGGCACCCGTTATTTCCGCTGCTGGCGCTGGTGTTTGAGAAGTGCGAGCTGGCCACATGCACGCCGAGAGAGCCCGGAGTCGCTGGAGGAGATGTGTGCTCATCCGATTCATTTAACGAGGACATCGCTGTATTTGCCAAACAGGTAACTTTTTGATTGAAAAATACATGTGTATATATATATATATATATATATATATATATATATATATATATATATATATATATATTAACGATTTAAGTAACGTTCTTTAGCTAAATGAAATTTTGAGGGAAATGTGAAATTAGCCTATTTGCTGTTGGTTTATTTTCCCCCCATTCTGACAAATTTGTGAAATTTTCTTCAGATTCGGGCAGAGAAGCCGTTATTTTCTTCTAATCCAGAGTTGGACAATTTGGTAAGTGTAGACTAAGATGTTGTTTCGCTCAGATTTTGTTTCAGGTAAATCCGCTTCAAAGCGCTATGTGAGGATTCTTTGAGGGAAAGAATGGAAGCTTTAGTGATTTATGAGGCCGCGTGTTATCAGAGGGCGTGGGGGTCTTTGCCCTGGGCTCCCTCAAAGCATCGTCTCTGGAGGAACCTATTTACACTTCTGCTATTGTCATAACTTTACAAAGCCAACACAATATCAGACGTGCGAAGTTTTTGATGTGAGTGTGAATTCTCGCGCGATTAGAATAACCAAAGGTTTTTAACAAAAACAAATGTTTTTTTTTTTTGTTTGTTTTTTTTATCAAGTTTAGCCTATAATTATTATTAGCCTATTGTTATTGGTTGTTATTTTATTTTTATTTTTTATGTATATTTAATGCATTACTTTACTCTTTCCTTAGATGATTCAATCTATACAAGTATTACGATTCCATCTTTTAGAACTCGAAAAGGTATGTTAATCATTTTATTATAATTTTAAATTATTATAATGTTATATTGTTCTAATGATAAATAAATGTACAAATTGAATAATTTATACATTGTCGTTTTTTTTTTTTTTTTTTGTTTGTTTGTTTTCTCATCAGGTGCACGAGCTTTGCGACAACTTTTGTCATCGGTATATTAGCTGTTTGAAGGGCAAAATGCCCATTGACCTGGTAATTGATGAACGGGATGGGTGCAAATCCGACTTCGATGACCTCTCAGGATCCTCGACAAATCTCGCAGATCACGTGAGTTTTAATTGGCTTTCTATGACATCATAAAACAGGCCAATTAGATAGTGGAGCTGTTTGTGTATTTACAGTACAGGCAATTTATGAAGGAACACAAGGGAAGTTTCCAACAAAGAAATGACCGAAAGTGCCATTTATTTTTTATTGTGCAAACTAACCTGAATGAGTTCAAATTGTTTTCTGATTTTTTTTAACCAAAAAAAAAAAGAAAGACAGAAAGAAAGAAATAAAATAAAATAAAAATTGTAGTGTCTCAGATATGCACCCCCCCCCCCCCCTTTTTTTTTGTCTTCCTCCATTATTCATGTCCACAATGCATTTTATCCATACAGAGAGAGCAAAGGAGTAATTACTTAGTTACATATGTTAATTTATTTAAACAACATTATCTAAATCCATTTCTCTTTGCTCTAATATGAATCATTAAGGCATTGCCCCAGGACATATCTTACTTTAGAAGAGGTATGATGGTGATGATCATGTTGATGAAGCCCGTCATGTTGGGTGCAGGTGTTGTTGAGGGTCAGGGTTTTCCCCCCACTGTCCACCCCTCTGTTAGCCCTAATGATCAACGTTACATTTGCACGTGAATGCGCTATTGTCTTTGAACTGATTGGATTGTTATTGTCAAGCAGGAGGGGAGTCTTTTTTCACTCAGAGACCAACAGTGTGTTCTTTACAGTTGTGCTTCCTATTATTAACACACCACCCCCTGTCTCAGAAACAAAACCACAGAATTAAGAAGAACAGGACTTTACTTTCTGCTTAGCTCTGTTCCATGTCAAAATGGGAAGGAGAGGTTATAGTCACATTAAACACTCTGAGAAAAACAGAGCCGTTTAATGATTTGAACCGACGTTAAAAAGCATGTAATAGTTCCTGCGCTGTCTTTTATTACAGTGCTTCTATTTTCCATCATGTAAAACAGTAGATGGCTTTTCCCATCCACACAATTCCTGTAAATAGATCTGCACCGCAGATGGTGAGGTCTAACCGTCACACCTTCACTTGGTCAGCTGAAATTTATTTGATGAATATGTACCTTTGTACACTTGACGATAACTGTAATCTTTTATTGATGCTCCTGTAATGTCTTATCGATTTACAAGTGTGCAGTGTGACACAAAACAATTTGAATTAGGTGATGAAAGGAGACAGCACACACACACATAAACACACAAACCAACAGACTGCTTTTGTACGTCCTAATGAGAAAACAGTGAAGGGTCTTATTCACACAGCTTTATTGTTGTAGGAGCTTATTCTGGCCTTTCTTAGAGCTCTTTAGCTGATCACCATCAGGCAAACAGCTGACGCTAAGGGCCTGAAGAGGAACGGCTGCTGTTTGCCTTCATGTTGAGCCCGTCTAAGTGCTTTATACCCTGTTCTGGATAAAAAGGGGACGCCGCTGGTTTCTTTTGAGCATTTACGGTCAGACATCAGGAGAAGCAGTTACTCTGTTCGTGGTTCCATAGGACTTCTATTCCTAGTTTGTTTGGATCGTGCATTTCAGTTGTCTTTAATTTGGTCTGACAAATTTTTCAGCCCAGACATGGTAACTAGGTGCTTAAAAAATTGCTGTTTAAAAAATAGCATGTATATGTGCGCGTGTTACTAACGTGGCCTTCTGTTTTTTTACCCTTCGATCTCTGGATGTTCCTGAAACTCAGAATCCAGCATCCTGGAGAGACATGGACGACGCTCACTCCACTCCCTCAGTCGGCACCCCAGGACCCTCCAGCGGGGGACATGCCTCTCAGAGCGGAGACAACAGCAGTGAACTAGGTAGGAAAACCTGTCACTTTTACTATCACGTCATAATGTGCTTTGTTGAAAAGACTGTAATATTTTGTCCGAATAGTATTTTTTATTGAGGTTGGATTTTAATTTGTTTATACATTTTACACTGAAAAAAAAGGGAACTTAAAAGTGGTAACATCTAAAATATTGCAGAATCACCCTAATTTATACCAAAAAAAAACTAAACTGTAATGGGTTGAAATAGCTCTTTTAGGTAACAACTGCAGGTTACCACTTTTTTTGCAGTGTATATTTTAGTTTGATTACAACCTCTACTTTGCAGAATTTAAATTCATAATTTGTTCATGCGTGTGGCTGTAAACGGCATTTACTAATCGAAGTCATGTGTCATTGTTTGTGTCATCATTGCGATGGTTCACTGAGCTGGTTTTACGATTTAACCGTGGACACAATAGGTGTTTAATGTTCTTGAAAGGTTAAGGGTCTAATTTAATTTACCAGATCTTCCACTTGCATGTCATTTTTCTTTTTCTTTTTCTTTCTTAATTTATATTGCGATTTGCCATTTCATATTTATAGTCCCTTAGAGCTGTTTATCTTTTGGGGGAATTTTTTTATTTTTTTATTTTATGCAAAAGTCGGTCTGACTTTTTTCTTTTTAAAGATTTTTTTTTTTTTTTTATCAGGCTCCTATGTTTAGGTTCAGTAATTTCATTTTAGTGGCAGTGAAAAGGTTATTAGTCAGTTATTGAAATGCCTTATTTTCACTGTTCATTGGTATTTAACAAGTTTGATTGTCTTTTGCTGCAAAACAGAGAAGTCCATGTGTGCTTTTTTTGTGCAAAAATCTGTTGCAGCAGCACACGAAACACTGTTGTGTTTACATGCTACTCGCGAAATCCTGTGATTGCCACTGTAACGATTTTCTTTAGCCTTAGAATGGGCAGAATTATGAGGTTGACTATGTTTCCTTTTGCCAGTGACTGAAACTAACACAGGTTCATCCATTTCATTATACTCCTCCATCTTGTTTAGTTAAAAATCTCTTTAAACAGGATAAAAACTTGCAGCTCGACAATTGAAAGCTGGCTCATACGCGCACTGTCATTCATCTTGAAATCATATGATTCAATTTGCGTTTTTTGATTGGTTCTGTGAACTTTGAGGCTTTTGCTAGCAAAGGGAAGTGACGTTTAGAGATTTCTGCCAATGAACTGATATTTCTGAATGGGCGGAGGTTGGTATTTAGCAGGTTTAAAGCAAAAGTATTTGATGAACGTATACAATGTGCGCAAAGCATTCGCTCAATATCGTCACTTTTTGACAGAGCTGGCGTTTAGCGGCTTTTGCTATTGCTTCAGTGAAAATAGCCTTCAGGGTTTCTCACCTCCTTTTAACTATCAGACATCAATGGCCTGACCATTATGCAGCACAATAGCAGGATGTTCTGCAAGACAAGAGAAACCAGAACCAAAAGTCAGCAGCCAGACTGTAATTCTCTGACAACTCAGCCTCAGTGTGACCATTTGAAAGCTCTAGTTTAAAATGTTTGGCATAGCAGCAATGCCAGTAGCCTTTCTGCAATGCAACTCTGTATAAAAGAGAGAAAAGCATTGGGTGGTGGCATTTTCCCCACACAGGGCTTTTTTTAAACAACAGTGGGGGGACATCCAAGACCCACGGCCTTTTGACCCCAAAGAGCATGCATTGAAGAAGGGGAAGAGGAATGACCCCTGCCGGCCTGAAGGACAGAGCACTTCAAATACAAGTCACAATAGAGGGGTGATATCTGGGGTGATCAGAGGCTGAGGTTGGGTTAGGATCAGGGACATCTACCTGCTGCTCCTCCAGGAGCCACTTTGGATCAGTGTTCCTCCCTTTATCATTCAAGAGATCGGTAAAGCAAACACCTTTTTCCATTACAAGTGAATGGGGGGTCTTACGTCAGTCACCCAACTCGGTTCCAAAGGATTACTGGGCCTCTTCAAAGCACCTGTCTCTTGTAGGGGGTTCCCTTTGTTTGTTGCACATCAGTAGAAGTTGCTCCTGTTGAGAGACCTTCACGTTAAGGAAAGAGTGCTCTGAGTGTTCCTCGGTTACAGTCCGAATGGTTTTTAACAACTGCTGACTTACCTCAGTGGGTTTTTGGGATGGTAGTGGGGGGTTTTCCACAGCTATCCTAAATTTGTGAGTGTTGGTGGGAATGCAGAGCCTAGGAATGTCCATCACAAAGGCCGAAAGGGAACAAAGAGAAGCTGCAGGACATTCCAGGCCAGTTGTTACCTCTAAGGCCGCTGAAAGACACAGGCTGAGACAGGATGTTTACATCTATATCTGAACCCTCAATGGAGGTTAAATCCCAGCATGAAGTGTAGTGGACCAACAACAAGTGTCAAGAGCCGATGCCTCCCGCGTTTTTGTAGTTGTCAATACCACCCAACTGTGGTCCAATCCCATGTTCCTCCAGATCATATCATGGCCACGGGGGACAAGAGGATAAGAGCATCTAATCAATATGCTTTAAGCGAAACGATTAGCGAGAACAAAATCATCTGCGTTCGTCCAGTAATTATCCAGTCTGTTGCGTCCAGTAGTCAGAATTATGGCCCCTTTGGAGAAGTATAGTTCGTGATAGATTGAGGTCATGGTGAGCTCATTAAGCAAGCAAACAGGATTTATTCTGTGATGCGTGCGGGGTGGCAGTCATCAGACCCGGCTAGTTTGCGCCGGGCCCCTTTGTCTCGGGGACATTCATCTATCTCCAGTTCATCTAATTATCAGCATCAGAACAACGTAGAGCGTTTTAGCTTTTGGACCTTGTCATCTCTCGGATGCTGAAGGTACTGTGATGTGACACGGCCGCCGTCAGGGTTGGCTTGAAGGATGTGGGAAAACCGGTTTAAAAATTCTACTTAGACTTGACGTGTTTTATATGCATATGCTTATCATATCTCCTCAGATCCATTTAGAAGTTTTTGTATTATTGAAAGTGAAAAAAAGGCTGTAAATTGAAGCTAGTAGCCTCTTCTCCATGTCTTAGGGTGCTGTTTTTCCCTAAACAGCCTGAGGGCTTACTCCAGCCTTCCTCCAGGCTGCTCTGGCCCCCCTCTGCGCTGCGCGTGCAGACTCTGGGGCCGGGGAGTGAGGTAGGGCTCAGGGAGCTGCAGAGAGCAGCAGCCTTTAAAGAGAGTGCAGTCACACAGGCTGCATGGGCCAAGTTGCCAGGGAACAGTCAGAAGCGATTAGCGTCGGGTTGGATCAGCCCTGCGGCCTTCGTTTTCTGGAACAGGAGGAGAGAGAATTGAGGAGAAGGGGGGGAAGAGAGTGTTTGAGTCTTCCTTAGATGTAAGGATCTCACCCAGCTCTCTTTATCTATCATATTCCCCTTCTTTTCTTTTCTTTTCTTTTCTTTTCTTTTCTTTTCTTTTCTTTTCTGTATTCTATTTTTACCTATTGTTTCCTATTTCCTATTATACTTCCAGAATTTGTTACTTCTATATTGTTTTTAGCACATTTGTGACATTTGATTTTCTTTTCTTTTTCAGTATTTAAATTTATCTTATTTTTAACTTTCAACCTTTTTCATCTCTTATTTATACTTTCAGAAAAAGTTACTTTTATATTTATTTTTGTTCATTCTACTACGTTTTTGATATTTGACTTTTATAAACAATCTCACTTATTTTTTTATCTTCTTGTTTCTACATTTAATTTACATTTAAATATCATATATATATATTTGGCACTGTCAATTTTATATTATATATATATTTCAATTCACCATTTTCATTGTCTCTTCTTTCATATATTACTTTTTGTTTTCATTCATTCTAACAAGATTTTGATATTTGATTTTCATAAAGATATTGAAAACCGCATCTGTTTTCTTTTCTATTTGCTTTTTTGATATTCCATTTTATAGTTCTCCTTTTTTATTCTTTCAAATAAAAAATATGACCGTTTAAGTCTCCCTGACCTTTTTCGATATTTGATAAACACACTGAAAATCTCAGCTTTTTTTTAATTTCATGTTATGCTTTTTATTATTCTTTTATATTACTTTTTAAGTGTTGGTAACTTTTTTGATATTTGATTTTCATGAACACATACACACTTGCACTAAAAACCTCACATCTTCTTTTCTGTTTTTTTTTCCCTCTTTTCTCACTTTTTCTTTCTTTCATACCCTTTAAGAAAATATTAATTTCTAAAACTTTTATCTTTATATTCAAATGAACTCTCTGTGCCGGTTAAGACTGTGGTCAACATGCAAACTCCTGAAAGCATAATGAGTAGGAACAGCAGTCTGTTTTGTGTAGACAGACAGTGTGAGACCACTGCCCTGCCCTTGACTTGCATTTTGATTACAGCATCAGTCAGCCTGAAGTCCATCTACCACCCCCCTTCTTATATTCAAATGTCATTATTCATTATCTGAAATATTAATGCATGAATATGGCGCATACAGTCGCCTTTGATTGATGCATCCCCAAAAACAAGGAGACACAGCAGGGCCAATCTTAAGAAAAGTAGGGTTCCTGTCCCGCCTCCGGGGAGGAGTCCCTCAGATACATTATTCACACACCCTCCGGGCAGGCTTTCAAGGCATCTCTACCCTCAGGGCAAGAAAAATAAGCATGACTGTTAAAAGTAAATCATCTTGCCTGATGCACAGTTAATGGAAGAGGGAAAGAGGGATGGAAAGAAAAAGAGAAAGGAGGGTGGGGAGGAGGACAAGACGGAAACCTTAGTTTAAAAGCGGCCTCCTGCCTGGCTCTGATCTTAAACTAGATTGGATGGTAATGGAATGAAAGCAAGCTTGATGTTATCAGAGAGCTCACAGTTCAAAAAGCATTGTTTGTTGAGCATCAATTGAGCTTATAATATATTACCGGTTTCCGACTAGTAAAAAATGCTCATGTATCAAACTCTCAATTACAAGTTGGAAACTAGAATTTTTATGAATGCTTCAACTTCTCTCATTTGACATGATGTAAAACAAATAAAAAGTAGTTTAGTCATATCAGCGCATATTTCTGTTTGATTTGCCATTTTATTATAGCCACTTTTCTGAAGCTCTTTCTTAGTTATGAAACATTTTGCAAGAATAAAAAGGTGAGGTATTAAATATATATATATATATATATAACTTTTAATTAATGAAATATTATTTATGCAAAATATATGTTATTTACTATTAGTTAGTGTGTGTGTGTGTGTGTGTGTGTGTGTGTGTATATATATATATATATATATATACATACATACATATACATACACATACATACACAAACATCTAATAATTGTAAAATATAAAAAATATGAGAATAAATAGGTGAGGTAAATAAGTGCAAGGGTAATTAGGTGAGGTATTATTATATATTTAACTTTTAATAATTTAATTAAGTTTCTTGAGCAGCAAATCAGCATATTTGAATGATTTCTGAAGGATCATGTGACACTGAAGACTGGAGTAATGATGCTGAAAATTCAGCTTTGATCACAGGAATAAATTACTTCATAAAATATATTCAAACAGAAAACAGTTATTTTAAATTGTAATAATATTTCACATTATTACTGTTTTTACTGTATTTTTAATTAAATAAATGCAGCCTTGGTGAGCAGACGAAGCTTCTTTTAAAAACATTAAAAATCTTACCGTGTCCAAACTTTTGACTGGTAGTAATATATATATATATATATATATATTCAAGTAGTATATGGTTCTAAGAACACTGTGGTCAAAGGTTTAATTTCCAGTAATTACTACAAAAATAACTACAATAGCTGCAGTGTGTGTACATGGCCTAAACTTAGTCACATCTTGCAATGTGGCTCTACTGTAAACTGTAAATTAGCGGTTTAGCATTGTATGCACTGTCTCTGCACTGTAAACCAATTACAAACATAAATACTGAAGCCGAATACGGGTTTCTCCACAACCACTAACAGGCGTTGCTTTATTTATGTTTTTCCTATATTTTTCGACTTTATTTTGAGTGCTAATGCAGATCAGATATTCTCTTTGCAGTGCCAAGTCTCCATTCCCGATTCAAGCATGGAGCCTGGACATTCATTACCCCTTGTCAAAGAAAGAACTCACATTGAATTAATAGCACTAGGGTTGGTGCAGAGCTTTCCTCGAGATCTCTGACATTGAGACAGCGAGAGAGAGCGGGAGAAATCTCGCTCTGTTGATTAGCGTTCCCTCTCACTGCATGGATACTTCTGCTCACTGCGGTCCTTGTGTTACTGTTGCTAATCAAAACAAGCCCCCCTGCGTGGCTCTTTCACATCGCGTTTGTGAGTGGCACTGGTGATCGGTCTGAATAAACAACTGGAGGTGATGTTTTATCTCATTAAAGTGACTTTCTTCTTTTGCTTTTTCTCTCTCGCCCTGCTTTCACGCTGTTGTTTATCAGGAGATGGCTTGGATAACAGCTTGGCATCTCCGGGAACAGGGGACGAGGACGACCAGGACAAGAAACGACAGAAGAAGAGAGGAATCTTTCCTAAAGTGGCGACCAACATCATGCGGGCGTGGCTCTTCCAGCATCTTACGGTAAGACTCGCTCAGATCTCCCGGTCGGAAGTCGGAGGTCTTCGTAAAATGGTCCAGACTGTTTGACGTGTCTCTTGGCGAATTAGTTCAATTCCACTGTTCTCAGCTCAGCAGCCTGCATCCAAACTGCATTAAAACTAGCAGGGTGTGTTATTATCTGTCTCTCAGCCCTCCCATCCATTTCGCTTGTCAAAACCGAGGGTCGTATTCGCCTCGGGGTGAGTACGTTTCGGCCAAACCTACCGGTTTAGGGCTGATTTGTGGCATTCTCAACCCTCTTGAATCTCAGCACATTTTCACCGGTCCACCTCCTTAAATTCCCACCATTCTCTTGCGTCTTCCTGTTTTCCATTCTCTTTCAGAATTCCTGCGCTTTCTAAGGGCTACACAGGTCCTGTACACATAGTAATCCTTTCCCTTTTACCCACCTTTAGAGTTTAGAGATAAAAAAGGAGAGCCTAATTGAATTATCCTCTCTCTGTTCCCAGCTCCTTTTCAGAGCAATTTGTGAAGCAAAAGTGTTTCCCATTGCAGGATGTGTCCTCTGACAAAAAAAAAAAAAAAAAAAAGTGTTAGAGGGGACTTTGGCCTCTGAATGGCCCCCATTGCAACACCCAGGCGATCATGCATTCATTTGAGGTCGGGGCTGAATGAAAGCTGCAGGATTACGTTTTGTCGGGTTCTACTTTGAGCCAGTGTGCGGCGTTTGGGCTGGGGGGGCTCTTACATATGGTCTAAGCCTCCATCTTTTGTGACCTATTCAGAGGTCCACGATAAAGACCCCCTGTGCTGTCAATCTTAAAGAAAGGTGGAACATTAAGATTCAGTGGAACATTACAGTTATAACTGTTAGTTTCACTGGAACGAGATAGAGAGATCTCCTTTGGCATGCAAATGGAGACGAGGAGGGGGCTTCTTAATAGACATAAGTGCAATTCATGCAAATATGAGCGATTCTTTGAAAGCAAGCTTGTCGGCTAGCTTGATCGTAGGTTCCTCACTAAACCTTAGCAAACAATCACAGCGCAACCTGCCGAGAGGTTTTTGATAAGAGTTTAAAGATGGATCCCAGAGCCCAGCTTGCATTCGACCGTCACTGGGTTGTGTAGAAAGGGGGCAGGGCTTACAATCATTCATCAGCACAATGACAGCTAGCAAGCCAGGAGGTGAGCAGGGAAATCTCCGTCAGTGTGTGAGAGAGAGAGCGCGAGACATGGAGCAGGACTCATCCCTCACCAGTGACCACGGGAGGTGAGGCCATGACAGTGCCAAAATTGGTGCACACCCACGACCCTGGACTGTCTATACATTCACCCCTGCCTGCCATCTGCTGCCCTCCCTCTGCACTCACAGTGAGAGCAAGAGGATCAGGGGCCAGGGGCCACTGCGGGGCCACCAAGGGCCAAGCCCTATTCAACCCTAAACAAAACTCTCCATTGTCTCTCTTTCACACCCACTCGATCATTTGTCAAGTAATGTCAAATAATGTCAAACAAAACCACGAGCGCTCAGCCAATCAGACGCAGAGAAATTCTCCAACTCAGGGCTGCATATGGATAGTCTATCATACATAATGATGTAATTTCCTGAAAGAGTCATATGGGATCCACGTTTTTGCCCGCAGTCTCACATTTGATGCTCAAAGTCATTAGTCATTTAAACAGATTGGTTTTTAGGAAAAAGTAAGGTCATTTTGATTTACTTTATTAATGGAGACTGCAGGGAGAAATACACAACTTTTAAAAAATGAAGACATTTACATGTTCCATTCATTATTGGTTTATGGATCATCGGACAGCAATGTTATTAACTGCAGAGGTTTCTTACACATTAATCTAATTGTTCTTGTTGTTTCCGTCCTGCAGCACCCCTACCCATCTGAAGAGCAGAAGAAGCAGCTAGCACAGGACACAGGCCTCACCATCTTACAAGTGAATAACTGGTGAGTAACCTTTGACCTTTGGCTTTTGACTTGCCAGATTGACCTCTCAGCACTTAGAAGTCAGGGTTGGGGATCTCTGTAACATTTCCATTTCAAGTCCGGTGATCCTGATTTCTCACACTATTATTAGACGGTGTTCAAAGCCCCTATGAGACAATTAAAAGTAAGAATAGGAGCAATGATGAGGTTTGCCGAGGGTCTCCGAGGGGCTTTTATAAAAGTTGTCAAATGTTATGTTAGGATTCAGGAATGCTGTTCGGTCACCAGAATGCTCCTGAATGTTTGTTCAGGAACCATTTTGCTTGTAAAAGATGTTATTGGATTACACAAATGTGATACTCATTCACATGTTGAGAATGTGAAAAGGAAGTGTATGTATGATATGGAGGACTGAGAATGGGATATTTTTGGGGTAGCATACTTCCACTCTGCTACAATCAACACTATTCTTATCAAGGCAACTTTGATATCTATAATAATTAACAATAGACATCTGAAATATTTTATTAAGTTTTTTATTTTTATATTTTTATATTATATTTTCTTTTATTTTTTTTCTTTCCTCTTCCATGATAAAAAATATTTATTATTAAAATACTGAAATTAAAATATTTAAATTTGGCATATATTTAAGCCATATAACATAGAGAAATCAATTCTATTTGATTTCAATTCAATTCTACTTTAATTTTCCACACATACTGTGACAAAATGTCAACAAAAGCTTATTTGTTTTAGTAATACAGTCATAAAGAAAAGTTTTTGTATAATAAAAAAGTCATGACGAATATTAAGTATTAACATTCTTTTTTATTTAAAAAATGGAACAGTAAGATTTGTAACATACACTAGTATGTGTTTACCACAACAAAATAAGGTGTTCACAAACATTTGGCTAAGACTCATTGTCTATGTCCCAGTGCATGTCAGGGGCATTTCCTACCTCTCAGTTACGGGCTGCTGAAGCATATTAGTGTCTGAAAAGCAGTTAGGCTAATCATACCCTCAGGCTGCCAGGCCAATGCTATATCAATTGAATATTTATTGAGCACTGACCCCTTTACTTGATTCACTAATATATTGCAGCAAGAAGCGCAATTAAACCAAGTCTTAAAAACAGACATTAACTTTAGAGTGCTGAGGAAAGGAAAAATAACCACAAATCAAATAAATCTATGTGTTTTTATTGTCCGCAACTATAAAATTCACCATTAAACGGAATGTTTCTCAAACGTAATTTGTAAAAGGTGTTAAAATCTCTTTATTAAGAAAACCTCTGCTTGTTTACATTATAAATTAGAGAATTTCTTTGGTCTGGTGCTTTAACAGTACATTAGCTTTTTTTGTGGACTCCTGACAGGTCCATTAACCCAAAGGCCCAGGAGAAATTGCACTGCATTAAGGGATATTTTGCAGTAAATCATAGCAAAAAGCTCACAGTAGTAAAAGTCCTGAGTGTTTAAATAAGAGTAAAATATACTGTGTGCGGTCAGTTATATAAATAGATTTAGTAAATGTCTTCTCTTTGACAGGTTTATCAATGCTCGAAGAAGAATCGTGCAGCCGATGATTGATCAGTCTAACAGAGCAGGTAAAGTGCAGGTTTATCTTTACTATAACCATATAAGCAGTGTGTGCATATATCTCATATATATTGTGTCTTTGTGTGTTTAGTAAGTCAAGGAACTGCTTACAGCCCCGATGGTCAGCCGATGGGCGGCTTTGTGCTAGACGGCCAGCAACACATGGGCCTTCGGCCTGGCGGTAAGTTGCACTTTGATAATAATCGCACATAACTCACTTTTAGTGCTGTTATAAAAATGTTCCTGTGTATTTGCATGTGTTTTATTGTTTTTTTAATTTTGTTTCTCCGTCTCACAGGTCCCATGGGAGGTATGGGTATGAATATGGGTATGGATGGACAGTGGCACTACATGTAAACGCCTCCCAGCTTCCCAAACCATAAACGTAAGGAAACGCTTTGGTACTTAGAACATCCCCGCTCTTTCTCCTTTCACTCGGCGTGCGAAATCTGATTATAGTGGCAATTCTCTCTCCGACGACCCCCCCCCCCCTCGCACGCACGCACTCGCGCACCTTCCTTCCCCGGCTCCATCTTCGCTGCCTGTCTCTGACAGTCCACAAATCAAGACGTATCGCTCGCCGCGGGCGGCCTGGCATGGAGAATTTTATTTAATACCCACACTGTGCTGCCCAATGAGCCCCTCCATAATGACACTTACCTTGATTAATAGAGCTCTTTATATGTAAATAGGCACCGCATCCAGTTCTCCAATCGTGCCAACACAGCCCTTTCCTCTCAAATAACAACCTCAGCCTCTGCTAATGAAGGGAGAAGAGAGGGGAGGTGAGCGGAGGTTAACACCCCCCACCAAAGCCACAGACACATAGAGATATCATGAGCTCCAGCTTGCAGGAGCCAGAAACACGCAGACTAAATAATTTCCAGACTATTTAATCCTACCTTTTTTTTATTGAATTATCATCGAGTCGTTACTGTAATTGCGTCATTTAGAGGAATGTTTCCCCGTCCTTAATTCGCTCTGGTTAAACACCATATGCTAGTGGATCGTTGGGATCATTATGAAGATCTGTTTTCCTGCATAAAGCGGATTGAGACACATTTATGATCTTAGAGGCAGGTGTATGTTTATTTAAAAGAATATTCAGAGTTGGGTACAAGTTATGTTTAATTGAGAGCATTTGTGGTGTAATGTTTATTACCACAAAAAAAAAAAAAAAAGCAAGAATTTCAATGAAAGTGAATTTGGCCTGAAATCTGAAGTTTACAATTTTATAAAAGCACTTATATTATTTTTTTTCTGTTATAACGTGTATCATTTGAGCTGTAAAGCTGATTAAAGCTGTTTTTCCATTACTTTAACCAATTTCAATTTCATTTTTAAGTTAGGTCCCACTTTATATTAGGTGGCTTTAACTACTATACTTACATTTAAATTAATCATTTGATACAATTAATTTATATATATATATATATATATATATATATATATATATATATATATATATATACATAGCCTACATGTTTTTACATTGTACTTATATACAATTATACACCCTTTTACCTGTATCCCACCTCAATTACAGCAAGTGTTTTGCAATACAATATGAACACAATAAATACATTGTACTTATTTTTTGATGTAAGTACATACACTGTAAAAAAGAATGGTTGGTTTAACTTAAAAAAGTAAGTTATCTGGTTGCCTTAAAATTTTAAGTTAATTGAAATTAACAATTTGAGTTAATACAATGACGGTTATTGGTTTAATCAACGGAAACTCAAAATATTATGTTATCTGAACCACATTAATTATTGAAGTTGATCTGACAAAAGAAAAAATGTTGTGATAACAAATTATGAAAGTATTTTGGCCGCCTAATATAAAGGTCATTTTGAGGTTTTAGACATTACGTTGTAAAATCGGATATAACTTTTCTTTCTTTTTTTTTTTTCACACTAAAATCATGTTAACTTGCATATTGTTTACATCTTGTGGCTACTGAAATGTATAATGAAAACATATTTTAAAGTTTAAGCTTTGGCCCCATTAACTTCCATTATAATTTTAGCTTATTTTTTAGACTAAACATTTTTTCTGGTAATCAACATGTGCCCAGAATATTCCTTTAATGTATCTTTTCCCACAGTGTGGATGTGGGTGAATAAATCTCTAAATATTGTTTTTTTTTTCCCTCTATGTAGGTTTTGATGGTGGCCTCAGGAAAAGTCCTAGTGCCGGCCGGAGGCATGAGGAGTCACGTCATCATATTCATCCTCACCTGATCACGCCCCTCTTCCAGTCACCTCCCAAATCTCCAACGGACCCCCTCATCATCTGGCCATCAGATCTCCAGCCAAAGGACCTTCCAAAGGAGCACCACCTTAACAAAAACAGACTTGAAGCATTTGTGCCAAAAGAGACTTCTGAAAAGACAATTGGAGATCTTTTCTTTTTAAATTATTTATTTATTCTTGTTATGCCGTGAAGAAGCACGGGGACCACACCATTTGTGCACTTTTGCTCAACTGTGGCCGCCCCAGATGCGAATATTCCATACCTCCTCGCGCACAAGTGCACATGCTCATATTAAATGTGGAATATAGTAAAAGATGCTAAAAGCCCTCAAGAACTGAAATGTGAGTGTGTGATGAGGTTATTTTTTTTTTGGGGGAAATGTTCAATGTTTGGGTTTTTGTCATTGACTATAGTTTTAGACCTTTGCATTTATGATTCCGCAAAGTTTGAGAGAAAAGAAACCACTCGAAGGGATCATTGTGGCACACATCTGACACAAATTCCAGTATCTGAAACCACAAAGTCTTCCCCACATGAAGTGTTATGAAAAGCATCACTGAGGAAATGAGTTGTGCGTTTATTTGTTGAATTGGTGAGCAACAGTGCTCTCGTAAGGCTAAGTATGCCTGGAGGAGTTTTTAAACCACTAGAGATGTTCCATTGTACATAATTATGTAAATGTTATTTGTAAAACACATCAATGTCAAATAGGCATTCAGTCGAGATCCTTTAAAAATGGAGATGGGACATTGTTGTATATTTCGGGTCCGTTCTCGCTCTTGCTTTTCTCTATGGAAAAAAGTCGATTAAATGTTTGTTGATGTACTGATAAGTTTGATCGATCCTCCCGCTTTGTCCATTTTTCCTTTTAGGAGTCTTTTAAAGCAGAACAGTATTTCTACACAGTCAAAAGTCGAATTCTTGTAATAAATGCTTCATTTTCAAAATGTTAAATCTCTTGCTTTGAATGTTGTCGTGTTATTTCATTTCGACGTTAAGTTAAAATTACATTTGGCTGTAAATACATACAGAAATTTTTATTTTGTAAATAAAATGCAACTGTGCTGCAATTTATTTAAGTAATCATTAAAAAAGAAAGAAAATAAAAATGAGACGCAAACGAAACAGGTCATTTAAAAAAAAAAACATTTTAAACGTGCAATTATCAGGCGGATGTATCAAACAATCATAACAGATATGACTAAAAACTAATTGAAATTATTACTATATAAATAATGTACTGAAAGGTGCATCAGAACGTGTAAAATTGCAATTTGATAGCCGTATAGCTAGCTATCTACTTCCAAAAATCATCTAAGAATTTGTGAAATGTGTGCAGAGGTCTTTTGTAAAATGTTTGAGGCAATCTGTGAGGAAATAAATCACATTAATTCAATATTTCCAAATCAGGCGACTGGGCGGCGTGTAATTTTTCAGAAACACAAACCCCGCGCACTTTTTCATCTCCAGCATCTTTTAAACGCAATTTCGCCGTGACATTTTCAAATGGTTTTCCTCATGCTGTTTGATATCTTAGCTAAGACTGCTCCTACAGACGTTTCTTTGCTTATTTCGACCTCCAGTTTGTGTTTCTCTAGCCTGCAGTATACTGGTGAGAAAATGCTGTAGTTTGGTGGTCATTTATCAATGTCAGCGGCGTAACGATCTCACTGCAGTATTGATGAGGAGAATTACGCTGCTGGAGGAGAAGCCACAGGCACAACAATACCTGCAATAACGCGACGCCCAATGCCCTTGCGTTTCATCTCATTCCTTTCGATAATGGAATTATTTTAATAAGACCTTCCAATCCGTTTTGTTTCTCGTTCCTTTCATTTATTATTATTATTATTTTTTTTACTTTTTATTTTATTTCGACTTCCGAACATATCCACATAAGCTATATCCTACCTATGTTTGAAAACAAAAGCCTAGTTTTACTGCACAATTCGTTTAAGACGACATAAAATATATATACACTCATAAATTTCTGTGTTACAATGGGAAACAAGGACGATACGTGACTTCATATTTGGCGACTGGGTATAGGCCTATTATAAAACGAATCTTAACTTTCTATTAAACCCAACATTATGTATATATATATATATATATATATATATATATATATATATATATGACTAAATTACTAAATAGCTAATCCTAACTAAGGAAAATGGCACTCCAACATAGACGGGCAAAACATTCTTTAAGTTATGCGTTTCTGTAACATAAAACCACACATCTACAACATAAAAACAAGTTTAAAGCTGTATTATTATCTCAAGCACAGCTAGTGTTGATACAGATAACTCAAATGCTGAGTGTGTATATCTTGGTCAGAGATAAATTCGTTGTGAAAGCTGCCGGAAACAAGAGCACAGCTTAATGAAATATGGGTCATCCTTTCCACACTGAGCAACATCACGTAAAAAGATACAACATAAAATGGAGCAAACACGATTCACACCCACCTAATAATATTTATTCACTGATCAGCTACGTCAAAAGAAGACGCCGTTCCATTATTAAATGTATAAGTGTTTGGAAAAAGTCTGTTGTGAAGCGGCATAAAAACACGAAACGGACTTAATGTAAATGAATTAATAAGTACAATTATAGGCCTAATTGATAAATAATAAAATAAATTAAGATATAAAAAAAAACGTTCTGCTTTTAAGAATTCTTAATTTATGTTATTAGACCTTAATATTTTCCTCTCCTTTATTTTGGAACACAGATTTGTGGTGACTTTTTCCTCTCCCATTGATTTGGATCCATGTCTTGCTGTAAAAACTGAAGTGACTGAAACAAAAGCAATAGCCTCTAATAGCGTGTCATCATGCCATAAAGTAATCACAATTGGTGCAACTAGGCGCAATAACTTCTTAAACCATGTAATCACAGTCTATTACTGAATTAATGCAATTATGATTTTATGAATCAGCCTGTCATGGCAGTAGCAATTCTCTACAGCCCTCCTCATTTTGACAATATAGCTTAGATCTCAGTTTGACTACAGCCAAGGACCCGTCCAGACCCACTGAATCCAACTTGTCAAACACAATTTCTATTGTGTATATCTCCTCTCTCTGGATTTCTAGAGTGGTCGTGTTGAGAACCTGGTCCACGTGAGGAGATGTTTATCCCCTGGTTACAGAACAGTCAGCGGGATTGGTGTTTAAATTTGAGGCCAAAGGAAATTAGGTGGGGAGGCCTCTCTTCAGCTTTATTTACAGCGGTGCGTGTGCCAAGAGGTCAGGGGTCAAAGTTGAGAACGGGGCCAGCGGGAGAGCTATCTTGCTTCTAACACTGATTGTTCCACATGCCTGGAGTTCTGTGCATTCTCTCTTTCAAGTCCTGGGAGGCTGATCAACATTAAACGGCTCCCTATATGATGAGCAAAAGCAGGTCTTCTTATGTTCAAGAAGGAAAACAGACTAAGCTCTTGCTGACTGAAGGATGTAAGCTGACGACAAATGGTTAAATAACATCAGAATCAGAGCATCATTAAAATGATGTCATTTATGATGTCCGCCGATCAGAAACCCCATTAAATTCATTGCACCAGGGCGAACAAGCCATAAAGTGAAGTGTCCCCCAGAAAAAAATGTCAGATTCAGGATTGTACGCTGCAGAGGGTCCCCAGCTGTGGAGCAGAAGGATTTTCACTTTTATTAAGATCAGAAGGAACTCAATTCGGACAGTCATGCTGGACAGTGGACCTCAACCATCGGCCAGATGCGGTGGAATTAAAGTGACACATGTCGGTCCAGGTTTTTTCACCTGACAACTTTATCTCCACTTTTCCTTCTTGGATCTGACAGCCTTGCACACTGTAGTTAGTGTCTGTTATGCTTTTATTTCAGCCATTTTGATGTTTATTCTGAACTGTTTTGTTATAGTATAGATTATTTCATAAAAACATCCAGTGTTCTGCAACATCTACACACTACCATTCAAAAAATTGGGGCCTATTTATGTATTGAAATTTATTAAAATTGATTAACGCTTTTATTCAGCAAGGATGCATTAAATTGATCATAAGTGAGAGTAAAGTTTGTACAAAATGTTTTTATTTCAAATATATATTGTTCTTTTCAACTTTTTATTCATCAAATAGTCCTGAAAAATATATCATGGTTTCCACATGGACTGTTTTCAACAGTGATGATAATGTTTCTTGAGCAGCAAATCAGCATATTAGAATGATTTCTGAAAGATCATGTGACACTGAAGACTGGAGTAATGATGCTGAAAATACAGCTGTACCATCACAGGAAAAAAGACACATTTTAAAATATTTTAAAATAGAAAACGGTTATTTGAAATTGCAATATTTCACAATGTTAGCTACTTTTTAATGTATTTTTTAGACTTCTTTCAAAAACATATATTATATATATATATATATATATATATATATATATATATATATATATATATATATATATAAACATTTAAACAATAGTGTAGCAGAAAAATCACATATGATCTATTTAAATGTACACTATATAACTTTTGGCCCTCTAGCGGTTAAATAACAAAGAGAGGTTATCCTGCTGTTCATAAAACATTAACTAATAGGCATAAGAAATGTAAAGGATCTCAAGCTGACTAGCTGAAGACGTTACTGTAGCTATACCCATTAAAAGACACTTCCTTAAAAATAAATTCAACACAGCGCTATAACAACCAAAATGTAATGACCCTTCACAATAGGTAATGCTTTACAATGAACTCTGTTAGAGAGCTAATTATGGCAATTTCTCTGTTCAATAAAATACCTTCTTCACCTGCTGAGTAGCCTAATAAAAACACCATCTCCGAGTCACTTTTACAACATTTCAAATCCCTCAGTTCTCGCATCTCTGAAAGCCAAGCCAATGTTGATTCTTGTTTTATTACGAGCTCTTTTGCTCTTTCTTTTTGCCAGCAGATTCTCCTCTGTTCAGTGTTTTTTTTTTTGTTTTGTTTTTTTGTGACAACTAACCTTATGCCACTCCCACAACACTTTTCTCTATTTACGGATATGTTGAGACAAACACCAGCGAGTGATGTGTATGGAAGCTTGTTTCCACCATTGAATAAAGAATAAAAAATAAAAAAGGTATAAGTGTGACTTTTTATCTTAGACTTTTTTTTCTCAGAATTGTGTGAAATAAACTCGTCATTGCGAGTTATAAAGTCAGAATTGTGTGATATAAACTCGCAATTCTGACTTTTTTTCAGAAGTTTATATCTCACAAATGTGAGAAAAAAGTCAAAATTCAGAGAAGAACATCAGAATTGTGAGTTTATATCTCGCAATTAAGAGAAAAAAGTCAGAATTGCGAGTTTATATCTCATAATTCTGACTTTTTTTGAAAAGTCAGAATTGGACTTTGGACTTTATAACTCGCCTCAGAATTGGACTTTATAACTCGCCATTGTGAGTTTATCTCACAATTCTGAGAAAAGAAATCAGAATTTTCAGTTTATGTCATTGTGAGTTTATATCTCGCAATTGTGAGCTTATAACTTTCAATTCTGTCTTTATTTCTCGCAATTGTGAGTTTATATCTTGCAATTGTGACATTACTCGCAATTCATTATAACTTGCAATTCTGAGAAAAGAAGCCAGATTTGCAAGATGTAAACTCGCAATTGTGAGATAAAAAGTCGCAATTACCTTTTTTATTTTTTATTTAGTGTGAAAACAAGCTTCCATATATGTGTGCAATTTCCCGCCAAAAAAAAAAAAAAAAAAAACATCCTGCAGATCTAAAGTATAAACACTTAAAATTTAAATCAGGGTAAGACCAAAACATGTTTTGGAAGAATTATTAATAATGTATTGATTCATTATTTAAGTTTTGTTAATTTTGAAAAATGAAAAGTTACATAGTGTACCTTTAAATTGTTTCTCCTAAATAAAAATGAGATTAAATTAAGATCAAATTTAGACTTTTGTTTTAAGTCTCCTGCTTTTCATTTTTTTTCTTCTGAGAGAAAGAGCCCAATCATTACATCTCCTCTAGAATTATATTTCAGATCTTAACAATGTGCTCAAATGTGCACATACCTGCATTCAAAAGTTTCATTTTCAATAAGAACTCAAATATTTTTTCATAAGAAAACTAATTTATTAGGGCTAAGGTAATTATTTATAGCTCTGTAACTCTTACTGTAGTGCACGTCAGCATTCGTCTGTCTTTTTTATTTCTCCTAAGGTTGATAGTAAAGTTGATACACAAACAAAACACAAATGAGAACTCCATTAAGTCTCCTGAGCAATGCAATCTTTCTCTGACAAACCCTTGTGGATGCTATCATAGATAAGAGGCAAAATATTTCTACATATGGTTTAAATATAGACATCCATTTACTGCGACTCCTTATATTCAGTCTGAAATACTCTTTTTTTTTTGTGACATAGTGTATCATTTGTGAGAGGAATTGTCACCCCTCTGAACCTATACAGTAAACACCACAATCGTCTACAGACTTCAGTATGGCAACACATTTCAAATACTCCAAACAATGTGTTTAATCAATGGAGGTGACAGTAAAGGCCACTGCTCATCTGATTGATACTTTAGTTCCTTGAGTCATGTTTGCCATGGTTTGGCCTTATATTTAAAGTGTCATCTATCAGAAGGTGTTTGTGTTAGCAACTGTTCTATAGCCTAATTGCTCGCACATGTGTGGGGCTGCTTAGATTGGGCATGTGTTGATAAATTAGATATCGTATATCGGTCGGAATGAGATGATGAATTGTGGGTGAAAGGGTGAACCGAGATGCATGACTCAAATGTGACTTTGATTATAAAACCAATAAGGCTACAGCTCACCCAAACATAACACGTAAGAAATGCGGTCAAAACATGCAAGTCCCTTTATGATCAAAATAATGAATATCAGAGATATTTGCTTTGTGATTAGGATTGTAGTGCCTTATTGAAACTAAATGGAATAAAAACTAAACAAAAATCTAAACCATTTGTGGTTCTTCTTGTACAGTATAAAAACATACTACAAAATACACAATCAGTGCTGAAGCAATAAACACAACCTTCAAAAGTAATCTACACTCACTTAGAGGCCAAAGTTTGACCTCTCTCTCCCACACACACACAGAGAGACACACACACGCACCTTTCAGGTTAAGATGTCAGTGGGAAGAGAATGTTTCAGGACTCAGCCAGCACATCTGGTTCTGCATTAAGGCCTCAGTGGAGTGGGTTTAGCTGACAGACAGAGGGGCAGGCAGAGGTAAAGTGGGCCCTGGGTGGGGGTTGGGGAGGGGACGACTATGGTTTGGCCAGGGGACATGACTCCAGTTGACACCTGAGTCAGATTTCTTAGTGAGAAGGACCTGTCCTACAGGAATTGTCTTCCCACTGGAATACTCCATTGTTCCCACCCTTTACACTAACCCCAGAAATCCCTATGGAAAACACGGAGTAAAAACAGTAGCAATAGATGAAATTTTAAAATTACATATTTAATTGCTGTGAAGGAGTATTTGACAAATTAAACATGGACTTTTTGTACATTGTTTTCCCCCAACATTAAAGGTTTAGTTAAAAATATGAAAGTGTACATTTTAAGTACTGTAACTGGTAACCATTTTATTTTATTTTATTATTTTAATGTTAATTTGCAAGTACTGTAACTGGTCACCACTTAATTCAGTTCAATTCAATTTATTTTATTTTATTATTTTGTGTTATTTTATTGTCATCTGTAAAGTACTGGTCATCATTTAATTCAATTAAATGAATTAAATTCAACAAAATTTGTTTTATTTTTTATTTCTTTATTTATTTTTTTATATTTTGTCTTTTAGCTTTCTTGCTCACTTAAATAGCCCAGTATCGTGATAAATGCAATTCAGTTTTAATAAAATAAATGAGTTTCATTATTATTTTATTTTATATTTAACTTTCTTGGTCACTTAAATAGCCCAGCATTATGACAAATGCATTTTATTTTATTTTACTTTACTTTACTTTACTTTAACCTGCAAGTACTGTAACTGGCCAGCATTTAATTCAGTTTATTTTATTTTATTTTGTGTTATTGTATTTTCATCTTTAAGTATTTTACCTGGTCATCATTTATTTCAATATTGTTTGTTTAATTTAATTCAATTCAACTTATTTTATTTTATTTTAATGTATTTTATATATTTATTTATTTATTGCTTTGTCTTTTATCTTTCTTGTTCACTTAAATAGCCCAGCACTGTGACAAATGCAATTCAATTTTAATAAAATATTTTATTTTTATTTTTTTATTTTTATTTTAGCTTCTTGTTCAGTTAAATAGACCAACAAATGCATTTTATTTTATATTTTATTTTTAATTTTATATTTAATTTAATTTTTATTCTTGTCTCTATTTATTTATTTATTGTTTGTTTGTTTGTCTGTCTGTCTGTCGGTTAGCTTTCTTGTTCATTTAAATAGCCCAGCATTGTGACAAATGCAATTCAATTTTAATAAAATAAATGAGTTTTATTTTATTTTATTTATTTATTTTTCTTTTAGCTTTCTTGTTCACTTAAATACCCCAGGATTGTGACAAATGCATTTAATTTAATTTATTTTAATTTTATTTTATTTTCATCTGTAAGTACTGTAACTGGTCACCATTTGATTACATTTTATTATATTTAATTTAACTTTATTTTCATCTTTTCTTACAGCTAATTCATGTAGTCCAGCACTGATTTTTTTTTTTTTTAAAGTACAAATCTTCAAAGTACCCTCAAAAATGAGGTCATAATAATAATTACACAAGTATCAGAAAAAATATATAAATAAATTAGATATCGTATATCGGTCAGAATGAGATGATGAATTGCAGGTGAAAGGGTGAACCAAGATGCATGACTCAAATGTGACTTTGATTATAAAACCAATACGGCTACAGCTCACCCAAACACGATCCTCAAAAAGAGGTCATAATAATAATTACACAAGTATCAGAAAATTATGTTTAAAAACTCTTTAGATTAACTATAGTGTGTCACATTACAGTGCTTATAATTTTATGTCAACTAAGACAACCCTCTACATACATTATTACTGCCTCACACTTATTATTAGACTATAAGCAAAAACATCCAAATCATTTTTGTCCGATGGTTAATGGCAAATAATGTTTTTACATCAGCCAGCATACAAATGCTGTGCCCATGCATCCATATTATGTTAAAGCAGATGAAAGCCTGTGGTGAGAATCTCACACGGATGACAAATGTTTTTGCCCTCTGTCTGCAACCAGATCTGACAAGGCCAGAGAAGGGAGGAAGTGCACACGGACCAGTCTCATCACATAAATCTCACGTGCTGACCCCTAAAAAACGAAGAAAAAAAGAGATCTTTTATAGAACCTGCCATGACAAAACAGGCATTTTTTCAGACGGCATGGATCCTCTTCAGTCTCTTTTGTACGAATTTATCATTGCTCTTTTCATCTTTGGTTTTGCTCAAACGAGAGGCTGTTGATTTATATCTCAAGAGTTTCCCCAGAAAACTAGTAAAGACATTGTTTTTTAGAGAAATGAAAGCTGAAAATGTTATATTGTGAAAAAAATGTTAGTGACAGTGTCATCAAATGAAGTTTAAACCAGCCTGTGGCTATACGAAGATATTTTAAACAAAACACTTCTGACTGTTTGATTGTTTACATAGTAGGCCAAGACAGATATATGAGATACCCTTTAAATGTATTAATGATGTAAACAAGTTCTTCTGAAAGTGAGCAATAAGAAGAGTGAACTCTTCATATACACTGCAGATTTGTTTTCACAGTGATGAGTGGTTTTAAAATAACATTAAGAACCAAAGCCCTCTGAGAGGAATATTTTATTTCTCAGATTTTGTTCTTTCATTCAGGAGGCTTAATAAATTTCTTTGATGTATCAACTTTGTCTCAGATGCTACTCTTTGTATTAAATATATAAATTAATTACATAAATAAAAAAGACACAAATGATGCAAATATTGACATAGGCCTACAGAAAAAGTTATAACATTGAAGGTGCAATATGTAAGATTTTTGCAGTAAAATATCCAAAAACCACTAGGCCAGTGTTATATATTTTGTTCACTTGAGTACTTACAATAGCTCAAATGTTTCCAACTATTTGTAAATCGTGAGAAAATTGTAATTTTAACCAAGGCTCCGGGACGTGTGAGGAGTCGCCTGTCAATTGCGTCATACCCGCGTTACCCTCGGTTTCCGGTTTTATTTTGTAGAAACCATGGTAACACCAAAGACGCTTTAATATATTACGTTTTAATAGACAAGGGAACAACTGTTTGGTTGCATTTATAGACAGAAAACTAATTGTTGTTATATAGCTCAACACATTTAGTCTTATTGTTTAAATCTATTTTTCTTGATTTTTTGCGAGTACCATGATTTACCATGGCTCAGAGAAAAACACTATTTTGTGAAGTAGCTAACATAGCATAATCAGATGCAGCTTTATTTTTAGTAACAGTAATACAGAATTTTCTCCATCATACAATACGTTTTAAAATGAATTGCATGCCATTTATCAACACAAGCCATCCAGTAGCCTATTTAATATGATATTCTAAAATCGAATTACTGCAGTGTGCAACAAGTATCTCACAGCAGCCGCTGAGCGAATGCACAGAGTAACGTTATAACATCTTTTTCAACACAATGCATCTAAATGTATCTGTATTGTAAACATTAAGTAGTAATTTTTTTTTTTCTCAAAAAGCACTCGCGTCGCCTCGTAAAATTGAGGTTAGACCACTGGAGTCACACGAGCCGCTTTTCCACCGTCGGGCCGAACTGTTGTCATTGAATAACCGTTCCATTCAGGGCCAGCCGGTTTCATTTTCCACTGTGAGGCTGATAACGGCCGCTCTTTGTAATGTAATACAAAAGCTTCAGTTGTTGCCTTGGTAACACAACGGTTTACTGATGATATGAGGCCCCGTTTACACTAATGCGTTGTTATTTTAAAATGGCGTTTTAAAAAGAAAACGATCCTCGTCTACACTGGCGTTTCACCAGCCTTTCAGAAATTATCTCCTTCTACACTACATGACCAAAAACGCATGTCACATGACCGTTCATGCACACTGGGCATGCACGTACAAGTGTAAACAGTTGCTTCTTGTGCATAGCTGCAGTATTAAAAAAATGCGGAGTTTAACTGCACAATGGCTGCTAAAAATGACAACAAAGCCAGCAAAGATTGCAGTTCAGTCTCCATGTTATTGTTTACACTGTCGTCAAGGATACGCAGAGCGGAAAGTGGGCAGCCGCGCCATCATCTTCATCGAAAGTCTCAGTTTTCGACAGTCGTAGACGTCGGAGTAGTGTAAACGACAGGTTTAGTAACAAAATGTATGTGTTTTAAACGGGTGTAAACGGGGCCTGAGTATAACAACCGCGTTATGGAGGATATTTCTTTTAATTGTATTATTAATTTGTGTTTCCATCGCTCAAATAGAGCGCTTAGCCAGCTACAGAGAAACTGGAGGCCAGGCAATAGACAAGTGACCAATCCTGAGTGGTGATGTCACTTCACGGATTCTAACAGCACGATTAGACAATGGTGCAGAGAATTCTGGGCCAAGAACGGTTTGTAATCATGCCATGCCATACCAGGCTCAATTGGAAACACAACTGGAACCATTCCTTACCATTCTAAGAACCGTTCAGCCCAACGGTGGAAAAGCGGATATGGATTACTTTAATGATGTCTTTACCACCTTTCTGGGTCTTGACAGTGGTAGTTGCGTAGGGTGTCAATGGAGGGACAGAACGCTCTCAGATTTCATTAAAAAGATCTTCATTTGTGTTCCGAAGATGAACGAAAGACTTACGGGTTTGGAACGACATGAGGGTGAGTAATTAATGACAGAATTTTCATTTTTGGGTGAACTAACCCTTTAATGTGACATTATTAGGCCTACAATGTGCACTTTTTTAAAAGTTACATGTGTTGAGAAACAGTCATGAAATAGTCATGTTGAGAAATAGTCATGAAAGTTTACTCTCTTTAGAATATTTCATTAATTTCATTAATATATTGTCTGTAAGTACAGTTTTTAAAATATATACTTGAGTTAGATACTACATGTGCATATTCAGTGCAATCAAGTATACATTTTTCATAAGGGTAGATAGTTTGGTCTGGGAATAGTCTGACAGGAAATGTTCATCATACACTCATGACAACTCATAATAATAATAGTAAAGTGAAATTGTAAGATATCATACGACGTGGCTCATACAAACAAGTACAACTTTTATGACTTATTTTTTCCTATTACAATGTTTAGTTTTTGGTTGTATGTTTTTGTATTACTCAACTTATACAATTTCTTTCTTATTTTTTTTTTTTTTTTGGCGCAGTGTGAGATATCAAGATCTCCTCTAAAACTCAAGATGAATGGGATCTTTATCTCAGGAGAAAAATCTAATTAGCAAGAGACCTACGCAAAAGTCTAATTTGTTTTCTATTTAATCTCATTACAGTCTGTGAAAAAACAGTTGAAATGAGAAGTAATCATTTTTGTGATTTTTCTTTCCCAAGGGAATGTCTGTAAAACCGTGGTTTACTTGGTCAAGACGACAAGATTTGAGGCCAGCTTCGGCGATGATTTTATTAGACCTCACATCTCGAGCTGTCGGCAGCCATGTTAGCGTTAGCAACAACAAATATGGTCCTCTCAGCAAATCACTTTTCAGGCCGGAGCGTGTGCGAAGACCCTCCGCAGTCGCTGAGTGAGGTAAGAAAACAAACCATTGGAGTTAATGGGCGAGAGCCACAGTCCCATGACTGTATATTTACTTATGTCAACTTCAGACACTAGACACTGATTACATCTATCACGACGATCTGTCGCAATTACTCCGCCGCATAAACACGGTCACAGGTTCACGCAGTGCACCAACCAGTCAGAATCGTCAGCTGAAATGATAGTTGCGGTTCTTATATGAGATTAGTTAACGGTGAAAATCAGCTGACCGATTCCATACGTTGCTTTCCAAACCTTGTTTGGGCAAAGCATTTCTTAATGAAAAAGTAATCTTGAAAAAATCACAGTGCCTAATTTTTTCAGTGCCACACAAACAAGTCAGAGGGGGTGATGAACGAGTGCGCTCTGAGCAGGGTCATCCATCACCTTCGCTGTCCGTTTGCCAGCAGGAACGTGACAGGAACGGTCAAATAACGTTTAGCACACGGGACCCGGTGTTGGGGGGGAGATTACTACTGTCAGGGCCATAATGGATTAGCCTAGGCCAGCCAAGCAGCAGCCAATCAGAAGCCAGAGGCCGCATTAGCATAGCTATCAGAGGGCCAGCCAGTCGGCAACGGGGCAAACTTGATTGACAGATGGAGGTGGCCGCCCGGCAGACATGCAGCCAGACTGAGGCCAAACAGAGAGAAGCCAATTATGGAAGGATGCAAGGACATTCATCATTCAGTTAGACACCTGTCCGGCCCTCACAAAGGAGAGAACCTCCATCCCTGCGCACAGAAGATGCTCATTAGATTGGACTGGAGGAAATAAAGGAAACCGGTGGTTCATTGTCAGAGCACAGTGCAGTAAGACAAATGGAGGGCTGGTCTGAACACTGACGGCTGGCAATCCACAGATGTGAGAATGTATAAATGTAAAACCCTCCTGTTTCACTGCTCTTCGCAGTTACTCTTCTTTGTTTTACCCTCTCACTTTCATTCATCTGCATCCTCTTTCTCTCTCTTAACATCCTGCTCTAAACAAAAGAGTTCAAACTGGTTTTATCAGGGGAGATATTTTGAAGGTACTCCATGTAGGTTGAACAATCAGCAAGCCCCTCAATTGTTTGTGGAATGCCGTGAGTTCACACACCTAACGTCAAATTCCTCGACACAGAGTGATGAAACAATTTAAGCCGTATCCCCAGCAACGAGGTGAGTTTGAATGACAGATGGAGGTTGCAAAACTGCATGTCATTCTTCATCCCCACAAATGTGCAGCTCCCTTAGTTTGTGCCTCATCAAAATCCAACAAGCCAGATTAATACAGATACTCTTCTGTTAGTTTGTGAGGAACAAGGGGTTAATGATGTTTTTTGTCTGGATCTAAATTCAAATATGCAATGATTTAATCTATTTTATGATGAAAATGTTTTTACTTTATTAATTAATATTAATTGTAATATGGGTCGCGACCCTCGGGTGTGTCGTGAGTCTTAAAAAATGGGTCACCAGGATGATTTAAGATCTATGTAACAAAGTTAAAGACTCAGGAAAGAAGGAGGCGGGAACCAGCAAGCCTAACTTTAATAGCAAAATAAACATAAACAAGAAAACAAAAGTAAGTGTCAGTCGCCTCATGACCAACTGCCACATAAACGTAAACAAAACCACAATGTAAAGTCCCAGGCCTGATCCTCTCTTGCCTTTCACTGTCATCACTCTTTCATTTATCCTTCTGGAGCTCCTCCGTGGGACTTCCTCTCCCACGGCTCTTGGCCTCGCCCTGCTTCATATATATATTTATATATATATATATATATATATATTAGTATTCTTATGGCTTGACTTAATTGCATGTAAATGGTTGGTTCGCATCAATTTAAAAAAAAAAAAGAAAAGGTCGCTCTTAAAAAAGTTTGAAAACCACTGATTTAGGGCATAAATTCAAACATTATGAAAAAAATTCATTAAGAGAGTGAAAAACTGTATTAAGTCTTTTTATTATTGTTGTTGTTATTTCTTAGAAAAAAAATAAAGTGAAGCCGTTTTATAAAAAATTATTATTATTTGTCCATAAATTTTACATGGTGTCTACATTTATGCATTTGGCATTTGGCAGACGGTGCGACACATGGTGCAACCAACAATGTCATGTGGTGCAACTAAACCTGATAACTACAAATACATGCAAAAACATGACTTATGATGAAAATGTTTTTAATTTGGTTTAAATTAATGTTTTTAGGACATAAAGTGAAAATTGTCAACTGTCCTGATATTATAATGATAACAATAATAATAATGAAGAAAAAAGACTCATTAAAAGAATGACATTCTTTAAGGGAAACCTTTTTGAGCAGTTTGGCATAACCTTTTATCATTATTTATTAGAAAAATGAACTTTTAAAAAATATCATTCTTTGAAAAAAAAGTCTGCTAAATCGCTATCATGTATTGCAACGAACATGCAGAAACATGCAAAAATAAATAAATAAGTCAATAAGATCATTCAGCCTTTTTGTAATAGGGCAAGGTTAGTTCACATTTTAAAATAGTGCAATTACTCAATATAAAAAATAATAATTAATGATATTTGTGATTAAAACTTGTATCCTGAAAATATATATTTAAAAACTTTTTTTTAAATAATACATAAAATATAAAATATGTTTTTTTTTCTACTTGATAGCTACACCACATTACATTTTATAGTTAGTTATACTTTATTGAAAATGGTTAGGAAAAAATAGGGAAAGGTTACCATATGAAACCAAGAATACAAAAAGTAAATTTCTATAAGAACTTCTTCTCTTTATCTCCGATATACCCCTTTTTTGCAGAGCCTGTTTGTTTAATTTATTACGTATGGACAGGTCATAAGTATTACTCTGCAATTTGGATGACTGCATCTACCAACAAATACTACAAAGAAACACTTACCACCGCTGCACATGCGTACACGCCGACAAGAAACATTGTTCTTTCCTCAAAATTGATTCTGGAAGATTGATCTTGTCTAGCTGGCCAATCGGTTTCTCATTGGGGTCATGCCTCATTGGTGTGAGTTCCACCCCCTCCACTGATAAGTCCTCTGCTGCAGAGAAATTAACAAACGTTTGACATTTGTTCCACGTCCCATTGCTCAATAGCCAAGGCTGAGCACATGTTTAATCAACATTCATGTCCCCCAGGGAGCTCTGAGCTGCTTGCATCATCACCCTCTGCCACATTACCAGCCTGTTCCTGGTGCACCCTGGGATTCCAGGGCAGACAGTTGGCACACACGAACCGGCCGAGGGTGAATCCACATGGGATTTCCGTGTGGGGGTAAATATTGTCTTTTCACTCCATACTGTATTGAAGAACAAACTACACCCAAGACCCATGTGGTTTGATTGAAACTCCAATGCTCTGCTGGAGCAAATGTCACTCACGCATGAGCGCCTTGGACTGAGCCCATGCTGAGAGCGAGCTAGCATCAGGAGGATGATGGGATATGGTGTCCGGGCAGTGATGTTCGGCATTGCGAGAGGTGCATAAGCAAATAGGGAAGGGAGTTAGAGATGCCGTCCCTCGATACAGACAGACAGCAAGACACTGTGGGCAGGTCGATCCTCAACATTTGGGCGATGTGAGCTTCTGTCATTTCAGAACAGCTCTGAGGACTGAATGACAATGCTAGTTCATAGATGACTGGAGACCAGGTTCAAAGCTGTTCAAATTAAAATAAACACCAAGGGATGGGCTCATTAAGAACTTAGTTTCTGGCAGTTGTTCAAAAATAAAATCATGGCCGTTTATACCATCATGGACACAGATTAGATACACACATGGAATTTCATCCGATTGTTGTGTTCATTAGTGAATTGTACTATACTATTTTGAAGTGTTGTGTAATGACGTAATGTGTGTGAAAACGGAAGTGAAAAGTAAACACGATGGATGAAGTTCACTACTCCAGTCTCGTGTACCTCATTGCTTACCAACTCCTGACCAACACCACTGATCTCCTATATGAATCACCATCTGATTCATATAGCTAACTTTTGCTCTAAAAATGTTGTGAGAACAGGGATTTGCAATGTTTCTAAAACAATAAAATGTCCAGTTAGAATGTTATTCAAAAGGTTACAATAATGTTAGTACATTCTTCTAACCTTGTTTTTACAATATAACATTTTTTGACCATTTATTTGTAATATTCCAAGAAGACTAACATTAACATTCAAGTACAAATAACACAAGATTGTTTTAAAAATGTTGTTCTCAGAACATTCTCTCAACATTATGAGAATGTTCATCAAGTAAAAACAACATCATAAAGACATTCTAAAAACGTCTCTGTCAACATCAAATCAATGTTACAAGAATGTTCTATAAATGATATTTAAAGAACGTTTTATCTAAACATTTACACAAAACATTAGTGAAAGTTGTGGGAACCTGTTAACTGGGTTTACGAGGTGGCGATTTTTTTGTTTGTTGTGATTTGTATAGAACCACATGATTCTTCGATAAAAAGTAAGCAACCATAAACCTAAACATCAGTTGATCATAACCAGATCATACAAAAATGTATGAATGAGATCATTCACTGTAAAAAAGAATTGTTAGTTTAACTTGAAAAAGAAAGTTACATGGTTGCCTTTAAATTTTGAGTTCATTGAAATTAAAAATTTGAGTTAATACAATGAAGGCAATTGGTTTAATCAACAGAAACTCCAAATGTTATGTTATCTGAACTACATTAATTTTCTAAGTTGATTTAACAAAAGAAAAAATGTTATGATATCAAATCATGAAAATATTTTTTTACAGTGTGCGAATTCATACGAATTACCCCCCATTTTACCAAAACGTTAAATAATTGCCATTAGAGAGTGTGTTGCTACAGTTTGATGTTCACAGATACATAAAAGCGCACAAGCGCACATCCAGAAAATTGTTCCACGGCACACTTCACAATAACATATCCGTACACACACATAGGACAGGCTATGGTAATTCGGCTCTCCATGTGGAGAATTACATCAGTATGGGTGTGCGGTGCAGATCCTGTATAAGTGGATGTGCCAGAGGATGATGAATGACTGAGTAAATACCCAGCATCCCAAGAGCCCTGATACAACCAGCCCAAACCCCCATCCATCTGAGCCTGGTCCGCATCACCTCATTTGTCAAGGAAAACCATTTTCTGTGCAGCCGAGCAGCCAGTTTGGGGTTACCGCTCTCTCCCTTATTACAACCGAGGGGATACGTGGAGGTCTTGTACACTTCTTAGGAATTCCTTTCATGATTCTATGCAGCGTTTTTGTAAGAGATTCCAAGAATTGCATATTTGTTTAATCGGTAGACATCCCTCGGTCCCTATTTATCAGCTTGCTTTTGCCACTTTGAAAATGATATTGGTCTGCAGGTGCTACTATGCTGTGTGTGTATGTGTGTTCAGGTTAGAGTATAAACAAGACGAAAAAGCTATGCAAATTAATAATAATGTGAAAACTAGACTTTTTACATTTTCTGCAGAATATCTGCAAAACTCACCACCACAATGCTGTGGTGCTTGGAATGGTTGTCGTTATGTTGCTGTGTGGTTACAAGGGTAGGCTGGGTGGTTGCTAGGGTGTTCTTGGTGGTTTCTAGGTTGGTTACTGACTCATCGCAGAGTTTCTATGACATTCAGGTCCTTTTGGATCCCTTGGACCATATTCATTTTATTATGGACTGTTTTTACATTTTGGTTTGGAACAAGAAATTGAAGGGTAGATTTCTATAGAGGCAAATAGCAACACTAATTTCTATAGGTTATCACCATTTGCTCCAACAGAAAAAAATACCCTAGCGCACTTTCCAAAAGAGGCAAAATAGCCCTAAGATGTAAAATTTATAGAAGCTGCAGAAGAACTGCAGCAGTGTTCACTAGTTTTCTGCAATATAATGCCAGATTAGCATAACACAAAACAGTTTTATAAATGTAGCCTACATGAAATTAAAAAAAAAAAAAAGAAAGAAAGAAAGAAATCACGATATTATTTTCGCGGACATGCGTCATCGCAGCCTGTGAAAAGGGTCCATTTGCCAGGCGCTTATAAAAGTAGGCCTATAGCATAACCATTTTGAAAAATCCCCAATCTTAAGTATGAGCATACAATGCTGTTGGTTTCCTTTAGCGAGCACCAATAACGACGTGACTGGAATTTACATTAATAAATGAAATACACTGTATTTTAATGTAATTACCAGGAGATAGCTAATGACGCAGGGCTTCAATGGTACTCGTACAGTCTGTATGTATGAGGTCTTATCAAAACCCGGTTTTGTGTGAATGGTATTTAGGCTCGAGCTCCACACAAGCACAGGGAGAAACAAAGACTGAGAGCCGTCGTCATTAATCTTAGTCAGTGGCCGGTGCTGGCGCAATCTGCATGACCGGGGCAGTGACAAATGCCACTATGTGACTGCAGCGTCCAATCTCCCCAGCTTCATCTCCCGTTAATGTCACATCCATCAGGCCCGAGCCGCTCGCGCCATGTCGCAGAAAATTAAACTGCTTACAGATAAGGGCTAATTGCATGGACAAGCGCGCGGTGATGGGGTGGTTGCACAAACTGTGCTCCTCTTGCGTGTGACTTCTTTGAAATATGTACTTCCCTTTATTTTCAGGGTGATTTAAAAACAGGATATAGCAGTATTTCATTATAACATACTGCACTCAAAAAAAAAAAAAAATATATATATATATATATAGCCTATATATATATATATATATATATATATATATATATATATATATATATAAAGATATTTTAGGCTACAGCAAATGACTCGCCTTTCGAATTAAGGATTTACATTTAGGCAAACTACAGAAATTACACAATTGTGCCCCCGAGGATTTATTTTTAAAAATGTTTTTAATGCTTTAAATTGCATTCCGTCTGAGATGGAGACTGTTATACAACGGTATTTATTCAACTAAACCCACCTAATACAGGGTTATACGTAGCTGAACTAGCCACGTCTAACAAACCATGTCTGCGCCTTCATCCTGCCATACAGCTTAACACTGTCATCTAGTGGTAAAGCTCTGCCTGTAAGAATTCGTTGTCTGCAATATCAAGATTGTAACTAACACATTTTATTTACAATAAAATAGGCCTAAAATCACATTTGAGAGCAGTGATGGAAAACACTACCTTAAGTAGGCTAACTGACAAAGACTTCTTAGGCAAAGGGTGCTGTAAAACTGCAAATGTGGAATTTTATTATGGCAATATGGGATACAATACAATAGATACAATAGTGAAACTGGTTGCCCAAAATCATTGTCATATTTAGTTATGTATGTATGTATTTATAATAATAATAATTATTATTATTATTAGGCTATTATTATTATTCATATTATTATTATATGCCTAACCCTTTATCAGTATAATAGGTTAAAGCTATATGTTATGAGTTGCTTTGAAGATAATACTGTGGTAACTTGGTATTAGTTGGACATGAAAAGTTCACACAAATAAATTAATAATAGCCTACTGTAACCATCAGCGTGTCTGAGCCCATAGCGCGAGGACGGAACCATTGCAAATGGATTGTTTCCTGACGGATGTATTTATATAGCGGAAAGCATGGTTGTCAGCTGTCGAGCAGAAACGTGACGGAAGGCAAGATAAGCAATCTTTTCTCGTTTTAACATCACGAAATTCTTGCAGGTAAGGGTAAATAATTGCTAAATTGTTGCTTAATTCATACTTCAGTTTTTACCCGTGTCCACTTCGTTTTAATGTTGCCCTGGAAATTTTTACCTATTAGTAATTGCTGGCTGGCTGGCTGTGTGGCTGTGTGTGTGTGTGTGTGTGTGTGTGTGTGCGCGTGCGTGCGTTCGTTCGTTCGTTCGTTCTTGTATGGTTCATGGTTTATGAGGACACAAATGTGTATGACATGGGTATTACAACGTATAATACAACCTATAACTTCCTGTGTCCTCGTAAACCTAATGGCTTAAAAAAACCTACTAAACAGTGTTTTTTTTTTTTTTTAAATTAAAACAATGCAGACAGTTTCCTGTGATGGGTAGGGGTAGTGTAGGTGGATAGAATATACAGTTTGTACAGTATAAAAACCATTACGTCTATGGAGAGTCTCTGTAAACCACATATACAAGTGTGCGTGTGTGTACGTAAAATGTATATTGTTTTATAAACTTTTGTTTAAGGATTGGCAACAAATTTAATTAGTATATAGCTTTTAAACTTACATTTTTACTTGATTACTTAAAGGGATAGTTCACCCAAAAATCACCCTCACCCTCATGTCGGTCGAAAATGCATGTGAATGTGAACATCTAAATTAAATCTGTTCATCATATAAAGCGATCAAGTCTCTTCAGAAAAATTGGACTAAAGCACGCAATTCATATGGATTAGTTTTATGATCTCCTTGTAAACTTTTTGAAGCGTCAAAGTTTCAGTTGTGTAGACTGACTATGGAGGGACAGAAAGTCTCAGATTTCATCGAAAATATCTTCATTTGTGTTCTTAAGATAAACAAAACTCTTACGGGTTTGGAACAAGATGAGGGTGAGTAGTTAATGACAGAATTTTCATTTTTTTGGGTGAACTAATTTCTGACCAATTACACATTAATTTCCATGAGGTAATGTAGTTTGCGGTGTACTTTTTGAATTTCCATGATGTAATGACTATATAAAGTTTGAAAATTATTTTATAGAGCGTGCACTCACAAAATAATTTCTGAGGCAACCTTGAAAAAATGTACACAGCCTTTCCATCACATGTAGGTTTTGGTTTTTCTCAATTAGTAATAAGATATTACTAATCGAGAAAAACCAAAACCTACATGTGATGGAAAGGCTTTCCTTGAGAACTGGATGTTCCAGCCCTGGGGTCCGTTCTTTGTACGTTGCTAACTTAGTTAATTTGATTGTTGACAATTTGGAATGATCTTGGATTGTTTGGTTCTTCAACGCTTATCCTGGACTTGCTATCATAGCAACAGGTCTGTAAGCTTAAGCCTGTTTGGGAGCATTATTTCATGTAAACAGGATTAGATTGCATCTTTTTAATGGCATTGATACTTAAAATCTGTCCCAGCCACTGCTACTTTATTACAAGAGTTCCTTACTGAACCAGGGGCAATAATAATTAAAAATAATAATAATAACATTGAATGAATTTGAAATAATAATATAATATTGTGTAGTCTAGACTATAGACACAGCCAGTTTTACTGATTGAGAGATTTATTTGTTATGGAATTTATCATTTTATTGGAGTCTTACACACATGCTGTACAGTTAATCTGAGCCATGGATTAATTTTGTGACAGATATTATGGGAGTGGCTTGATGCAGCGCAGGAGAACTTGATTTTGACCCTTAAGAAACTTTAATTAATGCTGTCACGTGACAAATCTGCTTCGAAGAAAAAATAAATGCATTGTTAATTACAACATTGAAATAAAAATGTAAAGTCTGTACAAATACTAAAAATTATTATAAATGGGAATCATGTTAAAAAAACAACTTTGTAGAGGTTGTAGATATTTTAATTAGATCCTCAAATTCGTTTGAAGAACCAAATTAGCAAGTGTTCAGTTATCACAATTATAAGATCTGGTATCTGTCAAATCATCTCAGATGTAGTAAGCGAGGTATCAAAATCGATAAATGACAAAAACAAACAAATAACTTTGAACCTTTGAAAACAAATGTATTTGAAGAATTATGTGCTTAAGTACCAGTGCATAACATTGATCTGTCTTTGCAGTGCATGAAGAGAATGCCTAACTTTTCAAGCCAGATGCCAACTCAGATGCAAGTTTCCCTTCTAAATGAGGGAGGTTTTGACCTTCACATTGGAACAAGTTTTGCATATTCTTCCAAAAATTCAGAAGGTCAAAGGATAGAGGAAACCCAAGCATTTGAGGAGAAACAAGAACCCAGTATCACAACACAAATTGAGGACAAGGATGTAAATGCAAAGGTGTTGCAAAGTGTCACTGAGAATTGTAATGGAAAGAAAAGAGTTTGCCCTGTGTGTCATAAACGATTTGGTGCTCCATCCAAACTAAAAAGGCATTTCCTTATTCACACGGATCTGAGACCTTTTCAGTGTTCCATATGCTGCCGTGGTTTCAAGTATCTCTATCATCTAAAATCACACCTTAGAACTCACACTAACCCTGTGAAGCGGAGGACACCATCACTCCAGAGCCAGAGAAACAACAGTGTGCCCTGTAATCAATTGTCTAATTCAAGCTTAAAACACTCAGTGTGTAATGGCCTTGGTGGAACAGTTAAATCCTACTCTCCGAAACATCTAACTGCACAAAGTGATACTAATTCAAGTTGTGCATATTCTTTCAAAACTTCAGAGGGTCAAAGGATGGTGGAAAACCAAAAATTTGAGAAGAAACAAGAACCCAGTATCACAACACAAATTGAGGACAAGGATGTAAATGCAAAGGTGTTGCAAAGTGTCACTGAGAATTGTAATGGAAAGAAAAGAGTTTGCCCTGTGTGTCATAAACGATTTGGTGCCCCATCCAAACTAAAAAGGCATTTCCTTATTCACACGGATCTGAGACCTTTTCAGTGTTCCATATGCTGTCGTGGTTTCAGGTATCTCTATCATCTAAAAGCACACTTTAGAACTCACACTAACCCTGTGAAGCGGAGGACACCATCACTCCAGAGCCAGGGAAACAACAGTGTGCCCTGTAAACAAGTGTCTAATTCAAGGTTAAAACTCTCAGTGTGTAATGGTCTTAGTGGAACAGTTAAATCTTACTCTCCAAAACATGTAACTGACCAAAGCGATCCCAATTCAAGTTTTGCATATTCTTCCAAAACTTCAGAGGGTCATTGCATGGAGGAAAACCAAGAATTTGAGAAGAAAAAAGAACCCGGTTTCGCAACACAAAGTGAGGACAAGGATGCAAATGCGAAGGTGTTGCAAAGTGTCACTGAGAATTGTAACGGAAAGAAAAGAGTTTGCCCAGTGTGTCATAAGAGATTTGGTGCTCCATCCAAACTAAAAAGGCATTGCCTTATTCACACGGATCTGAGACCTTTTCAGTGTTCCATATGCTGCCGTGGTTTCAGGTATCTCTATCATCTAAAAGCACACTTTAGAACTCACACTAACCCTGTGAAGTGGAGGACACCATCACTCCAGAGCCAGAGAAACAACAGTGTGCCCTGTAATCAATTGTCTAATTCAAGCTTAGAACCCTCACTGTGTTTTGGCCTTAGTGGAACAGTTAGATCTTACTCTCCAAAACATCTTGCTGCCCAAAGCGATACCAATTCAACAGATAAACAAAAGTCAGCTGCAGTAGACTTAATCGATACTAATTCAGGTACCACGGGTGTTGAAATAAGCAAAAATGGTTCAGAAAATGGTTCAAAAAATAAAAAGGGACATTGGTGCCCTGTATGTTTAAAATGCTTTAAAGCCCCATCAAAGCTCAGGCGTCACATTCTGATTCATACAGATCAAAAGCCTTTCAAATGCTCTGTGTGCTCTAAAGATTTCCGACAAAAACACCACTTGAAAGATCACAAGTGTAAGGAAGAATTTAGACCAGAATGCAACTCTATTTTGAATGATATGCAGGTAAGAGAGAAAACAGTCCAGCAGAATTCTAAGGGAGCTGTGGTAACTACCACAGTAGATGCTTCAAGTGATATTCAAGGTAGGTGTTTTAAACCAGGGTTGAGATCTTCATCACCAGATGTAGTCACAACTGCTGAAAAAAGGATCCCTCCAGTATCAGCGTCTTCTCATCTCATGTGTCCACTTCAACTCAAAAAGAAAACTGGATATCAGTGTAAAATATGCTGGAAGATATTCAGTTACCCTTCTAAACTAACTCGACATCTGTTCGTTCATTCCGACGTTAAGCCTTACACTTGCACAATCTGTAGAAAGTCATTCAAGGAGGCCGGTTGTCTCCATAAACACCTCAAGATACATAAAGGAGAAATAAACAACCCTTCTAGGTTGCATGGAGTGTCACAGAAACATGGTACCGAATGTTCAACACCTGGAGCTTTAGATGCTACAAATAACTGCAGACTGGATAGCGGGAATGTGTCTTTACCTCAGATATCTGACTCTATAGACACCAAAAAGTATGAAATGCTTGAATGCAAAAGCAAGCTTAACAAAAATGTCTCCTTGACAGAGTCAAGTACTGTAGAGATTGAGAGCTCTGACACATTGATAAATACTGAGGCACAGATCGCATCCTCTAGCCCATCGTATCTTAAGCGCCAACGTAAAGGTGCACATCAGTGCTGCATCTGTCTGAAGAACTTTCCATATCCTTCCAAGCTCTCCAGACATATTTTGAGCCACACAGATTTCAGACCATTTAAGTGCCACATGTGCTCAAAATCATTTAAAGAGCTATCTTATTTGCAGTGCCACCAGAAGATCCACAAAAAAAAGGGTCAGGACATAACTTCAGGTCATTTGGAACAAGAGCGTACAGTTTCTTTTGGTAATACTGCAATTTGTAAAGACCAAGATTTTCAAATCTCCTCACAAGATGGAGATGAAGACTTTGCTCCAGCGTACCAAGATCAAAATATGGTCACAGATAATATGCCATCTCAAACAATGAATGGTGACTGCAGTGATTCAGGTGTGTTTTTCTCAAACGGTACTAGTCTCCTAGAGAATGTTCAGATCAAGTCAGAGGTTGATTTCCAGTGCAACAACAAATCTGTTTGGGAACTGACACATAAAACTGACATCTCTGGGCTTGTTGAGAAAAAGCCATCTGACATTGTGCCTTTCGGCACGGTGAGTGACTGTCCACCCAAAACTGACTCATCTCTCTGTCATTTTCCTACCGAATCAAGAACTGTGGAAAATTGGGCACATCACATGGATGATATTGAAGATTCTGCCTTTGTGGACTTTGGCGTTGTTAAAAATGTCCCTGATTCTTACGTGCCCCATTCACATGAGTATCAACAGAAACCCGATGTTCCCAAACTCGGAGAAGAAGTTGATGTGGGGAATTTGGACTTTCAGGATCCAGGTAAACATTTTACCGACCCTCCACCACCCATTTGTCCTGACTGTAGTCAGTGTTTCCCCACGGTAACAGCATTATATGCACATAAATGTGCATACAGATACCCTGAAAAGAAAATAAAGAAGTCCCACCAGTGTGACATTTGCTTAAAAGTCTTCAATGCGCCATCCAAACTGAAGAGACACAGTGTTACACACACTGGCCAGAGGCCGTTCCAGTGCACACAGTGTCAGAAGACCTTCACGCTGCCCCATCATCTGAAAACACACATGCTGTCCCACAGGTAGAAGGATTACCTCAAGGGTAGCTCAAAAAAAAAAAAAAAAAAAAAAAAAAAGCTGGGTAGTGACTGATTACATGTAATCTGGATTACATAATCAGATTCCAAAAATTAAGTACTTGTAATTAGATTATATTACATTTTAAAATACTCATAATCAGACTACAGTTAATTTTTTATTGATTACATGTTATTCGCACAATAATTATCACTCACTGAGTCATTTAGTGTCTTTGGAAGGCTTTTGTCTTTCAAACACATTAAAATGTACTAATTCATGTAATTTCATATTAACATGTAATGCAGGGATTCCCCAATTTTTTTGTCAGCTGAACCTCCTGAGATTTTAAGTGAAGTTAGGCCAGTAATGTTATAAAGTTAAACTAAAAATATATTTTTATCTTTTTTAGTAAGTGTTTTATTTTGATTGCTTTTTATTTTAAAACTATTTTTTTTTAAATGTTAAATTTATATGATTTAAATTTGTTATAGCTTTTCACTAAACTCATGAACCCCCTGCAGTTCTTTTATGAACCCCAGTCTGGGAAACCCTGACTTAATGTAATATTTAATACATTTCAGTCAGGACCACTTAAGTTCAAAAATTACCAGAGACAAACTTTTTAGTCCATTTTTTTTATTGGCATATTTTGCTGAAGTTACATTTGGCGGTATGGCTCTGGTCTAAATTCCATGTCCTTTTCATGAGCTTTATGGAAGGTAAGACCGGGAACAGCAGCAGCTTCTGAGGACAACCTCCCATTTTTTTTTTTTTTTTTACTGGGAGAGCAGCACAAAATCCCCCTATTGAGAACAGAGCATGCATCAATGACAACAGAATGACACTGATTAAGTTCAACACAAGTTTAAGGAGGAGCTGGGGGAGGAGGTAAGATGCAAGCAGGTTGCAGTGGAAGCAGCCAAGCAAGCAGAGAGACGGAAGCTGCGTTTAAGTAATGCGCCTTATTTGAGAGTTGCCAGTTGAGTCCATAGAAATCAGATCAGCTGATATGTGTGGGGTTGGAATTTGTGAACCAGCTGATAGCGGAGCTTGACTACGAGGCCTGTCTGAACTAATGCAGAATGCTTGATTTCATGTTGATAAAGAATGGAATACATTTTCTTTCTCTTTGTATTTTTATATCAACATGGTACAAGATTATCCTATTCAAAACCATGTGATAAATGAGTTTGGTCAAAAGTAATCTAAAAGTAATCAAAAAGTAGTTAGGTTACATTACCTTAAATGTGTAATGTTTAATGGCATGTTGTTGTTCTTTATGTTGATGTTCTTTATTTCATTTTACAGCTTGTCATAAAGTCATTTAGTTTTGATAAAGTTGATGTGTAGAAGTTTGAATAAAAAAGGAATATAAGAAAGGAAATAAAACATTGAAATTTAGTTGGTTATGGTCCAACTCATAGTGTGGGTGTCTTTTTTTTTTTTTTTTTTTTTAACTATAGATTGAGTGAAAACATTTGCAGCACTGGAAAAAAAAGTTCAAAAATCATTACAACACCACCAAAGCGTTCCATGACATTTGACCATCTATTTTTAATTTTACAAACTTGCAAAGTCTTGTTTTTGTTCAGTCATTACTTTTTATTCAGTTATTACAGAATGGTGATCATAGTGTGATCTCATTTGCAGTAGTTCCATCTTTATCCACTAGATGGTGTAATGTGCTTTCTCACAATTTATAAAAGTAATTGACACGTATGGCGTCCCACAAATGTCTATTGAGGGAGATGATACATCTTTATGACTTTTACCAAGCTACCTGTCAAACAGATTAGCACAGTATGGCTTAAATGAATGTATATCCTATATAATAGCCATAGGCCTATAATTACTTTTTATACATAATTTATAATCTATACTTTGTAAACGTCTTTCATTGAATCCGTAGTTTCCTTCAGTAGCCTACAGATTATGTGAGTTGAGAGTTCAGAAATGAAGTAGGAAACTGGGTGGAAAAAAATCCTATGATTTATTTCATTTTTGCAATCTAACCAAATATTTCCTGGAATTAGGAGTGTTTATTTATTTATTTACCTCAGCAACCCAAAGTCCAATCAAAATAATGCCTGGTTGGTAACAGGAAATTACTCCATGTACTTTATTCAAGTTAATAAGTGTCTGCTCTACCTGGGAACAAATTCACCTCACTGGATGCACTGACCTCTTAGGCCTTTATTAAGCTATGATTGGTTTTGCTATGCTTTTTTTATTAAAAAACAAACAAAACGACAACAACAACACATTTTTTAGGCTTCACATCTTATGGATATCTGAGGGCTGTTTCATAAAACAAGATTAGAATACAAGACAGGCTTATTTTAGTTAGTCAGACTTAGTGAATTTTGTCTCATAAAGCGCAAACTTAAATTAGTTCAAACTCACTTACTCTGGCAACTTATGCTGGAAACTAACCTGGTCCAGGGCAGGCTAACTGTCAGGCTAAGCTGAGCTCCTCTAACACTGACCAATAGGAACGCAATGATATTACAGCTGACTATCCTCTCTCACATACAATTACATGTGTGTATATATATATATATATATATATATATATATATATGAACCAAAACATTTAAAGAGAAGTAATTTCTTGACAATTAAAGTTATATAGCCCACTGAATCATTCTCAGACTTAATACTGACAACAATGGAAGCACTTTGGAGAGAACTGTCAGGAGACTTATTTCTTAGCACAAAAAAAAAAAAAGACAGTGGTACAAGAGGATTACCAAATCATTGTTTTAAGTGTGAAAATAGAGCAAAAGTGACACAGAATTTCAAAATCAATAGACCTGTGACAAGGCCCCTGAAACAATCAGGCTTCATTTTTAAGCTTCATTTAGTGATGACAAAGCGCAGGAGAAATACCAATCAAGTGTTTCAGTGCCAGCAAAAGCTATGAAAAGAGTGACAGGGTAATATGCAGCCTGCAGAAGTGACATGCATAGTTGTGAACTACCCACTGTAGTCAAAGCATGATGAAGTCAGCTAGCCTTTTCCAAGGCCCATATTTACTAAAATATAGACCTCTGGGAATCTATACTCTGATCTCATATATATATATATATATATATATATATACAGTCAAACCAAAAGACACCTTGAACATTTCATTCATTAATACAGTTTATTCACTATAGTTGAATAGTTTAAAAAAATGGTAATAAAATATGACAAGATCTCAGAGTTAAACTGTGTCAGAAATTAATCTTAATTATGTCAGATAACTTTTAAGTGGTCAAATAACACAGGTCAAAGTGTCTGAATAATTTTTGGTTCCAAATTTTTTATCAGTTTTACTGGTAGTCCACTGTATGAAGAATTTTTGGGTATGTCACAGTTTACTTTATTTTGCTATCCTCACTTACATAAATGAACTATAGTGTCCTGCGCCCACTAGTAAAAAATATATCAAAAATATCTGAATTTTTGGTTTGACTATATATATATATATATGTTTGTGTGTATGTGTGTAACCTACATGTTTTCTTTTCTTACTGGCTAAATGTTTTGTGCCCAAGATTTAATTAGATTGTTTTAAAATATATGAATACATTTCTCTCTGGTTTTGTTTGGCAGCTGTAGTACCTTTTAATTGGTAGGATGAATCTATACTCAGTAATTGGCCTACAGTATATTGATTTACCCCATTACAATAGTCCATTTACAGTTACTATCATAAAAATACACTCACTTGTAGGCTTAAAATTGTACATAAGGCACATTTAATGTCCAACATCAAATATTTTAGCAAAATGTATATTTTAGTCAGTATTATTGCGCTTCTGTTGAGTCCCGTCTGTTTAGCGAGCATGCGCGCAGCAGCGCTCATTCACTGTGAAGTTTAGCAGCCAAATGGAAATATTTGCATGACTTTCTAACATGTCGGATGGAGAATAAACTTGTGAAATGTAAGTTATGCACTGAGGAAAACACCATGTCTCAAATGCATAAAATAGCACACAATGTATGCTGTTTCCTATAGTGGATCGATTTGATCCACGATTGACCTCTAGGGCTGCTTAAGAAAAAAAAACGCGCAATTATCTTGACTAGGTAAACCTGGATCAAATTAGTGGGACTGCGTGAACTTCAATTACCTTTTATGAAAACGCTTTAGCCCCAACTTATTTGTTAGGTTCATTCAAGTCAGTTGTTGGAGTTTAATCCTTGCTTTTCTTAGCGTCTTTTATGAAACAACCCTCTGTAAGGGTTCAGATGAGTTTTTGCATAGCCAGAAGTTTGTTTGATTGTTTGTTTGTTTGTTTGTTTGTTTGTTTGTTTTTTCCATTCATGAGACATTGATTTCTTCATTCAACAATCAACCAACCTAATCCTTCACAAGATACTTTCTATATCACATGTCATGTCATAAATCTGTTGTGGACTAGTTCACACTTATCAGTATTCAAGTTACATTCTAGGTCACCCTCAGATTAAGCTTAGTTCTCATCATTTACATTTCTCTTGAGGAGGTTACCACAAAGTCTAATCCAATGAAAAGTCTCTATCTGCTGTGACTACTTTGATAGGATCATCGAGTCATTTAGGTCAAATACATTGTTAAATGTCAGCTAATGATGTTTTGTGGCGAGACAAAGGGATTTTATTCCTGTTTATTCCGTCAAATATATCCACAAATGCTTGTTCAAGCGACATAGTTTCATAGTTATGTATTGCTTTCTTGCTCTTTAATGCGTGACCCAGACCAACGAGTGGATATTGTCCTGCCAAGCGGATGAACATTTAACATGCAACTCCCAACTGGCATGTCATTAGTGCAACAACAAATGGCTTCACTAATACCCACTATGCTGATTCAGAATTTGGTATGTTCAGTGTGTTTTTGTTTTTAAACCTAAAACTAATTATTGTAAAGATTTTTGTGTTCAACACATAAGCAACTGAACCATTTTGTTCATGTCCGATATACTTAAAAGTGTATATGTTAAAGCTAAAGTGTGTAAACTAAAATACCTTCTTGTATCTCACTTGAATATACAAAGAGAACCAAAAGTAGGTCTATTTGTGAATTAATCTTTTAATTTTCACAAAACCGTTCAGGAATCGAGGAATCAGGAATCCGAGTAGTTCTGGAGTTAACAACTTTAAGTTTAATGTAAATGCAAATTATGTAGGTTTTAAAGTGCTTTTATATTTTGTGAGCTAGAACAAACTGAACTTTAGGACACATAAACACCTTTATTATTAATAATAAACAGAAATAGAATAAAATGTAAAACAGTTATATGTGCCTATTTGGCTTTATTGGAATATGCCAGCCAAGGACAACATGGTGGTGAAAGAATCACTGAATCAATTTTTGAAACTTTTCTTTAAATAAGAAATGAACAGATTCAAAGAACTGATTCACAGAAAGTATTCACTTCCCATAGTTGATTTCACCAACAGAGCAACAATAGCTTAACCAGTTGTGTGAGGTTGGGGTATGGCTATCTGTTTGTCTGACCAATAGCAGCATCTTTACACACTGTGTAACATATTCCCCTAACAAAAAGCTGACTAACAAAAAATATATATTCTGAGATGTTATATATTCTGAGACTGCTAACGTTCCCATTAAGTTATGAAAAAGTTTTTTTAGAACATTATTAAAGACCGAATAACTTTGAACAAACATTCTATTAATGTTACTAGAAGAATGTTTGTTCACAACTTTGAGAGAACCTTGCCAGAATGTTAGTCAAAGTTCTGAGAATGTTCCCTGTTAGATGGGATCTTGCCAGTCAGTAATGTGAGGCAGTTGAAGTGAAACACACATTTATTTTTGTAATTCACATTGACACCTATTGGGTGTCTTGTCTCATATGACCATTTGTGCATGAGTGAAAGGTTAGGATCCATTTAAGATGAAACAACAAGTGATAGCCAACTGGGTCTTTTGTGCTCTTCTGTGATTGAAGTCAGCAGCTGAAAATGGTGAACCTCTTGTGTTGAGAACAGTTGGCACCCTTCTAACTTGACCAAGCAGTATGGACAAAAAAAGTATTAATCCATCTATTGTTTAAGATGCACTTTATTTTACAGCATGTGCACTTATGTACTTATAATGTACTTACCTACGAAAGTACTGGTAATATAAGGTAACTACATGGGTTAAGGTTAGGTTTAGGGGTAGGTTCAGGGTTAGTGCCTAGTTATTACCTAGTTATTGCAATTACTTAGTAATAAGTATACATAGTATGTACATGGGGAACAAGACTAAAATAAAGTGCTACCATTGTTTAGATCTGATAAATGTTCTGTAATTAGAGTCAATGTCTTCAGTCTTCAATCATAAAATCCTACAGGAGAGACTGTATGGAATGTTTTGAACATGTGTAATGTATCCCATAGTACTATATTTGAGCACTCTGGACTGGCTATCCAAAACCTTAAAAATGTTACCTTATCAGGCAGTGTCTGGAGGTATGATGCTTTGATACAGATGTCTGCAGTGAAACATGAACAAGCTGTACATTTTGAATCTTTTCTAAATGGGAAGTTGAAACTTTTTAGACAAGGTTCAATGTTGATCACTTTAGAACTTCTTAATTCAAAAAATCCCTTGCTTTAAATCTGAGTTTTGTTAAATTCTCTATTCAGCTAAAATCCCTTGAGCTCAGATGTTCTCATTTTCCTGTAGTGTTTGCCCAATTGTGCATGCAAGTTCAACCGCTCTCTCCGTGATATGAGGATCTCCTTTCAAATCCCTCTATCCCTTTTTCATTCCAACAATGGCAGCTCAGTGTCAATAAGACTGTTCCAAAATAACCTCAGACAGTGAGGCAGAGTGCTGTATGTTTTTATTATGAGCCTGTAAAAGATGTCAGCCGAGCACACCTCTCAGCGGGGCTCTGCCACACTCGGTTTAAGAAGCGGTGACGATGTCAAACTCCCTGCTGGTGACAGGATTCCAGCGGTTTAATTTTCTTTAAGTAGGCCCAGTCATGCAAGGACACTTACAGATCAGAGGCCCTTCTTTGATACAAACAATAAAACTGCAAATTAGTTAAATGTAGCCTTTTATAATGACATTTAATAAAAATGTGAGTTGGGCTAAGGAGTTTTGAGTGTTTGAGTGCAGTTGTGGCCTAATGGTTAAAGAGTCGGGCTTGTAACTTGAAGGTTGTGGGTTCAAGAGTTTGGAGACCCCTGCACTGCTTTGTGTGTGCACTTAGATGGGTGAAATGCAGAGCACAAATTACAATTTTTTTGCCTATTCTATCATCTGCCATTTGACAACCATAAGAGGAGAAGTAATAGCAAACATCTCCTCAACAAACCAGGCATATTCTGTCAGGACCACTATCATCAAATATGATTGATAATTGCATAGAGTTTGTATTGGCGTGTGGTTCTGTTCTGGGCAAGAACTCACTGCGCATCCATGCAGCCTAGCATGGATAAGAGCAGGGAGAGCAGCACTAATACTGAGGAGCTTATATATGGATGCTGTGATAGGCGTCGTATTCCTATAGGTTGATGCGAGTCACCTGGGAGTCAGCTGATGCGAGCTTGACTGACGTGACCTGCCAGAACTGACGCTAATGCTGGATATTTAAGGTCATCAATCATGTCCATAACACCATTGGTTCACATCATTATTTGTCAATTTCTGATCCAGTAATTATGAAGCCAGTAAGAAATGAGTGACAAGCATCCCATTAGTCATGTTATAATACTCTCTCTGTGCTGCCAGCCAAAGAGACTTATCTCCATTCTAGATTGGCACCATATAAAGGTGCTCTTCCCATAACCCCACTCCACATTCACGGTGAACTTTTCCCTATCCTGAAGATTGCCCCATCAGCCAAGCCTGGTATGAAGTTCCACTCATAGGCATTCCATTGGTCTGAAGCCACAAGGGTCTCTCTCAGCTGTAGCCCCCAGGGTCTGTCTGCTGGCCCTCTGTTCTGTGTTTGTGTTAGTGGTAATAATAGAAGGTTAAGTGTGTGATGATGCAGGATCCGATCTTTGGAGCTGGGTTGAGAATGAGAGGCATCTCTGAGGGTAGGAAGCCAGGATATTTTGGACAGGCCGGGCCAGGGTCTTTCACTTCAGCAGCAGAGATTCTGGTTTCAAGGCCGTCCCCTCCTCAAAGCACAGAAACCTTACACCACAAGAATTGACTTAATGTGACTCAGCTCCTCAACTTCACTGACGACCATAGTGGGTCAGGTATTCAAGACTGGGAGGTCGTACTGTTGTTTGGATCTATGAGCTTTGTTGATGTTGGTTGATATTAATGGATATGTAATAGTACTTGAGGCATTTGATATTTACTGATGCTTGCTAAGGGAAGCATCACTATTACTATTGTTTGTATGAAATATATAATTAATACACATTCCCGTAAATAACTATTTGCCACAATGTTGGCTCAAACTGTTTGTGCTATGGACATGAATAGGTCTCAAATCACCAGCTTGATGAAAGGTGTGATATTATATTTTTCTAAATGAACAGACTTTTGCCTAGCGGATGCTAAATGAGTGAAAAATTTCCTTAGACTTACTAGGAACCAAGGGACCAATATCATAGAAACCTTAGGGTGGCATCTTTTTTGCTTTGTACTTTAAATACACATATAGCAACCCAGAATACCCTAAAACCACTTAGCAATTCCCTAGCAACAACCCAGAACATTCTAAGGACCACAGACCAATGTTCTAACAACCTCTCAGAACATATTAGCAAAGACGCAGAGCGCCATATGAGTTATGAATGTGCTAACGCCGTATGAATGTGCTAACAACCACTCAAAACATGATTGCAACCACATAGAACAACCTAAGAACAACATAGCAATGTGCTAACAATCATTTGGAATATGTTAAGTTGAGATATTCATGTCTATTGACCTTATGCACCAGAGAAACAAGCGGGCAGCCATCTTTAGAAATTTGACTTTGAACTTCCATTTTTGTGGTAGTTTTGTAGATTTCTGTGGCATCACTGTCAAAGAGTAAATAGCTGGTTAAGTGGATTTACTTATTGTAGAGTTAACAAAAGTTATTATGAGCATTGTAATATTTGAAGCTGATGTCATAACAAATGTCAGTAGACCGGGAAGATCTTAAAAATAGCGGTTTATTCATAAATCCGTAAGATCTTACTTTCATGCTGTGGAAATACAAACTGGAAGACAGAAAACAATGAGCGCAGCACTGGAAAGGTACAGGGCTATTAGGTCTATTGGACAGGTTACATGCTACATGCTAACAATCACTCAAAATATTTTAGCAAAACCGTTATAACCATCAAGAACACCCTAGGAACTGCATTGAAACCACTCAGAACATGTTAGCTGTGTCACAACCCCTAGCAACATGCTAACAACCACTCAAAATGTTAGCAAAGTTGTTTCAACCACCCAAAACACCCTAGGAATTGCATTTAGCAACATGCTAAAAATTATTCAAAATATTATCAATGTTGTTGCAACCACACAGAAGACCATAGGAATCACATAGCAACATGTTAACAACCACTCAACATGTTAGCAAAGTTGTTTCCACCACCCAAGCTTATAAAAAAGGTTCTTTATTGACATCAATGGTTCTATGAAGAACCTTTAACATCGGTATCACAAAAAGTTCTTTATAGTAGAAAAAAGGTTCTTTGGATTATTAAAATGTTCTTTACACTATGAAAAAATGGTTCTTTTAAGACCTGTTTACTGAAAGCTTCTTTGAGGAACCAAAAATCGTTCTTCTATGGCATCGGTGTGAAAAAACCTTTTAAAACTTTTATTGTTAAGATTGTAGGAACAACCAACAATCACTCAAAATGGCAAGTTACTTCAAGCATCCAGAACACCATAGGAACTACAATGCAATGAGCTAAAAAAGAAGCAAAGACATTGCAACTGGAAACTACCTAGAACACCCTAATGTGGCAGTGATCAGTTTGGATGAGTCAAACACGGTTCATATTTACTTCAGAACATAAGAAGCATGAGAACAATCTAATTTATGGTTTTATCATCTTCAGTCATATGCAAAGGTTGGCATGGTTGTGAATTCTAAAAGGTTTCCTCTGTAACTGCCTTTTAAGGGGGCACATCCATTGTCTGTGTGGTCTAAACACTTCCTAGGGAAAATGTGTCACCATTTTGCTGACCTGTAAACAAACAGTAATCTTGGCACCTCTTAAGTTTTAGGTTTTACTGTGCATGGTACTCTCTGCTCTGGGCAGACAGGTGTGTTTGTGCGTGTATGCGTGTGTGTGTTAAGGAGGGGAGTGTGAGCTGTCAGACACCCCAGCAGCTGTTCCACAAGTGACCCTCCCCCTAAACATACACATACAAACCTTCTCAAACTGAAAGCAATAGGAAGCACCAGGGAGCCAATGTCTATGAAACAGTTGTTCCATCCCTTTTTAAGTCCTTCACAAATGACAGCAGATGAATCAACACTAGAAATAAGATTTTAGCCACAAGGGTGTTTCAAAACAATCCCAGGACCACTGGACCACACACAAAAGAAAACTCCAGAAGTCTCCAAACCTAGAAGGACAAGCAGATAGTGTAGATATTCCATGTATTGATATCTTAATTCTCTTAAGGTGCATTCATATTAGTGAAATTTTGACAAAAAAAAAGGCCCATGCAGTCGCTTTCAAAACAAGAAGCTTTCTGTTGGTGAACACAGTGAATCTTCATGACCAACTTGAACCCATTGCAAAATCTGCATAGGGAAATCCTTCACTCTCAAGGAATGGTCACACTAAACTTTGTACGCGCAAAGTTTCTTTGGAATAAACCCCAAATGTAAACATATACAATCCACTCCACTTTCCTGCAATGCTGCATCAAGTTTGTTCTTTTAATTTGGCTAAAAGGTTGTGTAGCGATTTTCTATTGATCACAAGTCTTCATGTAATGAGAAATTGAATTGAGAAAGTCAGAGTTCACTCAATTTAAAACTTTAGAACCATTTACGCAAAATTCCTGATCACTTGGAATCCTTTTGAAATAACTTTATTTAGCCCCCTGAATTACAGTAAATTTAACTGCACCTTTGAAACCCCGATATACGTCAAGTGAAATCGAAGAATGAACTGCTGTGACGTCATTTCGAACAAAATCAGTCCAAAACAATGTTTGTTTGGTGTTTGTTTCTAGAGTCCGAAGCTCCAGCTTTCTGTAAAAGTTTGCTTCGGCTGGTAAACTCCTACGAACTAACACTGGTCCGTGGTGACTTACGTAATAGGTACACTCTAAAAAAAAGATGTTTCTTTAAAGGTTCTTTACACATAGTAACAGTTCTATTTAGAACTGTATCATCTTGAAGAACCCTGTATATGTTGAAATGATTCTTTGTGTTAGAGTTTAGGGTTCTTTTTCCCGCCTTTTTGTTTTTCAAATCTGTAACTGTCAAAGCCATCTCGTTATTGATTTTCTGGAGATTAGCCATTCAATTACATAGACTGTTAACACACTCTTTAACAAGTAAATTATTTCTTTCTTAAAATGCCTGTTTTTTTAACTTTCATGTTGTTACTGTTTTCCTACCAGTCATTTCTTTTTCTCTTTTTAGTTTAACAGAATATGTAAGTGTGAGCAGCTCTATTCAGTTAAGGATACTTCTCTCCTCTTCTCCACTAAGGAACAGAGATACTTAATTTACGATCCATGTTGTTAGATTTTCTAAAATTATTACTTTATGCATAAACATACCCAGTCACAAAAAAACATTAAATCTATCCCATGACTTTATATCACTTTTTCCTTTTAACATTGTAAAGGACATACATACTGTCCATTTTTGCTAATTTTGGCCTTCATGAACATAATTGTTTTACATAAACAAATAGAAGAGACACACTGTAACTGTAAAGATACTAATATAAAATAAACTATTAATAAAAAAGTTATTTATAACACCATTAAGGTCCTATATAGCACTTTCAAATCATGGTTCTTTATGGAACCTTTTAAAAAGGGTTTGATTTAGCACCAAAAAAAGGGTTACAAGCTGAAAAACCCTAATTTGGTAGTGTTTAGAACCATTTTTCTTAAGAGTGAGGTGTGGCTCTGAGGCTCCACCTTCTTTGACATAGAAATCTTCACCAATTCATTTCTTCTGTTCAGTCTGTCAAGGTTGGACGTCCACGAGTAAAAAAATAAACACATTGGAGAGCTGTTTTATAGTAGAAAATGTAGTTGTAATTCTACTTGAAAGAGACACTGATGCTGTTTTTTCATGTTACTGTAAAGCTGCTTGTTTTAAAGCAATATATTGTATAAAGTAAATAAACGTCACGTGACCTGGATGGAGTGCCAAATTGCAGAGCTGGTGCAAACATTTCCACATCGCTATGATCAGATGCTTTCTTAACTGCTGTTTTCTCACCTTATTTTTTTTTACTGAGCGCAAAAAGAGCGCAGCATGTTTACATATTCCTCTAAACGCCACTCTCAGCAACGTTGTGGTGTTTGTTAACAGTATACCGCTGCTCTGGTCTCGCAAGTGCTTCCGCCAGACCGCCTTCCGTATTCTTCAATTTTGTTATTAATCCTTTAAGAGAACTTCGCTGTGGGTTGACAGTTCTAAAGAATTGATAAATGTCATGTTTTGTTTACCAACTGTAGAGACACACTTTCGGAATGTATGTTTACATGAGGAAAACACAGTAAGTGTATCTATGCAAGAGAGAAGAAGAAGAGAGAGAGGGTGGTGACAGGTTATTCCTGTGAAGCTGGCATGAGTTCAGCTCTCCACACATAGATCGAGATCACAGAGAGGGTGTGGATTCAGCATTCCACACTCCACTATGAAATGTCTGGCTCTCACCCAACCTTTATTTAAGATTACGTTTGACACAGACTGCTCAATCCCCCATCCATCAAACTACATTCATGGCCTTTATGTATTGTCACTGGTTATTGATCTCTGATAGACCAATACTATTTGAAGATCTTATTTTGAGTATTATAACTGGCGGCAAATGTATTTTATTTACTTTTCCTGACTTGCCGTTGTACCTTTGAATGTCTAACAAATATAAATACATATTACTGTGGGCATATGATGAATGATGAGAGAGGTTAGTAGTACACAACATGGCTCACATCATAATTATGTAATCAGCTATTTATAAAATGTGAGCGACAATGTCAGAACATTGCTCAGTACACAGTATTGGATATCTGATTAAGCCTTTTCTGAAATCATGAATGTGCTGTGTGATGAATACATTCAACAAATCAGAGGATGAAATGCATTGAGTTTCAGAGAGCTACAGAAAGTTCTAGCTGGCAACAAGCAACATATCCTGTGACAAGACCAGACGGCGTTACTATCCAGAGAATTTGACCCTAGAATAATAATGTTCATCTGCTCAACGGAAACCTCAGCTCATCTGAAGACTTATGACCTTCAGCTTTCCTTATTAAGTAACTAATAAGCACAAGAGGTCCTTAAAGGGCAAAGGAGATTCATGTACATTTCAAAAGAGAGATGTCACGGAAACCATTTGCATACCCTTTTAAGATTAGCAAGCAACAAAAGATTACTGTAATTTTGGAAAACCATGAGGAGATGCCCTCAACATGAATGTTAAACACAGTTTTGAAGTGTGGATTATTGGAAGGAAGAGCTGCGGGAGAAACAGCAAGTAGATTAAGCACAACTGCTGGCTCCTTACAGGCTGTTTTGCTACTAAAAGGGATTAAAGTTTACTGTAAGTTCAAAGGAGTGTATTGCAGAGGAAAGCAAGTTCTAAAGACTGAATGTTCTGGTTACACTTCACTCACATAGCAACACAAATATGAAGAATATTCTTGATGATTATGAACCTTTTTGGGAGCTTGTTGCAAATATTTGCACACGTGTGGTTCGAGCAAATATCAAGGTTATTTTTGTAGCAGCCAAATCACCCTTAACACAACCACGAGTTCAAATAGAGGAAACCTTAAGCCCCTGCCGGCTGACAGATGCTCAGACAGAGAATGTTGGGGATTATGTAAAAAGCAGCACGTTAGATCACTCAGTAGTCACATGAATTTAACATTATGAGAGGGAACGCTCAATACTGATGTAGACACTGTAGTGCAAATGAACATTGAACAATGGAAATCCAGACACAACACCATACTTTCTTTTGACCCCTGTAAATCCAGAAATGAGGCGAAATGCTGATACAGGAGAGAGGAGGTGAACTCAGAAGGGTGATAACGCCGCAACTCAGCAATTTTGGGTTAAACACTTGAATACAGTGAACACCGGCAGTGGTCGCTGATGTGACTTCCACAATCCCTATTTAAAAATCCTCTATTCATCATTATAACTCTGCTAATCTTAGGGTGTGAGTCTTCGGCATGGATTTTCAAAGGTGCTGATGTGGTTTGCAAAGTGTTCAACGAGCCTCTCCTATGAAACCGGTCTATCAGAAACAGAGCAGCTCCCTCTGAATGAAATTCATCTTAATCACTGCCTTTAACAGGGTGATGACTCTCAAGCCAAATAAAATCTCATTAAGTATCTTTGATATACAGTGCCAGTTCCATGCACCTAATAAAGCAGACAGATTACCCTACATGAGTTTTGCACTCTGCCTTTTATCTTGCTATAGCTCAGACACTTCAGCTATGATATAAATGGAAACAAATGGCAGGGAAAAGACAGATGAAAGGGTTGGCCTGAATGGGGGATGGATGACAAAAGAGCACAATTGCATTTTGGGCATCCTGTCTTTATTGTGATTTCAGGATTTCACTCAAATTGAATTTGCACAAATGATAATTCTCCCTAATACATTTCTATTGTCAGTCCCCTCTATATAGATATACTATTATTTCTTCAAATTCCATTCAAAGACTAACATATGATTTAATTTCAAAGTCCAGTCATTCACGTTATTTAGCCTAATGTAGTGATATTAAACTGTGTATTATATAAAGATTAGTCTAATGATATCTAGATGGATGGATGGATAGATAGATAGACTCTAAAAATGCTAGTTTAAAAACAACCCAAGTTGGGTTGAAAATGGACACACCCATCGATTAGGTTGTTTTAACCCAGCAGTTGGGTTAAATGTTTGCCCAGCGTGCTGGGTAGTTTTATTTAACCCAACTATTGTTTAAAAATTACTATATGGCTGGCTTAAAATGAACCCAATATCAACCTAAAATCAGAAGCATAATTATTAGAGGCAAAAATAATAATCAAGAGGTGAACATGTATTAATTATCAATTTAATAAATGTTTATTGTTTAATTATTATGAATTAAACTTATTAATAATTGTTAATTTCCAACATATTTTGGGTTCATTTTAAGCAAACAATATGGTAATTTTTAAAGAATAGTTGAGTTAATAAAACTACCCAGCATTTAACCCAACCGCTGGGTTTGTCCATTTTCAACCCACCTTGGGTTGTTTTTAACCGAGCATTTTTTATTTTTTTTATTTTTTAGAGTGTAGATCTTAAGCAATAACACCAATATTTTCCCTGAAGAGGATTGGCAACCAAATTGAGTATTTATACACATTTTTACTATATATACTGATCTGTACTTCTGATATGTAACGATAATTTTTCGATTTAAATACCTCATAAAAGTATTTACACACACAAAAATGTCATTGCATATATAGGCACAGAAAGAAACGTACAGCAAATACATGTAGTTTTCAGTCAAATGTGTTATTTTTCTTTTGTTTATTCCATGTTCTCCTATTTTCAAAACTATTGTTTTCCTCAGAAACACCGACACATTCATATTTCGTTCCTAAATTAAAATCTTATCACCCTAATCGATAAAAAGGGACATCATTGAGTGTAAACGGTGGATTATCTGTTGTTTAAAGAGAAAATCTCTTCTTGCCTTATCATTTATTTTTAGCGTGTAACATGCAGATTTTAGGGATGACATTTTAACAATGTCTACAGTGATTAATAATGACGTGCTGAAAATCGTGGAATACCATCACACGCCTCCCCGCGTCTCTTCCCATACATGGGCGTAGGACCGAATGCCTCGCGGGGGTCTCTCCTCTCCGCGCCCTTCCATTCATGGCCACTCCACTCTCAATGGCGCTCGGGCTACCAAATAAGGAGAGGGAAGTCCAGCGGGCGCCGGGCCATTCGTGGAGTATAAATTGGCTGCGGCTCAAGGCGGTGTCTACCATTCACTCTTCAAGGGAACCAGCTCCTGGTGCTGATCTGGTAAGTACAGCTAAAGCTTTCAGAAATGTCAGACTTCATTTAATGGGATGTTCTTCTGAACGCTTGGATTTAAACTAGGCCAGTTCTGGTGCAACATCGCTGGAATTATAATGAAAATAATTGACTGTTGAGCTAAACAAATATTTCAGGGGCTTAAGAGTTGCCAGTTAAGAATACTTTGCTTTGAGTTTCAAAAATGTTATTAATGTTCTTTTGAAACTTTGTCATGAGGAAAGTAAAAGATGAGTATGTCAACATTTCATGAGGTAGGCTACTTAACTAAAACTGGTACTTAACTGTTTTTACTCTGAAGAACATTTTTAATAATCTAAAGAACTTTTTTCCACTATTGAGAACCTTTTCTGCAGTGGAAAGGTTCCATGGATGTTAAAGGTTCATGTAATCATAGATGCCAATAGAGAATCTTTATTTTATAAGAGTGAATGGAGAAGAATTTTAGATGGGTTGGTGGTCTTTTCTGATGAGAAAGCCTGACAGGAATGCAAGCGAAATTACTTGGATGTTTGCAGAATGTTCAGACATGTATCTGATCCTCATATAGAACCCCAGCTGACACCATGTGTGACGACGATGAGACCACCGCTCTTGTGTGCGACAATGGCTCCGGCCTGGTGAAGGCTGGCTTTGCCGGAGATGATGCGCCTCGTGCTGTTTTCCCCTCCATCGTTGGTCGTCCTCGCCACCAGGTACAATCATGATATTTAGCTCAAATAGTAAAGCATGGCACTAGATGGCAAGGTCATGGATTCAATTCCCAGAGAATGCAAGAACTGATAAAAAACTAATATACTTTAGATTAAATGTAAATTGTTTCAGATAAAAGCATCTACCAAATGCATAAATGTATATATTATACAGTATGTACTAACTTATTGATATCTTCTCTTCTCTAACAGGGTGTCATGGTAGGTATGGGACAGAAAGACTCCTACGTGGGTGATGAGGCCCAGAGCAAGAGAGGTATCCTGACCTTGAAGTACCCAATCGAGCACGGTATTATCACCAACTGGGATGATATGGAGAAGATCTGGCACCACACCTTCTACAATGAGCTGCGTGTGGCCCCTGAGGAACATCCCACACTGCTCACTGAGGCTCCTCTTAACCCCAAGGCCAACAGAGAGAAGATGACACAGGTAAACTTGCTTGAACATCCCCAAACAGTGCGCATTCAAATGACTCCACAAACTTAAAAGGACAGTTCAGCCAAAAATGAACTCAACACCTGTTGTTGCAAATATTACAAATGTAGGGCTTCTATTCATTTGTAGATCATGTTTGAGACCTTCAATGTTCCTGCCATGTATGTGGCCATCCAGGCTGTGCTGTCACTATACGCCTCTGGTCGTACCACTGGTGAGTGTTGTTTGTGAATACATGTACTTCATTTCTTTAGGTTTCTCTAGAACCTTAAACATTTTTTGTCGTGTGTAGGTATTGTGCTGGACTCTGGAGATGGTGTGACCCACAATGTGCCCATCTACGAGGGTTACGCTCTGCCCCACGCCATTATGCGTCTGGATCTGGCCGGTCGCGATCTGACTGACTACCTGATGAAGATCTTGACTGAGCGTGGCTACTCTTTTGTGACCACTGGTATGAATAAACTATATCGTCTCATTGACTGAGTGATCAAACCATATATCCTAATAGCCTATATTGTTAACACTGGAATTTTATTATCACAGCTGAGCGTGAGATCGTGCGTGACATCAAGGAGAAGCTGTGCTACGTCGCTCTGGACTTTGAGAATGAAATGGCCACTGCTGCTTCATCTTCTTCCCTGGAGAAGTCCTATGAGTTGCCTGATGGCCAGGTCATCACTATCGGAAATGAACGTTTCCGTTGCCCCGAGACCCTCTTCCAGCCTTCCTTCATTGGTGGGTGATTTCATTTAATTTCACTAGTTTCTAAGGGGCCGTTCAACTAAAAACGGAAAACATTTTATGCATCTTGGTCGTTTATTTACACGACAACGGTGTTTTGGGGGCATGAAAAACGCAATAACAATACCCAATACCCTTATCGTCTCAGTGTAAACTACAAAAACCAGTGATGTCATGCCCATGCGTATTATGTATTCAGTCCATGTTTACAAAGTGACATTGCCAACTACTGGCCTGACATCATAATAGAACGTTTTTAATTGTTTCCATTTTTAGTACATCATTGTTGTGTAAACATACCCCTAGTCACATGCAAAGATTTGCATGATGCTAGCAAAAATGAAGCTACAAACGTCCTACAAGTTATTTTAGTAATAATAGCCTATATGGCCTTTACAATAAGGTCTCATTTGTTAACATTATTTAATGTATTAACTAACATGAACTAACAATGAGCAAGACAATTGTTACTGTATTTATTAGTCTTTGTTAATGTTAGTTAGGGTTGTTAGTTAGCTAGCTAATGTTAGCTAGCTGTTCATTGTTTGTATGTTAGTTCACAATGCATTAACTAATGTTAACATTACATTACATTAACAAACTAACATTAACATTAACAAAGATTAATAAATACTGTAACAAACGTATTTATTAAACTTTGTTGATGTTAGTTAGGGATGTTAGTTAGCTAGTGCGTAGTGTTTGTTAGAGCGTAGTGTTTGTTTATAAAGTGACATCGCCATCTACTGGCCTGACATCATAATACAACGTTTTTAATCTTTTCCGTTTTTAGTACATTGTTGTTGTGTAAATGTACCCCTAGTCATATCCAAAGATGTGCATGCTGCTAGCAAAAACGATTGTATCCTACAAGTTATTTTAGTAATAATATATGGTAACACTTTACATTAAGGTCTCATTTGTTAACATTATTTAATGTATTAACTAACATGAACTAACAATGAGCAATACATTTGTTACAGTATTTATTCATCTTTGTTAATGTTAGTTAGGGATTTTAGTTAGCTAGCTAATGTTAGTTAGCTGTTCATTGTTCATGTTAGTTTACAGTGCATTAACTAATGTTAACATTACATTACATTTACAAACATTAACATTAACAACGATTAATAAATACTGTAACAAATGCATTTATTAATCTTTGTTTATGTTAGTTAGGGATGTTAGCTAGCTAATGTTAGCTGTTCGTTGTTTGTTCATGTTAGTTCACAGTGCATTAACTAATGTTAACAAATACAACATTTGATTAAAGTATTACCTAATATATATATGTTACCTAATATATATATATATATATATATATATATATATATATATGTTTAGCTTTATTACAATAAATGAAAAATTATTTTTTCGCTTATTTTTATCTTCTTTTGCCTACCAAAGGTATGGAGTCTGCTGGTATCCATGAGACCACCTACAACAGCATCATGAAGTGCGACATCGACATCCGTAAGGACTTGTATGCCAACAACGTCCTGTCTGGTGGCACCACCATGTACCCAGGTATTGCTGATCGTATGCAGAAGGAGATCACTGCTCTGGCCCCCAGCACCATGAAAATCAAGGTAGAATATTTATTCAGTCATTCAGCTTTCTTGGCTTATTTTATTGATGTTCGATTTGTAATCATAATGTGTCTTCTTTCTCACAGATCATCGCTCCCCCTGAGCGCAAGTACTCCGTCTGGATCGGTGGCTCCATTCTGGCTTCCCTATCCACCTTCCAGCAAATGTGGATCAGCAAGCAGGAATACGATGAGGCTGGCCCATCCATCGTCCACAGGAAGTGCTTCTAAGTGCCATATTACACTGCTGATTATGGATGCAAAGAACAGAAATTCTCAACATTACCTCCGCCTGTTATGCATGCAGGCAGATTTTGTCTTTATTTTTCCTTGTACAGTATGTTTACACCAAAGTGCAATTTGTTTGTAGTTATTTACTGGTTCGGAACAAAATTTGTATGTGAATATTTATTGGTTTTTAAATAAACAAGACCAGGAAATTTGTGAAGAAATCATCTTTTCCTCCAAAAGCATTTTGAATTAATCTTTGTCATTTAGGCTACTTTGACATTGTTCAAAGTATTTTTTGCATTGTTCGTTAATACAGCAAATACAGGTCTGCATAAAAGCTAGCTGTGATGGATTCATATTTGCGGCTTCAATTAGCACCCAGTTTAAAAATAGCTGCCGCTCTCTAGGAGGTGAAGTGAGATCAGAGGAGAACGTAGCTCATTGTCAAGATGCCCTGTTCAAGCTTATGCAAATATTTATTTTTATCTTACCTACCCTATAAATATATGCAAACATTGCTATATGCAAACATTGCTCGCTATAAATAAATGCAAACATTTTTACAGCCTCAACTCTTAGTTGAATTCAAGGAGGGATATCCCATGTTGTCATTCATAGTTTTTATCTCTCCATCCTTGTGAGTAGTCCTAAAGCGATTACTCACCACTGTAAGTTCACCACAGGCATTACCACAAATAGATGTTTGATCACCTGCAGGAGAGTGCAAGTGGGGGTTAAGGAACTGTGCTTGATGTGAAGAGTTCAGATTAACCAACTCAATCAGCAGTTAGGAAAAAAAAATAAGACCTGCTTGTAATCTCGTAGTAAAAATGTAGTATAAGCTATCGTTTTCATTTATACATTTTTTAACTTTTTTTTTTTTTTTTTTTTTTTGCGAAAATATACAATGACTTTAAAGGGTTAGTTCACCCAGAAATGAAAATTGTGTCTTTAATTACTCACCCTCATGTCGTTCCAAAGCTGCAAGACCTTCGTTCATCTTCGGAACATAAATTAAGATATTTTTGATGAAATCCAAGATTTTTTAAATCTCCCATAGAAAGCAATGAAATTACCAAATTATTATTGGCCAGCTCCTACGTCAACAATGTAAACACGGAAGCTCTGCACTGCATTAACTGCGTCAAATGCGTAGGCGACTTGACAGGGAAGAAAAAAAAATTGTTCAATAAAGTTAACATTAACATTAAGGTTGAACCACTGTAGTCACGTTGACTATTTTAACCATGTCTTTACTACTTCTCTGGACCTTGAATGTAGTACCTGCTTTCTATATGAGATATAAAAAAAAACCTCTTGGATTTCATCAAAAAATATCTTAATTTGTGTTCTGGAGATGAACGAATTTCTTATTGGTTTGGAAGTAGGCCTACTTAATGACAGACATTTAATTTTTGGGTGAACTGACCCTTTAAGGTCGGTCGTATGTTTTAAAGGAATTTTAAATTAAAATATTTGCTAAAATAAGTAATGTATAAAGGTAATTTTCGGGGCGCAATCGGTCTCGCGCAACACCAGTTGTAATTTGGCGCCTCTTGCTAAACGTCATCAAAACACCTTTTTAAATTCTTATTTTGTAATAGGTAAATATATAATAAAGTGATATATAATTGCAATGCTTGTCGTGCGGAAACCTTTACTTACCTTTTGACTTTTTCTCTTTGCGGGGTTTCAAGCCTTATAATTACCCCCCACGATTTGCGCCCTGTTTATTATCGCACACACAAACACTAACTCTAAACTCTAATCTGCTTCGGACTCCCATCCTGTCACGCAAGAGGGTGTGCGTGTCGCCGGAGACAGACATCCCCTGTGATTTGAGTTTATCACCAATGATTTTATTACGGATTAATCAGTGCATCTCCGGCATATTCGGAGAATAATGAAACGGAGAAATCCTGCTGTTCTGATTTCTCTCCAACAACCTGTCTGCGCGTGACGCAGGGGGGAGGAGGAGTGGGCAGTCTACTTAAAGCGGGATTAGCACGAGCCAAACATTATACTCCCCTCCGTTTAGGCTCAGAGCGACCTATCGTCCTGCTCGCAAGACAGAAAATAGGAGGGCTTTAGACTAATCAGGACCTTAGACGAGCGCGCGCTCCGGAGCGAGGCGTGGACGACAAGGTGGACAGCAGCGACTAATCAATGCATTCGCCCAATACTACACTCGCCTTTAGAGCGATAGACGCGGAACAGTAGCTCGCATTTGATTTTACACGGTCCACTGTGTTATATCGTCTCCGAATGAACAGCCATGGGGGAATGGACAATTCTCGAGCGTCTCCTGGAGGCGGCTGTCCAACAGCACTCTACTATGATCGGGAGGTGAGGGGATAAGTGGAAAATGTTTATTGATTGCTTAGTACATTAAAAAAATATATTGAAGTCATTACGCAGTGACCCTTCTGAATAAGGGCGAATGGCCACTGGAACTTAATGTGCCCACTGCAAAGGACAGAAATGTGTTCGAAGAATTAAGATAATGCTTTTGTTGCTGTTGTTACTGCACATTTTGAGAAACGAAGCTTTAGTGCCATCGGTTAGATTACTGTTCCATGTCAGATCGTATTTGCTTTCAAAGAAATGTTGTGCGCGCCCTGGCTGGAAGCGCGCGTTTGCCTATGGAGAGAGTTTCAGCACTGGACAGCTCCCCGCGTCAATCTGCACAGCCAATGAATGTAAAACGATACAGTAAAAACCTGTTAACTGGTTAACTGTAAGTTACTATATTATATTTAATAAAAACAATGTTAGATTTAACAGACATTACTTTTAATTTTACTGTAAAATACTATAAAGTGATGTTTTTAACGGTGACAATCTGTGTTATAATCGGCACGATAATAAATGTGTGGAATAAACGTTCCCAGAAGTCAGTGCTTGACACGTCACATTTGATTATATTTCATTAAAATGCTTTTCTTTCTAATCAGTCATGTACATTCAGAGTGTTTTATGTTACATTTTATGTTATTTGGTTATTGTACATATCTTATTTCAGTGCCTTGATGATGTTTTGTGTGGGTAAATGTATAGTAAATGCTGAACGCGACTTATTAACTGCACTGTAAAGAATAATTGTTGGTTTAACTTAAAAAATTAAGTTACCTGAAAATTTTGAGTTCATTGAAATTAAAAATTTGAGTTAATACAACGAAGGTGATTGGTTTAATCAACATAAACTTAAAAAAATATGTTATCTGAACCACATTAATTATTGAAGTTGATCTGACAAAAGAAAAAAATTGTGTTAACAAATCATGAAAATAATTTTTTACAGTGTGGCTGTTTGTTCCGGGAGGTTCTCATTTAATGAAATGTAATTCATTCTGTGGTCATCTGTTTAACAATGCACTACATATCAGTATATGCAAAGAACAATACGTTGTGCAAATTTAGTTATTGGAATATTTTATTATCATCAGATAACAGCATATCAGTAGAACGGCATATTAACATTATATCTGTTCATGAAATATGATTAGGACTGCCAGTTTTTAATAGTAAATTTAACATTTAATTTTTTCAATTAAATATTTTTAAATATTGACTGTGAATACTGGAGCAGATACACTATGAACTCAAAATATTTTTTTCTTTGTCTTTAGGATCCTACTGACAGTGGTAGTGATCTTCCGGATTCTAATCGTGGCAATAGTTGGAGAGACCGTGTATGACGATGAGCAGTCAATGTTCGTGTGCAACACATTACAGCCGGGCTGTAACCAAGCTTGCTATGACAAAGCATTCCCAATATCTCACATCAGATACTGGGTGTTCCAAATCATCATGGTGTGCACCCCCAGTCTGTGCTTCATCACATACTCGGTGCATCAGTCGGCCAAACAGAAGGAGCGGAGATACTCCATGGTCTACCTGTCCCTCGACAAAGACGACTCAATGAGACGAGACGACAGCAAAAAGATCAAAAACACTATCGTGAACGGAGTACTTCAGAACACTGAAAACTCCACCAAAGAGTCCGAGCCTGACTGTTTGGAAGTGAAAGAGATCCCCAGTTCAGCCATGAGAACTACCAAATCTAAAATGAGAAGACAAGAGGGCATCTCCAGGTTTTACATCATCCAGGTGGTTTTCAGGAACGCGCTGGAGATCGGCTTCTTGGTGGGCCAGTATTTCTTGTACGGATTCAACGTGCCGGCCGTGTACGAGTGCGATCGGTACCCTTGCATCAAAGACGTCGAATGCTACGTTTCGAGACCCACGGAGAAAACCGTGTTCCTCGTCTTCATGTTTGCAGTCAGTGGGATTTGCGTGGTGCTCAACCTGGCAGAACTCAATCACCTGGGCTGGAGGAAAATTAAAACGGCGGTGAGGGGGGTGCAGGCCAGGAGGAAGTCCATATATGAGATCAGAAACAAGGACTTGCCGCGGATGAGCATGCCCAATTTCGGCCGCACCCAGTCGAGTGACTCTGCCTACGTCTAATGTTCCCTTCATGTAGTTCATCAGAGCAGTGGTGCCTAATCCAGGTCCAGGAAGACTCCATGTTGCACGTTTTGGATGTTTCCATCATCTGAAACACCAATTTTCAAGTCTTGGAGCCTCTACTCTAAAGGAATAGTTCACCTAAAAATGAAAGTTCTGTCCATTTACTCACCCTCATGTCTTTCTGTGAAACACAAAGGAAGATGTTTTAAAGAATGCTTAGTCCATACAATGAAAGTCAACAACATTGGACTCCATTAACACCACTGAGATTTTTTTATTCCCATAATATCTTCTTTTGTGTTCCACAGAACCACATCAGGGTGAGTAAATGATGACAGAATTTTCATTTTTGGCATCTAAAATGTGCAGAATTTCCAGGACTGAGGACCACTGTATTAGATTATATACAAGACAAGTTATGTTATGAACTGTTCATCTCACCTGGTTCATGGTGGGGTAGATGGATTTTATTTGTCTGTTATGGACAACCAGAACAAACTTTTTCTTATCAGTTACTGAAGGGCACTGATGCAACTTTTTTATAGGTCAGAATGGAAAGCTTATGATGATGTTTTTGACATTTGTTTATTTCTTCATTCACATGATCAGCTGAACTCGAAATATGTTTTGCACTAATATGGATTTAAAGAAGCCAAAACGAACCCGAATCGTGCTGTGAAGGTCTTTTGTTTCATTATATTGTATTCTCATTCTGGTTTTAGATCGCACATATGATTATATTTCAGTTTACTCACCGCAACTAGTTAGACTGCAGTTCACATATGTTTATCCGTACTATATGAATCATATCTCTCTTTTGGCTTAGATAGATTGGCATCTTTAATGATTTGGTTGCCTGTGCTTGCACCACTGACCTTAACGTAAGTTAACGTTCCGTTATATTTAAGCTGACTTGCAGATCGGTAGCCGGTGAACTGGCCAATGCTGCATAATGCTTAACTGTCTATTTTTTGTATTTATTTATTTTATTTATTAATGTATTGGATTTATTTATTTTTTTTTTGACACCAAAGCGCCCATTGCTTTCATTTGTGTGAAAAGGATATATTGCTTTTATGTATTCAAGTGCCATATATGTACATAGATATATACATATTATAGTATATTGTAATCCTTATCGTGAGATATGAATTCCACAGACTCTTCAAAGAACGTCCTATCCCTTTAATGTGAGATGTTGGGGAATGGAAGAGTGGTTGAAAAAAAACAAAAAAACATTCATACATATTTTGCATTCATCAAAAGTATGATATTACATTTAAAGTACATAGAAATCACAGTTGATCAGAAATCAGTGAATAAAGGGGTTGAGATTCATTTCCCCTGGTGCTTCTATTTCTCAAAAAAAATGATGTTAGCAACTATGTAAGATGAAAAAAAATTCTAATAATAAATGATGGAATTCATGACTAAAAAGCTGTGTGATTTGCATTGCTTTATGATTTGGGGGGATTCAGAATTTTACTTTAATGCATCAGCAAAAAGAACAATTTTCCTAAGGGATTGGCATCCTTGTCATATTCCCCATGAATCAACTTCCTGTCAGTTGAAATGCTTGCATGTTTTCTTTTTTTTTTTTTTTGACTGGTTCAGCAACACAGTGCTTAAATTTGATCCGGGCGCCATAATTCTACCTGTCTAGCTTCAGTCATGCTGACACAATGACAGCGGCTTCCTCCCAGTCCGGTGCCCTGCATGCAACATCACTTTACAGCAGAGGTCCGGTCCCGGCAGAAGTCACGGTGGCCCCTGTGCCAAGGTCACAGAGAAAGTGCTGAACACTGCAGCCGGTGACATCAAACCGGGATTTCTCACTGCTGACAGACTGGGAGAGGCCTGAGACTCACAAAAGTGCCAAGATGACTCTTCACCAGAGAGGGGTGGGGGTGGGGGTGGGGGGGTGATCTAGGGCTCAAGCATCCTGACAGATCAATTTGGAATTCATCAGGGACCTGAGATTCCTCTTTGACACAACACAAACAGCGAAGGTCCAACCTGACAGGACATCAGTGGAGGCTATTGCTGTGTGTGTGTGTGTGTCTTGTGCAGTTTCATTTTGTCCCCTCCTACCCTCCTTCTCTCATTAGTTCCTTCCCCACTCTGAAAAAGTCCTAAAAGTCCTACAAAACTTCTTTGATGCATTAAGGGAAATCAATCCTGCTATATGGCAGATAGAGGAATTAAATATGATAAAATAACTCGAATGACATTGTTTTTAAAACTTTGCTCAGCTAAATGATAAAATATATTTTTATACTTAAAAAGTATATTGACATTTAAGTGCATCGGATAACAAAATATCCAACCAAGTGGAATTCATTTTAAAGAATAGAATGGCACAAGAATAGCACAAACACACTTTAAGCAACACATTTACCAAAAAAAGTTTGTCAGGGTCAAAAAATACAATTATTAGAATATAAATTAAAATAATAAAATAAAGTATATTGATTTTTCAAACCGCTTGACCTTGTGGGTCATAATACAATATAATATAATATAATATATAGCTTTGTGGACATGTTCATAGTTAATGTGATGATCGGGGAAGTGACTTCAGCCACTAAACTGAACTTTTCCAAGAAAACAGTTGGAAAACACTGCAAAATGTCATTGCAAATTGGCTAAGAAAAAAAGTTCTGAGAAAAGCTCTAACATAATTTGTTTGCAGATGCCATTTGGTTTGATAAATTTGTATCAAATTCATACATTTTTAAAGGGTTAGTTCACCCAAAAATGAAAATTCTGTCATTAATTACTCACCCTCATGTCAATACAAACCTGTAACACTTCTGTTCATCTTCAGAACACAAATGATCTTTTTGATGAAATTTGAGAGCTTTCTGTCCCTCCATTGACAGCTATGCAACTACCACTTTGACGCTTCAAAAAGTTCATAAAGAGATCGTAAAACTTATCCATATGGATTGAGTGGTTTAGTTTTCTGAAGAGAAACGATTGCTTTATATGATGAACAGATTGAATTTAGGCTTTTATTTACATATAAACATTCATCAACTCACACATCAGTTGTGGTAAACAGAAGCTCAAGCAGGTTTGCTTTACACGCCTGAACCAATGAGGTTCATTCTTGTGTTACGCAGTATGTTTGAGCTTCCGGAAGAACCAGTGAGGTTTATTGTTGTGTGTTATGTGGCACATTTGAGCTTCCACATGAGGTTTGTTCTCGCGCGTCAAGCAGGTCCGTTTGAGCTTCTGTTTACCACAACTGATGTGAATGTTAATATGTGAATAAATGCCTAAATTATATCTGTTCATCATAAAAAGTGATCAAGTCTCTTCAGAAAATTTGGAGTAAACCACACAATTCATATGGATTAGTTTTACAATCTCTTTATGAACTTTTTGAAGCGTCAAATTGGTAGTTATATAGCTGTCTATGGAGGGACAGAAAGCTCTCAGATTTTATCAAAAATATCTTAATTTGTGTTCCGAAGATGAACGAAAGTCTTACAGGTTTGTATTGACATGAGGGTGAGTAATTAATGACAGAATGTTAATTTTTGGGTGAGCTATCTCTTTAAGTGTGACTTAAAATGTTTTTAGAAATATATTAATTTGATTATTTATTATTTATACATTAGTCTGTTAGACTATATATACATCATGTCCCAAAACAAATAAATTAGCTACATATTAACATTTCAAATGTGGAACATTTAAGCAATTCAAAGGATTGTTGGTTTATTTTTAGCTCTCAGTCAGACTTAGAACTGTGCAATGCTTAGAAAGCGTTTTGAATAATTCAAGCTCAATATACTGGCACAAGCTGTAATTCTCTAAAGCAGGTTAGGGAATGCTGATGCTTGTAACACCCCCCCAAGACCCCTCCTCCCCCCATCTATGAAGCTTATAATAAAAGATTAAGGCAAAAGAGCGTCAATGCAAACCTTGACGAGAGTGTCCTTGTGCATTAGTATTATACTGATGACACTGAGGAATACATGATAACTGTATATCAGTTTAGGATATACTGCTAGATTCTTGCAAATAAACTCTAATATTAACTCGGGCAAAGTGCTCTGCAATTGTTAAAACACACAGTCATCTAAGGTGCTTCAGGCAACAAACCCAATGGATGTCCACTTATGATCCAGGTGCTGTGTCTGGCCATCAGGGACTCATTAGATGGGAAGACATGAGCCCATGCAAGTATCCTGGCATTATAACCAAAACAATTCACGGCATCCGCAATAGAGTTCAAACGTGTCAATGTGCCCAAACTATCGACTGAGGCATCCAAAAGCCTGTCTGGTCTGAGATGCTGTCATCAGCCGTCAGTCACAGGGATTTCCGGCAAAGTCATCGGAATCACAAAGTCACAGTCAGCAAGAACAGCTGCCAAAACAACACAGACACTTTTGTGTTTACAAGACATGTATGAAGTCCCCGCAATTAACAATGTGCTTGAAAGAATGCACTGCGACATGCTTGTTACTACATAGAGGAAAAAAAGGCAGTATTTTATTTCCTATGTGGTAAAAATAGTTCCACTTGGGGTGGCTTAGTGGTTAAAGAGCTGGACTAGAACCCCAAAGGTTGTGGATTCTAAGGCCAGACGGGGCAAATCATAAGCTACCACCATTGTGTCCTTGAACAGGGCACTTAATCCCAGGTTGCCCCAGGTGAAGCCTTCTAAGAAAGACTGTTCTGTTGTGTCTTCTTACTGTGAATACTAACAAGATTTTTACACCTGAAGAAAGAGTGTTATGGTGGTTGCTAGAGTGTCATTTGGTGTTGCTAAGACAGGGGTGTCCAGTCCTGCCCCTAGAGGGCCATTGTCCTGCAGAGTTCAGCTCCAACCCCAATTAAGCAAGTCAAGTAACCTTTATTTATATAGCACTTTACACAATAAAGATCGTTTCTGTGATAAACAGGAAAATAATGATTCAATGACTTGAACAGAATTCAATTCTGCCGTAAAGCAGCTCTAAAAAGACAATAATAAACAGATATTATTCAGTTTATATTTCATTTCGGTTCAATCACAAGTCAGAAATCAGATTGTGGATCGGTAGCATTCAAAATATTTCATCCAGTTCCTTTCGCTTGAAGATCGGATTCATCATGCCAGTATGGAGATGAAGCTGGTCATAGGTCTGTGCAGAGGACTTGTCTGGTTCTTGTGGTCATTGCTGAGGATCTGTACCGATGGCTGTCGTGTAGACGAGGTCTTCACAAGGGATTGTCTAATAGACACGGTCTTTGCTGATTCATGGCTGTGATGAGGTCATGTCTAGGTGCAGGGTCCACCATCTGATCTGGATACGATCTGGATCCGGCTGACTACGGTAACCTTGGGATAAGGATGAGACAGACAGACTAATATTAGCATAGATTCCATTCTTCTTACTATGTAACAAGGTGTTATGGGAAGTGTTCCCGGTTCCAGTTGACCTAATTTATGCAGCCTAACAGACCTTTAAGGGATATGAGTTATAGAAATGTGATAATGTGTTATGTGCCAGGTTAAAGAGATGCGTTATTAGTCTAGATTTAAAGTGTGTCTGCTTCCCAAACAATGCTAGGAAGACCGTTTCAGAGTTTGGGTGCTAATAGGAAAAGGATCTACTGCCTGCAGTTGATTTTGAAATTCTAGGTCAGGGGTGTCCAATCCTGCTCCTGGATGGCCACCATCCTGCAGAGTTCAGCTTAAACCCCAACTAAACACACCTGAACCAGCTAATCAAGGTCTAGTAGGCATACTAGAAGCTTCTAGGCAGGTGTGTTGAGGCAAGTTGGAGATAAACTCTGAAGGACAACCCTGTTCTAGGTATTATCAACTGGAGAGAATTTTTAAGACCGAATTTTAAGGACTATAATGTGTTAAGAGCTCACTCAAGTACTGGAGAGATAAACTATTTAGTGCTTTGTAAGTATTTAGCAAGATTTTAAAATGTATGCAATGTTTAATAGGGAGCTAATGCAGTGTTGACAGAACCGGGCTAATACAGTCATACTTCCTGGTTCTAGTAAGAACTCTAGCTGCTACGTTTTGGACCAGCTTTGTTTATTAACCACGCAGATGGAGTTTGTTTATTAAACACACCTGAACAAGCCAATCAAAGTCTTACTAGGCATCCTAGAAACTTCCAGGCAGGTGTTTTGAGGCAAATTGGAGCTAAACGCTGCAGGACAGTAGCTCTCCAGGACCAAGTTTGGACACCCCTGTGCTAAGGTCTTCTGAGGGGTTTCAGGGGCACTGCTGGGCTGTTCTGGTGAATGCAATAATGTTGCTAGGTGGTTGCTAAGGTGTTCTGAGTGGTTTGTAGGGTGCTGTTAGGGTGTTTTGTTCATTGTTATAGTGTTGCTTAGGGGTTGCTCAGGTGTTCTGAATGGTTTCAAGGTGGTTGCTAGAGTGCTGTTTGGTGTTGTTCTGATATTGCTTGTTGGTGGCTAAGGTATACTAAGTGGTCCTTAGGGTGTTGCTAAGGTGTTCTGGTCCTTGCTATGGTGTTGGTAGGTGGTTGCTAAGGAGATCTGAGTGCTTTCTTGAGCACTGATAGGTTGTTCTGGTGGGTGCAATAGTGATACTGGGTGGTTACTAGGGCATTCTGTGAGGTTGATATGATGTTATTGGTGTGCTCTGTTGGTTGTTGTAGTGTTTATAGGTGGTTGCTAGGGTGTTCTCTGTCATTGCTATAACATTGTAGGTTGTTAATAAGGCAGAGTGGTTTGTAGGGCATTGTTGAGTTTTTTTTTTTTTTTTTACCATTGTATAGTGTTACTTGGTGGTTGCTAGGGTGTCATTTGCTGTTGCTAAGGTCTTCTAAGTTGTTTCTTGGGCATGGTTAGGCTGTTTTTGTGTATAGTGTTCCTTGTTGGTTGCTAAGGTGTTCTGAGTGGTTTTAGGGGATTGTTAGGGTGTTTTGGTCATTGCTATAGTGTTGTTAGGTGGTTGCTCAGGTGTTCTGAGTGGTTTCTTGAGTGTTGCTAGGCTGTTCTAGTTGCTGTTATAGTGTTGCTAGGTGATTACCAAGGTCTTCCGAAAGGTTTTTTTGTTATTGCTAATTGGTTCCTAGGGTGTTCTAGCGGGTGCTATAGTGCTACTTGGTGGTTGCAAAGGTGTTATAGAGAGGTTGATATGATGGTGCTAGGGCACTCTGGTGGTGGTTGTAGTGTTGCTAGGTGGTTGCTCAGGTGTTCTGAGTGGTTTGGTGTCCTTTGGTGTTGCTAAGGTGTTTCTTAGATGTTGCTAGGCTGTTCTGGTTTGTACTATAGTGTTGCTAGGTGATTGCCAAGGTGTTCCAAGAGTTTGTTCTGGCATTACTAGTTGGTTGCTAAGGTGTTCTATTGCTAGAGTGTTTCGGTCATTGTTATAGTGTTACTAGGTATTCTGTAACATTGTTATGATATTGCTAGGGTACTATGATTGTTCCTAGGTGGTTGCTACAGTGGTATGAGTGGCTGCTCAGGCATTGCTTATTGACCATATAACAAACTCAGCAAAAGGAAGAGGACAAAGAAAGTGATGTGTCAGTTAAGTGAATCAGGCAGCTCCATTTGCCAGTTATTAAAAATTGTTTAAAGACTCACTCCATCTGTTTTAGATCATTTTCTTTGACAGCTAGCTTTCGTTCCAACAAACAGTTGCCAACTCTTCCTAGTAAAATCTCATTAGAATCCCACAAATCTCGTTGGAGCACAATGGCCGGGCCTTAAGTCACCTGCCAAAACACTGGTACAAGCCCAAGGGGATTAGAATGTCTTGGAGAAGCTTAAGCCTGTGGGCCTTTTCCAGCCAACACCATCCTCCAACACCAGGGCCTTCATTCAAAGTACATCCTTTAAAGACTCCATCTTTTCACAGTGGGGTAACATAATCTTCCTGTCTAAGATGTAGGGATCAAAGGCATTACCTCTTTTAGGAGACTTTGAGATGACATTGAAGCTCCCGTCAAGTCCTGGGTTGTGTAAGATGCGATTGGTTAGTTGTTTTGCCAAACCAATCAAAAAGGAAATCCTTGATATTGTTCAGGATTGTGCTCATTAGACAACATGCACCTGAGCCTCTTAAGAGTGCTGAAGATCTCTAGCAAAGCTGGATTTACTGCACAAGTGTAAACCAGTTAAAGACACCTACTATGTCTCAAAATTGCACAATGTCAGCTTTCCACTGGAAGGTATAGGTAATCCAGCAGGCACATTTAATAATGAAAAGAAACCAAGAGAATAAGCTGTGCAATTTTTAAAAATAATTTTCATGAAATTTCAAAAAGTATAGGATTGTGACTAAAATGTTCCTTTTTTCTTTTCTTTTTTTTTTTTTAAACAATTCATTCATTCATTCAGTAAAATGTATAGTTCACTGTCGTAATTCAGTATGTGTGAAAAATAACATTTGGATTTTTTACTGTTTGGGCTTTAACATAAACAGTCACTTTGGTTGCTAACCAGTAAGCTACTTATGTAATTATCTGTTTACTAGTTTAGATAAACCCAAGGCTGCTCTGAGTAAAGGATGATTTGTAGGCTGATTCAGTAATACTAATAAGGTATATCATTTATCCCAGACACATCTTTCTGAGGATAGATCAGAGTCTGGATCAGAATGTGACTAATTCAGTTATATCACTTCCCTTATTATCATTTCATTGTATCATTCATGCAAGTAAAATGTAGCTAAGTGTTTGATTGGCTAAGGACAGAAAACGTGAGCGGGTGGAGAGACGCCTTCACTTGAGGCATTAGGATATCAATGGTTGAAACTATTCATTATCTATAAATGTTTACAAATGTTTACTAATCATTTAGTACCTTTATGGGCACTGGACTTATATTGAAACGCTTGTGTAAAGTGTGGTTAGCTAAATGCTAAATGCTTGCTAAAGACATAACAACAACACATTGTTTTTGTAATGGTAATTTGTGTGCAAAACATGTTTTTATTACCTCAACACTTAGTATATATCCTTAAAACAGGATATTTAATCTTTGAATCATACATCAACAGGAATAAACAAATATTTTCAAGAAAATACATGTTCATTTATCAAAACAATGTAATATAAACAGTTTGAACCGTATTCCCTTATAATAGTAATTAAATTGACCCCTGTACACTGTTGACCTCTTTACAAAGCCTTAAACCTACCCATACCATCAAACTTGTCCTTAACTTTATCCGTTTTCCACCTCAATAGCAGCAAGAGTGTTTTGGAATAGAACATGAACACAATAAGTACATTTTGCATTTGTATACCTGTAAATGTACAGGTAATATATGAACTGAAATTTATGAAGCCCCTCACATGACATGCAGAAAAAGAAAAAAAAAGTATATTGTGCGCACGATTTACTAATTCGTTCCCTCGATTTACTAAATAGTGTGCACGATTTATTTCGAAGGAACGTATTAGTAAATTGTGCGCACGATTTATAAGTCAAGGGAACGACTTAGTAAAACGTGCGAACGATTTAGCCTACTATTTTTTTCCTGCATGTCATGTGCAGGGCTCCGTAGAAATTAAATGTATTGACATTTGTATATTTTCAAGAAGTGCATGATCATATGAATTGAAAGTTTAATGACATTTGTTAGCATTTATATTAAATAAAGGTCTGTTAAAGGAATAGTTCACTAAAGAATGAAAATTTTGTCATCATTTATGCACCCAGTTCCAAACCTGTATGAGTTTCTTTCTTCTGCTGAACACAATAGGGTGTTCAGATGGTTGCTAGGAAAATCAGAGAGGTGTTGGTGATGCTAGATAGTTTCTAAAATTATCTGAGTGGTTTGGTAGGTGGTTGTCAAGGTGGATTTAGTGTTGCTATGTTGTTCTGGATGTTACTAAGTGGTTGCTAAAGACAACTGAATGCTTTCATGGGCATTTAAAGGGTGTTCTGGTGGGTGCTATTGTGTTACTATGTGAAAAGTAACGGTCCTAGTACTGAGCCTTGCAGTACTCCATACTGAACTTCATTCCTTTACTCTTCATATATTGCTACAAATTGTCATATAAGTATGATTTGAACCATGCCAATGCAATTCAAGTAATGCAATTTCTGAGTCTATTCAAAAGAATGTTGTGGTCAATATTGTCAAATGCAGATCCAGGAACACTAATAGAGAGACAACCTTGAATGGATGATAAGATCAAATCATTTGCAACTCTACATCTCACACTCCTAAAACTATCAGAGTTAGATCTTTTGGTGGGTGCTAGTGTTACTAGTAATCCACAACCTACTAAGTGGTATACTAACTACTAGGGTTAGGGTACTACCATGTGTTTTGGACATGAAACCATGTTCTGTGAGGGGTTTTGGACATGGTTCCATCCTATATATATATATATATATATATATATATATATATATATATATATATATATATATATATATATATATTTGTTTGTTATTATTTCCATAATGTTTATATAACTTTAACATGAATTGTCCCTGAAATAATGCATTAATTATTAGCAACACTTTTTAAAAAGGCTAAGGCATTTTTAGGAAGTTAAGCAAGTTATTTTGGTGAAAAGCTTTCAAATAATTTGTATTTCAAAAGTAAATAGGTGGGAAGTTTGATTCCATGTTGACATTAAATGACTAAACTGCACTTGCTTATATATTAAATTTGTGCTTGATTATGACATAAATTTGAAGCTGCTGTCTTTTTTTTTTTTTTTTTTTTGCTCATTTTCCCATGTAATTTTACTCTGAATATTGCTTTTCCACCCAACATGCATGTCACAGAAATGTACAACAGATTTACCCCTCTCGAGAAGCCATTGTGAAAGGCGGGTTAATTTCCATAAAGCCTGACATATTAAATCCCTTCAAGTTTCTGCAAGTCCCTTGTGTCAGCAATTCTCCTTGGAGACTTCCTGTTTTTGTTGTAATTACATTGCTGTGGATAGCTGGAATATCATAGTGACTGAGTGTCTGAACAAATAAACAACTGCACAAATGAAAGCGCAGCACAGCGAGAGCCTCCTTTAGCTCTGTATCTCCCAGCATCTCTAAAGTGAGACCTGTAGGAGCGGTCGTCATTCAGTCCCACTGCAGCTGTTCAAGCCCATCTTCTTGCTCTAATCCTCTGCACATGCCGTCATAATACAGCTGGTCACATGATACTCTCTCACTCTCACTCTGCCTGCTTTATCTACAATAAATGGGAATTGAAATGGACTCATCTGCATTAGAACATCATACGCTCATTAAAAACCGCTTATCACACTCCTAATACTATCAGAGGTTTTATGGAGCTCATTCATTTGTAATTGCTTTAATCAAAATATCTGTAACCATGACCTGAAATATTCATAATTGATCAGTTCTTCTACATGTCCTTATTTAATGGGATAGTTCACTGTAAAATGGAAATTCTGTCTTCTTGTTGAATGAAACTCTTTAAACTAAGAAAAAGCTTAGTTATAATTATAAACAAAAGGTTTTCTTAATTTAAGGGACTTGTCCCTGACTATAGATAGAGATATATGACACAATCCCCTATAGAAAGGTCTTTGGTTTCCGCACTGGTGTCTGATTACCATGTTCCTGTGCGCTATTGTTATCCTCTATGACCTTTCTGACCTCCGTATGTAAAGATAGGAGCGAGAGGTTTCATGGTTCAGAAACGATCCTGGCAGAAACAAACACTGTAAAGAAAGCCCATACGAAGTCAAAGAGACAGACCTTAATGACTTACTCAGTGTTGTTGCTGTTATGTTACCCAATCGTATTAGCCCTTGAGCGGTCTCGTGCCCAAGCACACTTTACTATCACTGCACCACCTGGGCATGTGAGGACAGGTAGTCAATATCTGTGGTGCCAAGAAAAGACTCAGCACGGGTTAATCCCGACTGAGCTGTACTTCTAAGTGGATTGTTAATTAAGACGTCACAACTTGATACGTCACGATTCACAACCTCTCACTCATTCTCTCCTGCATGCTTTCCTTTTTCTTTCTTAATGTAAGATCTACAAGCTCTCCAAGATTACTAATTTTAACCCCTGTTTGTGTAAGTTTGGATGCATGCACGTGTGTCTTGTGTGTGAGACATATTAAGAAAATATTTGATTGGACAGAATATAAACACAGTTAGGGGTCATTCACACAGAACACGCATTTGCATTCCACTGCTTTGATTTTCAATATTTTTTTCCCTTTTTCACATGTAAAAATGTGCTAGACAGATGTGTTTGACCTTTGCGCTTGTGTCTCACGTATGTTGCAGCCCCTCGTGCCTGAAACAGCGTTCTAAAAATGTGACGCTCAAGTTCAAGACTTTGCTTTTTTTCCATTCCACTGACCTGCATCTCATGTTTTTAGCTATGAAAATCTGTGTAAATGGCCCCTTAACTTCGTGTCCCGGGTATACTTAATTTTCCGTGTTGCGATCTGTCTCGCGTACAGCTTTCAAAGTATACTCAACCATGGAAGAGCGCGGATGGACGCATTCAACTCATTTGCAGTACAACAGCTTTTTATACTCTACCAGATGTCAGAGGGCAGCACTGAGTCATGTCATTTACAGGACATTCGCTCTGAAGGATAGAAAGAGAAAAGTGATCCGCCATTGCATGCAAAAGCTGCATCCGAAATCACATACTCTCTTGAGTAGGTACTTATTTTGAATAGGTTATTACTTCATGACCGCTAAAAAGTATGTTCTATATAGTATGAGTGTGTGTAGTATGAATGTAATCCAGACATACTAAATTTGCCATGCTGTCATTATCATGTGACCTACCAGCGTCACAAATCCTCTCCTGTGGCCTCATGGGATAGTAAAGTGTCTATCATATGCACACTTCAGAATCTTGCCGGAAGTAGTAGGTCATCCAGGTGATTTTTGCCTGCTCTTTTATGCATACTGTGAATTCGGACAAACTTTTTTTTGTCAAATACAGTTTTTTGCTCACTATGCGGTTTTGGATGCAGCCAAAGTTTGGAACAAGAACCAACACAAAAACGATGAAGAAGGATATGCTGCTTTGTTTACCGTTTCTCTTCTTCTCTTCTATACGCACTCTTCTTCGACTACTGCACAGTACTTCACAACTGAATGTATTTCCACCTAGTGGACTCTTCTGTCTCAACAGTCACCTTGCGCATGTGCTCTTGTATGCAGACTATCTGCATGGTCACAAAAATTTGGCTGCACGCGGACAATGTGTGCGGATGTCTATGGATCCTCCAGATGACGAAAATTACATTGGAGGGATGGTCGAAGTATACATTGGTATTTAGGCAGGGTCTATAATTGTTTAAAAAACTTCTTTTAACTTGAGAGACATGTTTTTTAGAAAGGCATTTCATGCACAAAAGACTCGATACGGCAGCACAATGAAGTCATCCATCTAGCTAATGTTTTCACAGAAAAACTATGCCAAAAAGGTCCATCTAGTGCACTTACTCTACACAGTGGATATTGCATAATGCACCATGCAAGAAACAAATTCAGCTGATAACAGAAATGTTGCTTATACGTGTTTTTAAAAATCTGCTGATTCAATTATAGTTATGGTAAACAAAAAAGATAATTAGAAAAGGTTTTTGAATTGAAATATACATCATCATCAACAAAACATTATTTAAACAACCACAAGTGAAATAAACACCATATAAAACAACATAACAGTACAGTAAGTCATCATAACAATAGCAAAAGAACACAATAACAGATAGCATAACAAATATGAATTCTAAATATAAAATTAAGTCAAATTAAATAAAAAATAAAATTATTAAACTGCTTGTCCTATGTAAATAGCATATACCAGCTTCTTGGGTGAGATTGATTGATTGATTGATTGATTGATTGATTGATTGATTGATTGATTGATTGATTGATTGATTGATTGATCGATCGATGGATTGTTGGATCGATCGATTGATGTCCCTTTTTGCCATTTTCATACCAAATGCTATTTTAAATACACTAGCTAAAATGGAGCTAAACTATTATATGATATTAGTAGCTGAATTTACATGGACCCTAATAATCTGATTGTAATCAGACTACTGGCACAGTCAGAATAAAAAAAAAGTCACATGTAACCACATCACTCAGAATGAATTGGCCAAATCCAATTAAAATTTCATTTGGATTGTAAGAGGTGGTTTAAACCTTGATCGAGAGGGCATGTAAACACTGGATCGGATTGAAAACTGAAACGTGAACATTCTGAGCATGTGCAATGAAGTAGAAATGTCGTAATGACGTGAGGAACACGAGGACATGTTGTTGTTGAACGAAGTGTTATAAATGACTGTTGTGACAATTTTCCTTCCGCTCACCGTCTGTGAAGTGGAGCAACACAACATCCCACCAGTCCTTGTTTCAGACTTCCATCCACAGACACCTTGTTTTGGATGCAGGAAAGGGTGTTTTTACTGCTTGATAAATATAAGCAGCATGGCACAAAGTTTCATGTGCTTGTCTTCTCCTAACTAGGACCTAAAATAGATAAATATCAAGTCTGCTCTTTAAAACAAAGAAAAGACGCAATGCAGGAGAACAGTACGCTCAGTGGGAAACTCTGTATATTTGTGCAGTGTGCGCATGTCAAAAAATCAATTCTGATTTGAAGCTTGTGACATATAGTCATGCATATCAGCCCGAACATTTTATTTAGTGTTCATGTAAACACTATGTTTGGATTCATCATTCAGAATGAATTCATTCCGATTGATGAAACAAAAGGTGTCCATGTAAACATAGCTAGTGATGTAGTTGTCAGAGCCTCTCCATCTCTGAGGATGGATGGCTGGGGTTAAAGCAGCCATTGTAAATCATGTTTTATTGGGTTACATTTCCAATCCAAGGTGAGATTCAATGAGGTGATAGATTTTTGAGCTTTTTTCCAGCTTAAACAAGAAACGTCTTGTGATGGCAGCTTAAACCCAAGCAAGTGAACTGACCAAATATCCCTGTTGCTCTCCGAAGCAGACCTCAGGTGACAGCTGGCCTTTCAGAGGGTGGAGGGGCTGCAAAGCCTTTGAATTACAACCTCTTATGCAAGGATTTATGGGTGATTTCTTGGTCCCCTCCCTGACCAAGCCCTAATGAAAATAAACAATCAATAAGATAATAGCCCCCGACCAGCACACAAGACTGGATTTATGAAGGCACAGTAACTCCTGCTGAGTCTCTTTGTGACAGCTCACTCCAAACAGGAGTGTTTGAGACAGCTTCATATTATCAGCACATATCTCAACATCAAATTCATTTTCTTGTGCTGAGAAGTGAGAGGTAGAGTAACAGCAAACTAATGGTGAGAATTCTCTTTATTAAGATAAAATAATACAGTTCCCAGATTATTTTTTTTTATGTCAAGGTACATTATAAAAGTCGAAATACAAGTACAGATTTAGGCTTAATAGTCAAATTATGCTTAAAATAATTTTATTTATTTTTTCTTTTGAGGTCTATTTTCATGTCACTTATGTGTTTGTGACAAAACAGTCCACATCTCATTGTTATGACCTTTTTCCACTTAATGTCTGACCTTTAAAATTAAACAGACAGAATACTGCTATGGTTTCTTTAATTAAAAACCCACTGCACAGTGATTAACAGAATAATCATGTCAGTCGACACTCAAAAGTAAAGTGAAAATTTCAAATCAGTCAGTAAGGTCCACTGTTCTTTTGGACCCCATTTACTTACATAACATAGACCAATAAATAAATAAATAAATAATTTTCAAAACATTTTTATTTTCTGTTCCTTAGTAGAAAGAAATTTTTACAGGTTTGGAACTCAAAAATAAAAAAATTAAAATTATATTATCATTTACTCAACATGCCCATTCCAAATAAGGATTTCGTTTTGTTTTGCCCATACAATAAAAGCCAGTAAACAAAACAAAACAATATTTTGTTTTGTTGTGTTGTATTTTGTTTGCCCATACAATGAAAGTCAGTAAGGTCCCGCGTTGTATTGCTTTGTTTTAGTTTTGTATTGTTTGCCCACACAATGAAATTCAGTAAGGTCCTGTGTTTTATTGTTTTGTTTTTGTTTTGTTTTGTTTTGTTTTGTTTTGTTTTGTTTTGGTTTAGTTTTGTTTTGTTTTCCCAATACAATGAAGTCAGCAAGGTCCTGTGTTGTTTTGTTTTATTTTGTTTACCTATACAATGAAAGTCAGTAAGGGCCTGTGTTGTATTGTTTTGTTATAGTTTTGTTTTGTTTGCCCACACAATGAAATTCAGTAAGGTCCTGTGTTTTATTGTTTTGTTTGTTTTGTTTTGTTTTGTTTTGTTTTGTTTTGTTTTGTTTTGTTTTGTTTTAGTTTAGTTTAGTTTAGTTTTGTTTTCCCAATACAATGAAGTCAGCAAGGTCCTGTGTTGTTTTGTTTTATTTTGTTTACCTATACAATGAAAGTCAGTAAGGGCCTGTGTTGTATTGTTTTGTTATAGTTTTGTTTTGTTTGCCCACACAATGAAGTCAGCAAGGTCCTGTGTTGTATTGTTTTGTTTTAGTTTTGTTTTGTTTTACCATACAATGAAGTCAGCAAGGTCCTGTGTTTTTGTTTGCCCACACAATGAAAGTCAGTAAGGTCCTGTGTTTTATTGTTCTGTTTTGTTTTGTTTGCCCAGACAATGAACATCAATAAGGCCCTGTGTTGTTGTTTTGTTTTTGTTTTGTTTGCCCAGACAATGAACATCAATAAGGCCCTGTGTTGTTGTTTTGTTTGTTTGTTTGTTTGTTTGTTTGTTTGTTTTTGCCCACACAATGAAAGTCAGTAAGGTCCTGTGTTGTGTTTTGTTTTGTTTTGTTTTGGTTTTGTTTTCCCATACAATGAAGTCAGCAAGGTCCTCTGTTGTTTTGTTTGCCCATACAATTTTCATAGTCATGTTTAATTTCTCTGTCTTGTTTAGTTTCTAGTCTTAGTTTTCATTGTCTGTATTTACATGTGTTCGAGTCATCCATTAGTTGTCTTGGTTTTAAATTAGATCTCGCCTGTTCCCTGTGCGGTTGATGATCTTCCTTTGTGTATTTAAGCCCTCAATTCTCCTCTGTTCTTTGTCTCTCATTAATGTTATATTCAAGTGTAGTGCCTGAGTTATCTTTGTTCTCATTAAAAGTTGATTGTTATTGTTCATTCTGCATCACTTGTGTCTTTGTGGATATTTACTACATGCACTCCTGACAACAATGAAAGTCAGTAAAGTCTTGTGTTGTTTTGGTCCCCATTCACTTGCATAATTTGGACAAAAAAATCTTCAACACTCAACAAATCTTTCTTTTACAGAGCCCCGGCCATGACATGCAGGAAAAAATAGTAGGCTAAATCGTGCGCACGATTTATTAATTCGTTCTACTAAAACGTGCGCACGATTTACTATTTCTTTCCCTCGATTTATAAATCATGCGCGCAATTTAGTAAATCGAGGGAACGAATTAGTACATCGTGCGCACAATTTAATTTTTTTTCTTGCATGTCATGTGCGGAGCTCCGTATTCTTTTCTGTTCTTCTGGAGAAAGAAATTCATACAGGTTTGGAACAACATGAGTAAATGATGACAGAATTTTTCATTTTTGGGGCGAACTATACTTTTAATCTTGGCTAATGATCATTTCTAATACATTTTTAAAGTTGCAAATCTTACCATTAGTTAATGGTAACGTAAAACAACAGCAATATAGTCATAAATTAACATTAACCAATATTAATCAATGTTGTAGAAAAAGTTTATTGTTAATTAATGATAACGAATGCCTTAACTCATGTTAATGAATATAACCTTACTGTAAAGTGTTACCAAAATATATTAATGATCACTAATTCAGAGCTAATCTGGATTTAGTCTTTCATCTGCTGTCTGAAATATTACTTTTGCGTATTGATGTAGACCATATCTGTAATAGTTTTAATGGTGCTCAGACACCCAAAGGCTACACTTACGCCAATCAATGTTATTATAGTTGCACATCACGTGTGTATAAATGTGTGTGCGCCGTATCCATCTGTGGCCATGTCGATTATCTCGTTCTGTGAGAGGAGAAGAAGGCCAGTGCTGGTTTGTTATGGAGAACTGCTGGAAGGGGCGACGCCAGAAGACTAACGCAGTGACACAAGGGTGATCCATCAGCTACCACATACATTAAACACACATGCCAGACCCCTCCCCCGCTTGTCTGATTGATACCCAACAGAGACATCAGGGTGACAAGGACTCGCCACTAATGCTGTTACATGTTCCCAAACCTAAACGGCCAGAGACGTGCATGGAAACGGGTTTACCAAAGACCCCCAGAGGCATGGCGGTCTCAGACCGGCTCAGATTATCATAGGAAACACAAGTATACTATTTTTCAGTGGGTGGTGGTGGTGGTGGGGGGTGAATATATATATATATATATATATATATATATATATATATATACCCTCATGATGTGTGTCAAGGTCAATAAAAGGTTTAAGGGGTTTAAAATATCAGTATTTTTAGGTTGTAAAATGTTTGATGTAGTATACACACATGTATTCAATGTGTAAAGAAAATATGGAAAATATCATTATTTGATGGTTGGACCATATGACACTAAAGTAATTAAAATTTAATTTAAACTTTTTTTCAATGGTATAAAAGCAAAAATGTTATAAAAACAATATAAAAACAACATAAATACAATAAGAACATTTCTATGAATTGCCACGTGTTTTAAATTCAATTCTGAAAAGGTTCAAATTTTGAACACTCCTATGATTGCCCAATAAATGAATTAAATTTTAAAGTGGTGGATATAGAGGGTTCCACAATGTTTCTCAGGAACTGCAGAACATTTTTTGTCATGTAGCAGAGGCTTTTCATCTAAAGCCATTTACAGCACACTTTGCAAGAATGGTTCTCCTGGAGCAACCTCACTTAAAGTGCCCCGCTCAAGGGTACGGCGATGACAGCATTCTCTTAGTAACTCTGCCATCAACGCAGATTAAAGCTGCTACATTTGAACTACCAGCCCAAAGCCTTAACAACCAGCAGCCAATAACCCTTCCCAATGGAAATTATACTGCAGACTACAAGATATCTGAGCTGAAATGCTCTCTTGTCAACCTCGGCTTTGACTGACACATCAATCAAACGATCACACTGTAGGCTTCCAGGCTGACCATGGGGTTTATCATCTCTGTGTGCCCTGAAACATTATGATGCAGGCTTTGTCCCCGTCTCCAGACTGCGCTGGTCATGCGGTGTGACACATCTCGTCATGTCCAGCTGACGTCGGCCTTTGGAGGTTGCTGTGTGAAGGGACATGCTGTCATGCCATGAAATATCAGCACTGACGTCCAACAACAGAGATCTGCTGACACCTGAATGTGCCCAAAACTGTTACCCAGCATGCACTGGGAGGGAGATAGCCCTGTCACTGGTTGCTAGGGGGTGCATCCATTCAGTCCCTCAATTGTTTGCTCAAAGGCATGGAGGTTTTTATTATGTTGTGGGATCTGGGCATTGCAATTTTGCCCTGATTTCTGTAAAAAGGTCACACGGATAACATGCAGGACTCAAATGAATATATATATTGACAAATTGTCACATCTGTCCTGTTTACCTCCTGGATGATGACCTCCTTAAATGCCCTGATCTTTAATGAGGATTGTTGAAATTAACTCACGATATAAACTCACAATTGCGAGTTATAAAGTCCAATTCTGAAGAAAAAAAGATTCTGTCGTAATTGGGAGATTGTATCATGCAGTTCTGAGGAGAAAAAGTCAGAATGTTGAGACAAAAAATTGCAATTGCCTTTTTATTCAGTTTTCACTGAGTAAAAAATGAAAAAAGGTTTTATCTCACAATTCTGACATTCACAGTCTTTATTTCCTCAGAATTTGACTTTATAACTCGCAAGTAAGAGATTATATCTCACAATTCTAAAGTCAGAAGTCAGAATTGCCAGATATAAACTCGCAAAAAGTTTATATTTAGCAATTCTGACTTTATTTCTCGCAACGGCGAGTTAATATCTAACTCAATCTCACGCCAATTTGTACATATTTTATGAGGTTGCTAATTCGTACGAATTTGTACAACCTCACTCATACAAATTCGTAAGTTTTTTGCTAAATCGTTCATATTTTATGAGTTTTCTAAATTTGCATGAATTTGTACAAATGACCTACCCCTAACCCCGCCCCTAAATTTACCCGTCACTGGGGTTTAGACAAATCTTATAAATTCGTACGAGTGAGGTCGTATGAAATTTGTACGAATTAAAATACGTAAAATACGTACGAATTAGTCGTGAGATAGCATTGTTTATATCTCACAATTCTGACATTATAACTTGCAATCGCGAGTTTATATCTCGCAATTGTGAGAAAGAAGTAAGATTTGCGAGATGTAAACTTGCAATTGTGAAAAAAAAAATTGAATTCTGAGATAAAATGTTGCAATTACCTTTTTTATTTTTTTGTTCAGTGGCAGAAACAGGCTTTCATAAGCTTCCATACTTTGCTCAAAGGCATGGAAGTTTTTATTCTGTTGTTGGATCTGGGCATTGTGATTTTTCCCATATTTCGGTTTCTGTAAAAAGGCCACACAGATAATGTGCGGGACTCAAGTAGAGTACTGGAATTTGGATTAATATCTAATATGGATTGGCTTAATAAAAATATTTTGCCAGGGGAGCCTAATATGTCAATGGTCAACCAACTAAGTTTAGTCATCAGTTTGTGCAAATGCTTTTTTAAAGACCCAAATATGGTACACATGATTTAAACAAAAATTTCCCAATTCACCTTAGCGCTCTCTCTCTCTCTCTAACTCTCTCTCTCGCTATGGAATCAGAAAGGCACATATTAATGCAAAAGTCTGTTATTCAGTGTTAAGCTGATTTCTGTTCCAGAGAGCGCCACATGCCAGGCATTCTTTGTAAGCATAACTCTCAAGGGCAGTAAGACTTATCACCAAAATGTCTTTAAGCCTCAAGAATGAGGGGTGCAGAGCGACTAATTCAAAAATATCACCTGACATGACAGATAAGGCGTCACAGACACTCGGGCTTCAGAGATAGCTCAAAAGAGTGAATGCTATCACAGCTTATTTTGGGGGAGATTAAAGAAAAATGAGAACACAAATAGCAGGTGACTTTCTTTCAAATACAAGATCATTTGATCTCTTTATGACATTGAAAGGTTAGTCCAGGTTGCCAAATGTCAAAGGGTTTAAAGTAAGTTTTTTAAATGTTTATGAAAGAAGTCATGCTTACCAAGGCCGCAATTATTTGATCAAAAATACATTTAAAACAATATTGTCAAATATTAGAGATGCACCGATACTAAATTTCTCTGCCGATACCGATTATTCAGAATGATATCGGCCGATGCCGATGCCAATGCCGATACCGATAGTTTGTTTTTTCTTAAGGAAAAAAAAATCTCTCCCCAAAAATGTTGCAAACTATACAGGGAACCCTCTCATTTGGTACACTACAATATGATAGGTTGCAATTAACAACAGAGGTATTATATTCAGCTGCTGTTTATTTTCAGATATAATAATTACACTCAAAAACTGAAATGTTTGTATAAAACTTAGTATCACATAAGGTAGTTTTCATAAGCACTTGTTGTCTTCAATTTACACAAACATATAATTAACAGTAAATAAGCTCCTCTCTAGTGTTTTTTTTTATATAGATAGCTAAGGAACTGTGAACATTGGAAAACATTCCTGAGGTAAATGTGACATGATGTGACATATTGTTCACAAGCTGTTTTATTGACGTCTTTCCGCGGTTTAAACACAAATAAAGTGATTACATGAGACATGAGACATTCTGGTAAATTGTACTGTATCTTTCAACATTCCTTTGATGTTCATGCATGTTTTTCGAGATATAACTTGTATATCGGCAGTTTTTAAACAATTGGCCGATGGCCAACAGTGATAATAATAGCTTTTATTGGCCGATACCGATTTTGGCCGATATATCGGTGCATCTCTAATTATTACAAATTAAAACAAATTTTTTAAATGTAATTTATTCTTGTGATGCAAAGCTGAATTTTCAGCATCATTACTCCAGTCTTCAGTGTCACATGATCCTTCAGAAATCATTCTAATATGCTGATTTGCTGCTCAAGAAACATTTCTTATTATTATCAATGTTGAAAACCGTTGTGCTGCTTAATATTTTTGTGGAAACTAGTAGAAAGTTCGAAATAATTTTAAATGTTTGTAACATTATGTCTTTACTGTCACTTTTGATGAATTTAAAACACCGTAAAGTATTAATTTCTTTAAAAAAATAAAAATAAAATTATATGAACGTTTCAAACGTTTTATATGAATATACATACTTTCCTCTATGGAAAGTCTATTTATGACATTTTTATAGTCATTAAACTGAAAATGAGTAGTATAAAGATTTTTCTTTTATTCATTTTGAATATTCTTATTTGTCACTGACCTGTTTGTGCAAGTATGTGTGTGTGCCAATATAAACATATGCAAGAATCCACAATAAAAATAATTCTTACTGTGCATCTTATTATAATCATGTTATCTTGCCAGCCATCATGTGCAGCATATGAGAATAACTAAAGTCATGTTTAAAGACAAAGCTGCTCAGGTCTGTCCTTCTCTATCCACCCCGGGCAGATTTAGCTCTGCCAAAATGTTTGCTCCAGTTTAATTTCTTCTGTTTTTTATTATTTTTATATATTTTTTTCCCCTCCCTGTCTCTCTGGTGAGCCCATTAGGAGTATTTGGGTTGTGATTGTATATTTAAAGCAGAGTGCATTATTCAGGCTTGGTTTTTTAATCATCCCAGGTTCAGAGTCATGGTGGATTATGAGATTTGTAGCCTCTTCCCTCTCCCCATTGTTGTCAGGTGAAGTAGGCCAGCAACGGCCACCGTGTAGCCTCACATGAACTCAACTACCCAGAATGCTCTGCCAGAAAAACAGAGGGGGAATGAGTCTGTGGCTATATTTAATGAAATAATAGCATACTGCTAACTGCATACTGGGCAATGTATACTGTGTACTATTTTAAAAATGGCACATAATGCAACAATATACATTTCAAACAGTACCCTGGCAAAAAAAGAAGCGCGCTTAATTGTAATGAATGTGCACTTGTAGTGTACTTTAAGTTTACAAGTATATTTTAAGTGTACTTACCCCTAGAATGTACAAACCAAAAAAACCTATATGAATGCATAAAGGGGGTCAGAATGATCTGTATTGGACTTAATGGTTTTCTTCATAAAATCTGCATTCTGTTAATAAAAGGATTAAAAGAACTGATCATACAGAAATGTTTTAATATGTTAAACATGTATTTGTTCACTTCCCTGTGTATATGCAGTAAAAGATATAGTTGTACTTTTTATGAGCAAACTCGAGTTAAAAGTTTTACTTTACCTAATGAAATAATGTTACCTTTTTATTTTAAATGTTCTATTTTATTTATTTTATCATTAATGTGAGATATTAAATATATTATGAGTCTATTATTTCCTTTTGTGTGTGTGTGTATTGTATTTAATCATTTGGATCCTTTCGAACTATGTTCGGATATTATCTTTTGCAGGATTCTCTGAAAGCACAACTCTTGTAGAGGGAGACAGCGGAACCAAGTCATCTGCTCTGGGCAGGAATTCTTTCTCATCATGTAGATCAAGGCTGCAGATTGCAGCTGGTTGCCATGGATATCTCTGTTGAATAGAGTTGAGTTTGAAAAGCAGCTCTGCTTTCCTCCACATTCGTGTGAACATGAGCTTTTTATTGTCTGTGTTTAAGATGCACTTAAGGGAGTTTCTTTCTCCTTATTTATAAAAAACTTTTAGTTAGCTATGCAAGGTTTCTTGCACTAAAAACAACTAATTTTGTCCCACAGGATAGTTTTCCATCTTTTTACTGACCCTCAGAATTAATCTGCCTGTGTTCTGTTTTTAAAGAGGACCTATTATGCCTATTAAGTCTTTATTTTGTTTTGGGTGTCTTCTAGAAAAGGTTTTCATGCTTAAATATTTAAAAAAACATATATTTTTTCACATATTTTACATTGTTGCAGCACCTTTCTTCCCAGTCTGTCAGTAACGCTCTGTTTAGTTCCTGTCTCTATGAAGCCCCTCCTTCCGAAAAGCACAAAGTGTTCTGATTGGTTGACCGCATCAGTGTGTTGTGATTGGTCAACCACTTTGAGCGTTTTTCAAAAATGTCACACCCATTACCATAACCGCAAGCTTCAACACACTACTAACGCAACTCAACCAAGCCTCACAATTTTATTTGCGTATGCCTTGGGTGGGAATTATTTAAATGAGGAATATTGTGACATGTTCATTCCCAGAGGAAAACTCAAGACTACAACTGAGGCGTTTCAGGGAGTTCAGAAACAGTGCGTAATGATATAGAGAATAACTCTCTTTGGAGTGAATTTGTGCTTTGTAACTTTGCAGACTTTTTCATGCTCAAACAGCAACATTACACACTAAGCAAAGTTGAAAATATAAAAAAGCATAACAGGATCCCTTTAAGACTTAAATACGTAAAGGATATTTATGATTCACTAACCTATTTACATGATGGACTAGCCTCTTTGCTATTAAAATTATTCATTGTTTCTTAATTTTTTAACAGATTTAGACATTTCTATGAGGCATAATTGTAATAATGAGTGAGACAGGACATACAAAGCTGAATAATAGCAACAGTTCTGAAGGTGAAATAAAAGTCACACAGGCAGGATTTCAGAGGCATCCGGTAAGCACAATGACTCCTAGTTTTGGCTTAAGCATCCACACACACACACACACACACACACAAAGTCCTCCATCCTGCTGACTTGCTGCTAGCCGATACCTCCGTCCAGTCAGGTGATCAACAATGCAAAGGTGTCTGAATTGTGAACAGACTCTTCCTCACTGTAAGACACTGTGTGATCTCTGACATACAGTACAGATCAATGATGCTTATAATCAGTCAGTTTCAAAAATAAAATCCAAAACCTGCCCTAATTGAAAGAAAATAAGTTGACAAAAAGATTGAATCCAATATTTGGAGATAATATAGGATAACAAACAATTTATGAGCTATTTTATGTAGCCCGGACATTTTTGACAAGGAACACCACAAGTGTAACAAGGTGGGAGAAAAAATCCCCAAAAAGTACAGAAAATAGGCTATCCGAAAAATGTTGGGAAGTAGTTATACCCTGTGTGAGCAAAGTCTAGTCCAATGTGATAATGTTAAAGGGGCCATATTATGCACCTTTTTACAAGATGTAATTGTCTGTAAAGTTTCAGCTCAAAACACCCCACAGATCATTTATTATACCATGTTGTAAATGCCCATTTTTGAGTGGAAGGAAAAACATGCTGTTTTCGTGCATGTATCTTTAAATGCAAATGAGCTGCTGCTCCCCAACCCACTTTCCAGAAGAGGGCAGAGCCTTTACAGCTCTTCCCTCGGACACTCTGCCAAAAACTAAAACATCTGTTTGGTTTTGATAATCATCTCTATTGCGGTCATGTTTAAGTTCATATCAGTATACCATATATCAGTTTAAACTTCTGATATATGGTTTTATCTGAAGCATGTGCACAGAAAGCTGGGTGTCAGACAACGTGTCCTGTGAGTATCAAACTAAGTTCTCTTCCACATCTTATTGCACTGAAACTGTCAAATACACATACGGTTATGTCAAAAACTCACAAAGTTCACATAAGCACAGTCTGTTATGTCTGTGAACGTAAACAGCAAGTGAAGAAATCGTATGTGTATATTAGATCTGTGTATTAAAGTGACAGCAGCATAATATATAGTACCTACTGCTGTACTTGCTGTTAATATGAATCAAACAACAAAAGAAAATTAGAAAATCACTCACTGCTCTTGATTGAATAACTTAGTAACTTTAATAATTAACTTTAATAAGCTGTTAAATGCTCTGGCGACAAGTTAAACATGGCGGACTGTGTACAGCTCATTCAGGGCGGGGTCTATGCTAATATGTGAGAGTCTGTCAGCAGTCGTGGGTGGGGCCTGTGCATTTGTGATGTCACATTGCATAGAAACTGCAAACGGCTTATTCTGAGACACTGCTTATGATTTATGGGGATTTAAAAAAAAAAGGAGTGGGTGGATTTTTACCATTATAGGGTGGTTTTGTACAACACATTTATGTTCAAACACCATATAAAAGTGAATTTTGAATAATAGGTCCCCTTTAAGTAACCTTTTCAGAAAAAAATATAATTCTCTCTGGGTAAAAATGACCCGAACACAACATAAGGTTAATGTCATTTCCGTCACAGAATGTCATTACACACAATATATAATTTGAAATGTGGTGGAAATTACATTAGTTAGTTCAGAAAAAGGACAGAATTCTCTCGTGACGTATATCCACTGCTGTACATTGTTAGCTGACAAATTAAATATCGTAACTAGTGAGAGTGTGAAAAGTGTTTTATTTTGAAAAAGTCCACAGGGCACAACATCAGCCATACATGCAAACGTTCATGCACTAATGCACTCCAGGAATGTTATTTAAGCCACTAGACCATTTTAACGGAGATTAGGGTATATCCACATCCTTTACTGGAATTTTACTGGAATATAAACCTGCACTCAGGATTGAACAGATGTACAGCTCAGGCCATGGTTAAAGCAGGTTTAATGCATAAAATCTGATACAAAGGGTCAATGAAAAACACGAATCAGAGTAGTGCGTCCTTGTGCAGCACAGAGCATGGCATGAGATTTAGACTAATATGTACTGGATTACTGGCTTCTAAAAATAGACTGGGAGGAAGTACAATACACTCTGACATATGATGGAGTTCAGTGTGTGTGTGTGTGTGCACGGCACTGGTTCTTTGTTTGCCAGATGTTTGCTTTCTGTACAAGGCAGATATTCAAGTGTAGCTTTAATGACAGTAATGACAGCAAGATTGACACTCCCTTTATTACAGAGCCATTACATTTAGTCACACATGCTATAATCCAAGCATCAGCCTCCCTTCCCATTAATAAATACTGACCAGTTAAATACACAGAGGAGCATATAGAGAAACAGTGAACATGCTTTCAGTGAGAGGAGCAATCCTGATTGACTGCAACCGTATCATGTATTAATTCTAATTTTAGTACCAAACCTCCATGTATGAAAGGAGGCTATAGTCAAGTGGTTGAATGCTTATGTTTACCATTAAAATTTTAATTGTGGATTTCATGGTCTATGTCGATGTGATCGTACAGAGATGACAGGAAATATGGCAGAGAAAACAAGAAAATGTTGCAAGCCATATTCAAATTTAAATTGCTCACATGAGCACCACAGCTCACCATAAACAGAAATATTGTGAAATGTAATTTATTCCTGTGATGCAAAGTTGTATTTTCAGCATTATTACTCCAGTCTTCAGTGTCACATGATGCTTCATTCTAATATGCTTATTTGCTGCTGATTTAAACATTATTTTTAATGTTGAAAACAATTGTGCTGCCTAATATTTTTGTAAAAACCGTAATTGTTTTTCAGTTCTTTGATTAACCCTTAAACACATACCTCAGGGTTTTATTTACTCATCATTCACTACTGTCCCCTTCATTAATTTCTTTAAAGTTATACATCAACCTTCTTAGTATTCCACAATCTATTCATTATAAACAATATAACAAGAAAAAAAATGATAAAATGTGTTTTTTTAATTAATTTGTTTTTGTAAAAGTGTATAGGGTCTCTAGCAACCCGAGGTACGTAACAGTGTTATATATTTTTTCTACGCAATAATAATTGAATCTCTGATTACTCAATAAGTGCAATTCACCTTTATTTCTAAAGGTGGCAATGTTGGATACACAATGATGACTTGGTGTTTCACTCATAATCACTGCAGGCAGAAAACAAAAGAATAATAAGTATCATTAGCAAAACCTGAAATGGCTCTGCGATTTACTAAATGCAATCAAATGTAGTGTCACTGCCACTCTGTTGGATCTAGTGAAGAAGCTGTCAGAGATCAAAATATTGATTTTGAAGATGCTGATAATGATAGTTTTGTGAAAAATGAGATGGCCAATATGAGCCAGATGCTGAATATACTGGAGAAATGAACTCTGACAAAGACAGTGATGATGGTAAAAAAAAAAACATCTGCTCAAACTGAATCCTTCCAAGTTACAAAATGTAATGAAAAATGCTTTATTTTATTCTTTTGTAATTGTTATTAACATATGAGGAGAGTTTTATACTATTGCAGCAGTTAGAGATCAATCTGTGTTAGATATAGATCTGGGTCACTAAAGACCCAAATACATAATAATGATTAGCAAAATATTCACGCATTTAAGGGTTAATGCCATTTTATCTACACATATCTTTTGTCTTCAATATATTTTTTGTTTTATCATTTGACACCTAAGAAACTTTGCCAACCTTGCCAAAAACACTATTATCAGGTTAAATAAAATTTGACTCACAACAAAAATCAATAGCTGCCATGATGGTTAAACCAGGAATTTATACAGCAGAGGGTGAAGAAGATAAAGTAAAGAATAAAAAACCCTTGATGGCAGAAAGGAAATGTACAAGAATTCTTTCATCCACAATCTTCTGTACACTTTGACAAACTACACTGAACCTGGTAACCTCTACTGACCAATCAAACACTGTATACTTTCTCACCTCAGACTGGAAGTCACAACGATATGGTTGAGCAGCAGCGTGTAACTGATCTGACATCAGTGCCCCTTTATGTCGACCTTGTGTAGACAGTCATGCTATGAGATGTCAGCACTGTTCTGGGGTCAGTGGGGGATGGGCGCTGACGTTAATGCAGCTGAGCTTCGTCATCCAATATGCCATTGCTTGTGTTGGACGCCATCAGTCTTCATAAACTATCCACCGTTCTTCTCTGGCTGAAGCCTTCAGTGGATGACTTAGATAATAAAGAGGAACATATATTGATCATCTAAAGATATATTGAATGAAGGCTTTAAAATAAATGGTTTTCAGCAACAGCAGAGTCTTTAAAACCCTACTGATTTTTCTTTCAAGTGCTTGCAGTCTATTTCAGTGTATTTAGTGCTGCTACTGTCACCTACATGCGTGATATCTTTCCACAAACCACTTATGCGTAAATCCTGCCCACAGCTGATTTCAACTTAATCACACAGTCACCTGCCAAAAAAAGTTCAATGTTCAGAAATATGGATTAGACTGCAACAAACACTAGGATGTGCTATAAATCTGGTTCCATCATCCTAACAAGTGACTAAGGCCCTGTTTACGTTTAAAGTGCATTTTCGTTTTAAAACACATAACTTTTGCTACTACTCCTGCGTTTTTTAGGGAGACTTTGGAAAACGCTGCAGAGCCCGTTTTAGTTTGAAAACGCCAGAGTTGCGTTTCAGTGTAAACGGACCAAAACGGAGACATTTGAAAACGATGGCGTGGCTGCCCACGTTCACTCTACGTATCAATAACATGGAGACTGAACTGCAATCTTTGCTGGCTTTATAGTCATTTTTAGCAGCCACTAACTGTTTACACTTCTACACGCATGGCCAGTGTGCATGAACGGTCATATGACATGTGTTTTCGGTCATGTAGTGTAGAAGGAGATTGTTTCTGAAATGCTGTGGAAACGGCAGTGTAGATGAGGATTGTTTTCATTTTAAAACGCCATTTTAAAACGAAAATGCACTAGTGTAAACGGGGCCTAGATGGGACTACAGAGGTTGTCACACCAAACTGGTAAACTCTTCTACTCACTATTACTCTTTCACAGACTTGTTGTGCTTATAATCGTGCTCTTGCAAACTAATCAAACTCAGACTTTTAGGGAAATTATTTATTTATTTAATAGACTAAAAGATTTGTTGAAAGCTTAGTGACATTGAAGTCAAGACGTTTATAGCCTACATTTTACTTTAGCCGACTGTATTTAGGCTTCAAAATTCATGAAAGTTGTCTTCATTTATGAAGATTATCATGATAAACAAAATGTGTAAGAATCATTAACTTTTGTTGGCCATCAAGCTTATTTCCAAAAACCGATGGGAAAATCCTATTGGGTTTTTGTTGAGGGGAACATACATATATCTCGCTTACACATTTCAACCCATGCCCAAGTTTTTATCAGTTCACAGGGAAATTAAGTTAGAGTGTGCATGGATCTCCAAAAAATCTACTAAAAATAGTAGATAGACCATTTGAGTACTTTTGGAACACTCATTTCAACATACTATGCTTTGGGACACTAATTTAAGATACCATTTAGGGAGGATAGTGATGCAAGGTCTGATTAATTTTCCTATGAGTGGTTTTTATTTTCAGGTTTACACACCCATAAATGTTACATAAAGAAAGCTAAATGTGACAGCTTTTTACTGTCTAAAGGCCTGTTGACACCAATATGAATTTTTGACACAAATATTTGGTGCGATTTTCGCATATGATTCATCTTTTCAGACCACGTATTCAAAAAAATGGCAGATGGTCTGAATCAACAGGCAGTTTCACTCTCTGATAGAAAGTGGAGCTTATAGAAAAACAGAAATAATCCGGTTACCCTGGTTCACAAAGGACTACTCAACTTTCTGTTCCTGACACACACGCTTATCATGGAGAATAAGGAAGCATTAAAAATGTTTGTATTCACTGTGGTGATTATAAAACAACACCAAACATAAGAGTACAGAGACAAGAGAGCTGGTTCTTATCTTATTGGTCAACTAGTTTTATTTACAATGCGAATTTTATTTGCAGCGTCATCTCTTCTCTTTTCTGATGATGTGTTTACTGGTGTGAGGGCAGGATAACCTGTCACTCACATAAGATCACTGCAATAACAAACCACAACCATACAATCAATTCTCCATGGACAACATCAAGTCCTGCCATACATTTGTTCTTGTTCGAGAAGTCGTTTCACCCAGATATACTTCACAATAGGGAGGAAAAGACCATCACAATGTTTGTTGCATTAAAAAAAAAGACATGAGATGCATCAGAATGGACAAGAATGCATGTTTTTGAGACTTAAAAACTTAAAAACAGTGGAATGCAAAAACTCACTATTTGTTAATCGACCATAAGTGGCCAGTTCTTAGCCAGAATAAGTGGCAAACTGGACCAGACTTAATTCAGAAAGTCAAAGGTCCGGCTACACGAGACTAAGAACTACATTAGGTAACACTTTATTTTGATGGTCCTACAACATATATTCTACTGACTATAAGTAACTTTGCAAGTACATGTCAAATTATTCTGCTAACCCCAACATCTAACCCTAACCTAACAGTCTACTAATAGTCTTAGCTGACATGTAGTTACTTAAAGTTAGTAGAAAATCTAAAGTGGACTATAGAAATAAAGTGTAACCCTTTATATAATCACAGTGAGGGTAAAATATTTTATAATCTTTGCATTTTTATATTCCTTAATCTTCTCTCACTCTTTCTCTGTCCTCTCTGAGAGCATCATAGCCTGATCTGATGGCGTGAGGACACGTGGGAGAAAGTTATGCTGAAACAGTGGCTGTATGTTGATGCCAACCATCTGCCAAGAGCTCCAGCCGCTCCAATGATGGATTCATGCCCAGACAAACACAGGACACCAGGAACCCTCGGCACTGATTTTACTGCAGATCATATCTTGGTGTTTTAGCTCAGTGGATGGCTGTGGGCACAAATAGGCTCTCATGATTAATAAATGACAAACATTCTGCAGTGAACTGACTTGCCATAGATTTTTTTTTTTTTGGAATGACAGAATGATGCCTATTCTGAGCTGATAGAGTAGTTATGCAGCAAGTCTACATTTTTATACTGAGGCCACAAAACACACTAAATTGTTTTTAATGTTGGATGCATGTAAACCTATTGTATATTGTTTCACAAATCCTGAATTGCTATGCCTGTCTTAAACTATTTTGTTTAAACATCCAATGATTTGACAGCCTAATAGTAATGGTAAAATAGGCTCTTGTGTCACTTTTAATTGTGAGGATGCTAGTTAGTCATTTAATCATTCATAACTGTAGGAAACAGCAAACACATTTTCACAATAATAAAATTGAGAATATGTAGCTCTGGTAATCACATACAAACAAAACCTAAGCAATCAATTACCTATGGCAACAGAGGAAAATCCACTGCGAACACACTCCAATCAGTGATTAGTGTTGACAACATCATCCTCAAGACCTCCATCAGATAGTAACACTCAACCTAATGATGCAATCTGACCGAGCAGCACTTCAGGAAGTAAAGGAAGTGCAACCATTAGGAAATACGGTTTCAGTATTTGTAATGCTCAGATAGATATCAGACGTGTCTTTTTTTTTTCTGTTTTCATACTTATGGTAACAGTGACTTCAAAAGTGAAGTGACTGCTTTAATTATACAATGAAATGTGGCAAGCAGGATGAGGCCGAGATCCGTGAGAATGGGGCGAGGCCAGTGGTGCGAGTGTTAATGAGCGTCAGCTGCACACCGCACCGGTCTTGAGTTTCTCACGGAGGAGCTCCAGGAGCATAAATGGAGGAGTGATGACAGTGAAGGACGAGAGAGGACCAGGCCTGGACTATTTTGAATGTTCGCCGGTTCCTGCCTCCTTCTTCCCTGAACTATACCTTGTTACACTGGTGCCAAAACCTGGGAGTAAGGAGAAACGCACTGTCAAAGAGCCTTCACTGCTGCAGGGAATCCGCAGTGCCATTGAGCAGGACTGAGCAGAGTCTGCTGCCATTGACTCTCGAGGCGGCGAGCTGGAGTGAGTTGCCGGGGGGATGGACGAACTCGCTGCCGGCCGCCTGGGTTGTGGAGGGGTGGCAGCCACCTGCGAGGGAGCGGAGGAGTCTCCGCCATTCGGCGGAGCCTGCTGCCGTCCACCATGATGGGGAGGAGCAGGGAATGGGGGACTCGCTGCCGGCTGCTCAAACCTGTAGGAGCCGTCACCGTCCACCAGGTGGCGCAGGAGTGTCGAGCCATCCACTGAGGGCTATCCAGCGCCAGGCCTAACCCCCAAGGGCTGTGGCCGCCGTGACAGGTCCATGGGAGGGAGCGGGGGGCACAGTCTTGAGGGTACCCCCAGGCCTGCGAGGGGTGATGGGGGTATGTGGCAAGCAGGACAAGGCTGAGGGCCGTTAGAACGAGGTGAGAGAGGACCAGACCTGGACTTTTTTTTGTTATGTTTTGTTTATGTCTGTGGCAGTTGTCCGTGAGGGACTGCCGCTTTTACTTTCGTTTTGTTTATTTTGGAATTAAAGTTACATTAAATGTTCGCCCGTTCCCGCCTCCTTCTTCCCTGAACTACATAACTCGTTACACGAAACTTTTATGAAATTTACATACCTGTATCACAAGCAAAATAGCAAAATGATCTTTTTATATTTTGTTTTGTTCAAAACACCCAACTAAGTGCTTTAGCTAATTAGCTAACTGTGCTAATGATGGAAAACAACAAATTTGGTTGCACAAGAAAACCTGAAATGATTTTGCCCCAAAAATTGCTGACAGAAAGTTCTAAAAAACTTTCTGTCTTTAATTTTTGGGGCAAAATAACAGTTGGTGTAATGCAGTGAACCATTGGTCAATCAATTCAATTAGAATAATAAGGCACTATAGTGCTTCTAACAGCCAAATCAGTATCAACAAAATCTATCTTTGCACAGAAGGTGCATCTAAAATGGCAGTCAGAGGTGGCATAACTGCATTTACACTCCAATTACGCACTTTGAACCCATTCATTCAAAACGACAGGAACGAAGCAACTGAGTCATTGAATCATTCACCCAACCAATGAGTTCAAAAAGGCAGATTCATTCACTAACCAAATAGCACTGAGCTTCTCGGAAATGCGTAATGGTTCTGCTGTGAATCTTTTTGTAACTATTTAGTAACTGTTTTTATTTATATTTACTATTCAACAACTAGATTTATTTGTATATTAGAGCTAAAATCCAAAAAATGCCGTTTTTGTGATTTATTTTGATAGACAGATGTGAAGCATATTTGACTTGAAAGTAAATCAGCCATCCTGTCACATTCAACTGAAAGAATCCTCGAGGTTCAGCCATGCTTTTGATGAAATCAGCACTGCTGACCTCGCGGTGAAGCGTCTACCTCTCAATATCCGTGCAGCGTCCTGACCGTGAACCCATATGCATGCGCACACACTTACCTCTCCCTTCATAAATCACCAGCCAAGGGATTAAGGATGTGATCTTCAAAGAAGCTTAGAACTGCCTGTTATTTACCTAAACCGTCCTCTGCCTGGCTCTAGTCCCATACAGCCATGCGCTCACTCGAGTGTTTTAACCCACATAGGAAACTGATTTCAAAACCAGACCAAGCTGTCACAAAGGAAAAACAAAAAGTTTTCGATAAGACTGACAGGAAAAAAAGAGAGTAATGATATATACACCAACGATAATGTCAGAACAGGTACGCGACACCACCAGGGTATTCCTCAGTCCGAAGAGAGAGAGACAGTGACAGGTAAGAGAGACGGTAACCCAGACAGCGATCTCTCAGAGGACAGTGGCTTGGCAGCACTTGAACTCTGAAGGTTACCAGAGGTTTGGCTGGGACAGAAGGTGGAGAGAACCATATGGCCCTAGTGTGAGAGATATCACAGAGTCACTGGCGAAAGGCCTGTGAGAAATTAACTGATAGCGCATAAACCTATACCTGCTCTGTCAGCTGTTTCGCACTCTTTTCACGACTCTAAAATAGCACTTCTTCTATCAGATTAAATACATTAGGGTCATTGACACTCCATAATTTATTCAAAAATACATTAAAGTTGAGATGTACAGGACTTGATTCTATCATTTGGTCGTTGATTGGATGGAGGCAGATCTGAATACGAGCTTGCAGTCGATTGTAAGAAAAGGATGGGGTTTAAACTGACTAGATGATTGTAGAATCTGGTGTACATCACTAGAGAGAAGTCTGTCGTTTCACCGGAGAATGTCTGGTCCGTCTATCATAAAAACAAATTGGTCAAGGTCAGGTGTCAGGCTAGTATAACCTAACAATCCTGACCAAATATTTCAAATTTCACATTCACATTCTATGGCATTTGTCCACCCTGTTACATGATATTGTTACACTGCAATGTGTGAAATCCAATTTAAACATTTTTAAGTCCAGTATAAACTGACAGGGTGAACATGTTATGTTTTACGCTACAAGAGAAGTCTTTTAAAAATGAGGAAAAGAGATAAAAGCTTATGACTGATACTTACTTTGTTCTTGAAGTTGTTCTTTCCCTCCAAGGAAATGATGTCACTTCTAGCAAGTCATGTGATTTAGGTCATACGCTTAAGATTTCAAAGAGCAGGAAGCACCAATGTAGCAGAGTGGACTGGAGTTTGAGGGACAAACTAATTTAATGGTTTTACACATTTAAAAAAAAATGTATTTTGTGTTACAGAATAAGAAAATGTATATACTAACACTCTAATTTAGAAATATAGCCTATATGTAATCTTTATTTCAAAGTGAAGTTGAGAAAACATGATTGGGGACATGGGAATTTGCTATTGGCTCTAAATCACTGTTACTACACAATCTAACTTCTCTACTAGCACTTTTAACTTATATCCTGAGATCATGGCTACATTATTTAACTCTTCTGAATTAGCCTGTCTAATGGTCATTTTAATTAATTTGTAATCTAAATCAGTTATATGAAGTTTGAACAAGTAGGCTATTAATTTAACAGATTTCTATATAATGGTACATTCATTAGATTATGTGTGCTGCCCATTCCAAACTGTTAGATCTATTAGGGCTAAACTTGTGTAGGGACAGACTGGAGAGTAGAATATGTGACCTGACTACTGCAGAAGTAAAATACCCTCTAAAAATACCCTCTTTTCTCACTGCTACGTCTGTCCTGAATGAAACTGTTGGTGGGTCGGACATCCCCTCAGAGAGGTCGAGAATTCATCCAATCCGTTGGTCCGGGACCTGATGGGCTTCTGACACAGATAGAGAGAAACAAACAAACACTCTCCTGTCCCACTTCTTCCGTTAACTAACATCTGGCCTAAATCTCTCTCAATTTCTCTCTCTCTCCTGCTCTTCTACTCTGTTTTCTTATGAGCAACAAATTGAATTGTATTATTTCCCCCCCTCCCTAACACAACATTTGTCTGGAACAGAGAGAACTCTGGGTAAGAATGATGTTGTTTGTGTGCTGGGTGTATGATCTCTCTATCCACTAATCGCTTTTTCTAGGTCTTCATTTTCACCAGTGACAAATACAATTTTCATCAGGAAATAGAATTATGGGTACATGGGCTGTTTATTGTGTTTAAAACATATTTAAATGATTGTTTTGAAGTGTTGTAGCTAAGATGACAATGGAAAGTGCTATTTTTGGTAACACTTTACGGTTTTGTTAACTAAATTTAACAAACTAACAATGTAGCTACAATACTTAGTACATCATTTTTTTTTTTTAAAGTATTGGGATAACGCATTACAAGTAATTTGAGTTATGTAATCAGATTACTTTTTTAAAGTAACAAGTAAAGTAATGCATTACTTTTAAATTTACAACAAAATATCGTAGTTACTTTTTCAAATAAGCAACACAAGTTGCTTTGTAATTTACCGACAGCTCTCCTGTCCCCATGTCAAGAGAAATTGTAAGTGCAGAGGCATTGTGTGCATTGTTACTTTCCTAAGATTATCTTAAGAAATACTAAAGAAGAACGTTTAGTATATTAAGTACAAAATTAGTGCTGAAAAAACAGAGCACTTTAAGTAGGCTACATTATGGAAGAGTACTTTTTTTCACCTGGGAAAATTTTAAGATCATCAAGTTGTATCTGTTAACATTAATTAATGCACTGTGAACTAACATGAACATTTTAACATTAACAAAGGTAATACAAAGCCTTATAAGTTTGGAAAAACGTGAGTAAATTATGTCAGAATTTTCGCTTTTCAGTGAACTATCCCTTTAATAAAAATCAACAGTCGGTTAAGAAGTCCATTGAATTACGTGCTCTCTGAAGTACCCAATTACAAAACGTTATGCACCTTACCAAGGTAGTTCTAAGGTCAATGACCATTCAAAATCCTTTAAATGTCATTCGGTGGTCATTTGAAGATCCGGTCTAACGTTTAAACTCAAGAGGGAAAATCTCCTGTGCCAGTCGATACGCGATTGATGTTCAATTCCCGTCTCATCGTCAGAAAGTCACGACCTGCCTGCACCTCTGGCTTCTGGAAATATATCTTCCGGGTCAATATCACACCCCCAAGGCGCATCGAGAATGCTAAATCATATCGATTGATCACCATAATGATTTTCTGAGGGGCAGATTATGGTATAATCTATAGCACATCAGATTATGAAATAAGAGGGAATTAATCCGTGCAGTGTCATGCACAGTCCTACAAGTCATCAATCGTGGAGTCAAACGGTGAGTCTTGACCTTCATTTATGGTCACAGCACAAGCACATAATCCTGCAGGATGCTTCATGCAGTAGATGCTGATCCAGCAATGCAGCGCATAACCGTGCAGCAGGTCACGGGCTGCACACTGTGCCTGTTCATCACGCTCTTCACGCGCCAGCACTTTGGCAAAATGTACATGGCAACACAAATGCATCAGTAAACATCAATATGTGTAGTCTGTGTACATCTTTTAACTAGAAATATGAAAAAGTCCAAAAGAGCACAGGTGAAGATGCTTTTGCATTTTTATGATGTGAAAATATATATATTTATATTTAAATAAATTTAAATCAGAATAGTTGGTGTTACACGCACGCGCGCACAAACAGTTAAATAATTACAAATTAGCTTAGCTTATTTAAGTGAAATGTTTAATTGGTAAATAAATAAAAAAACAACAACAATGAAAGCATGAATTTCAGAATGAAAGAAATATTGAAGAATCCAGGATTTTTCTTATAGATTTTTTTCGTTATATGTTTGGTTTGAAAGTTTTAGGAGTAAAACTTAGCATTTTACTAGAATGCTAATTAAATTTCGGGTTTGAGATTTTGATTAACAGATTTTCAGTGTGGTCTCAGACACTACCCTACTGTAAATACATATTGAAACACATCAATTACACACACACACACGATGCTTGTCTGCAGCATGTTGAATTGGTTGTGTGTGAGCGCCCCCTAATGGTGAGAAGGCGCACAGACAACCATCAAATATATTGTGTAATAATAGGCATTTCACAAGTTGGTCCCATTTCATTTATTGCGAAAATGATGGGCGTTTACATATTTAACATGTTTTTAAATGCGGACAAGAGCACAGTCAAAGACAAGGACAAATCGAATTCTCTGTTACACAAAAATTATGGAATATAAAAATCCAAGACAGCATAAGGAGAACAGCAGAAAGCAGGAAGCAGCATACATGCAGGGTATCCGACTCCATGCGGAAAACACCCTCTGGCTTCTCATGACATGTTGCTCCTGCTACCGATGATCACAATCACAAATAAACAAGGAGGACTGACTGTTATCACATTACACAGAATTAAGAGACCAAGACGGAAGAACAAAAATGTGTTATCCACACACATTCACATTCAAATGGATATACATTGTGTTCATAATGAATAGCTGTAATTATAAAACAGCTTGCAGCATCTCTAATGAACTTAAATCTAAAATGCAGATAAAAGCAGCCTCCTCATGCGATCAGAATGGATCTGAACATCAGAGGGAAGGTACCGTCATTCATGGGTATATCTGAATGTGTTATTATATGCATAACTACTGTTGCACAAATATTGACTAACATTCCTCTGTTAAAGTAACCAATATCATCTGTAAGAATCTGTCTGAAACTCCATTAAATATGTAAAATATTAAACAAGTAAGTTATACTTTCAGTACTGAAAAAGAATAAATAATAAAAAATAAACTACAGAGTCATTAAAGGTTCAGAAAAGAAATAAAGTGCTAAACCTGCATTAAATTAGTACACATTACCAAAAGTGAACCTCAACCTCATAAATGGAAATGTGAGAGAAAAAAAAAAAACACCTTAAGCTCATAGTTCAATGACTTCAGTGAGATTACAATATGAAATGGTACTATTAGTGTATAGCTTGCAGAATAAAAATGTATTCACTTAGCCAAAACTAAAAAGATTTGAAATCATTAGTCAAAAGAAGTGCAGCAATTCTCCTTTCATTTCAATGCAGTCTATTACCTTAAAAGAGAACTTAAAGGGATAGTTCAACCAAAAATTAAAATTCTGTCATTTACTCACCCTCAGGTTTTTCTAAACATGTATGAGTTTCTTTATTCTGTTGAATACAAATGAAGATATTTTGAAGAATGTTGGTAACCAAACAGTTTCTGGTCCCCATTGACTTCCATAGTATTTTTTTTTCCCCCAGCAACTGTTTAGTTACCATCATTCTTCTTATGTTCAACAACTTGAGGGTGAGTAAATTATGACAGAATTTTCATTTTTGGGTGAACTATCTCTTTAAGACTCCTGCCACCACAAAAAAAAGAAAAAAAAAAAAAAAAAGACAATGAACAGATCTGACAGAACAGCATGACACACCACATCACAACTGCTTGAATTACTCAGTGGCTTGCAAAAATAAAAATAAATAAATAAAGTGTCCAGTCTGCAGGTGAGGAGAAAACTGATGCAACAAAATTTGCTTTACACTCAAAATCAGAATCTGAGTTAGATGTAAAGCTGCATTTCAAATTATCCAGCGACCAGATGATTAAAAGTTAAGTTTCAAAAGGTTTATTGGCAGGTCATCCAGAACACCTCTAAATCTGCTTCAGAGCCATCTGAGGGAATAAAGGAAAATGTGATGCTTAATATTATTCATATTAAATCTAATTAACTGAAATGGCTATTAGTTATACAGAATGCCTTTTTTTTTTTTTTTTCAAGTGGTTCAACTCTTCCATAACTGGGTCTGACTACATATTTTAAATATTGTATTATTTACACTACTGTTCGAAAGTTTTTTTTTTGTTTTTTTGGGGGGGGGGGGGGGGGGGGGGGCTGGATAAATGCTGTCATTGAACTTTCTATTCATCAAAGAATCCTGAAAAAAAGATCACGGTTTCCACAAAAATATTAAGTAGAACAACTGTTTTCAACATTAATAACAAGTAATGTTTCTTCAGCATCAAATCAGCATATTAGAATGATTTCTCTAGGATCATGTGAAACTAAAGACTGGAGTAATGATGCTGAAAAATCTCTTTAAAAAGGTTTAAATTACATTTTAAAATATTAGAATAGATCTGAGCTGGTACATTTTAATGGTTTAAATAGTTAATATTTTAATTAAAATTCTGTTTATAAAAATAAATAAATAAACTGTGCATCACTGACTGCTTGTTCTTATGACAGTGCAAGGTTTCATGAACCTTAACCAGTTCATTTCGAGTGAATCAGAGTGAATTGGTCTTGTGATCAGCTCACCCTCTGAGCAGCTTCTGCGAACTGCTTGGCTCCGTGGAACATGTGGCTGGTCTTCTCTTCAGCCTTCATCAGACGCTCCCCGCGCTCACTCAGAACCTGACTGGCCCTCCGCATTACATTCCCCATCTTCCTCACCGCCGGAGGGGACGGGCTTCTCCTGCTCCTGGATGCTTTAACAGCTGGTGCTGTGGAAATAAGCAGAAACACACATGAGCATTGTGTCCAAAAACTCTTATTTTACACATTTACTATATTAGATACAAAATAGACTTATATTTAATATGGAAGACCTAATATTAGTGGGATTCTGCTCTGGAATAAAGCTGCCGTTTTCTGTAAGGACACATTAAACGTACAGCTAACATTTAAGATATTTATAATATTACAAAAAAAAAAAAAATTATATATATATATATATATATATTATATATATATATATAAATAATCATCGAATCTATTCATTACAGAATCCTTTAAAAAAAAAAAAAAAAAGTGTCACAGTTACTAGAAAAATATTAATTGGCACAACTGTTTTCAACACTGATAATAATAAGAAATGTTTCCTGAGCATCAAATCAGCATATTAGAATGATTTCTGAAGAATCATGTGACACTGAAGACTGAAGTAATGATGCTGAAAATTCAGCTTTGATCGTAGGAATAAATTACATTTTAAAATATATTCAAATAGAAAAAGTGTTGTTTTAAATTGTAATAATATTTAACTGTATTTTTGGTCAAATAAATACAGTCTTGGTGAGCATAAAAAATAAATAAAAAAAAGTTGGCAGTAAGGACCACATAGGATCGTTTATGATCCCAGGTCAAATTTGGGATTTGCTGCATTGTGTAAGATTGTTATTTATTATCCATGCTAATGTCTTTTTCTATTGGCATGGCCACTATTACACACACACACTAATGTGTATGTAATATAGTTTGTTTAATAACTATTAATATGACACAAACAGAACCATTGATGTGAGATCATAGTCAATAACTGTAATCAGTGTTGAGGAAAGTTACTTTTAAAAGTAATGCATTACAATATTGCATTACTCCCTAAAAAAAGGAACTCATTGCGTTACTTAGTTACTTTTTGTGGAAAGTAATGCGTTATGTTATCTTCACATTACTTTTTCTCACCTGGGCTGGGATTACTTTATGTTTTTAATAAAAAAAAAAAATAATAAAAAAAAAGTTCTATTTTTCGACAAATGTAAAGGTTTTTTCACACCAAAAGTGAAAGAAGCCTCAGGCCGAAGGAAATGCAAATTCACACCTGTACAGTAGAGGGCGTAGCTCAAACAAACCTTTCAGCTGTACTGCAATTCTAGACTGGAGAAGAATAGGGTGCATGAAAGTTCAACATTCTCAAAGATCAGCAGCAAAGACATTGCTTAATAAAGTGAGATTAAATACATAAAGTATATTCGTGTTATTTAACATATTTAATTATTGCAGGTTTATGTAATATTCTGAGTTTGTATATCACTGTTTTTATTCATTTTGAGGTATCCTAAATCCGTTTTTGTGCAAGTAAGATGAGTAAATGTCTGCTCACATTTAGTCTAGAACTAGAATAACCATCATGTTCACAAAGCGCACACAACGCCTCTGCACTTTCTCACAACATGGGGACAAGAGAGGTGTTAGTCAATAAATGAGAAAAAGTAGCTTACTTTACCTTTGAAAAAGTCTGATATTTTGTTGTAAATTTAAAGTAATGTGTTACATTACTAGTTACTTGAAAAAAGTAATCTGATTACATAACATGCATTATTTGTAATGCGTTACCCCAACACTGATTGTAATTAGAGTGATTTGTATGGTGTGTGACATTGTCTGAACACATATGTACTTATTTGTTTGCATAAACTTACTTGTTCTTTGGTTCGGAATCACTTGAAATGCAATTCTGCAATTAACTAATCAATGCAAAAATGCAAAAAACCATGGTAGTATATGACTAGAGCTGAGGTGTGTGGACTGGCACATTGCATTTTGCGCCTCCAGAACAGCTTGGCACCTCTCCCATTCATTACACACCATTCATCCATGATCCGCTGTGAAGGCTGGTGCCACTTCACTCATCTCCGCTCCTCTCCCCCTCCTCAACGCCTGTCTTTGTGTCCCTGCGCATGCCTTCATCTAAACAAAGTGGCCTCTGAACTAATCTGCCTCCCTTTTTGCAATGGAGCCATTATCCACCACTGCCGAGAGATCTATCACAACACTACAAACAACCACCCGACAACGGGGCCGACAAAGCACCCTCTCTTCCTGCCTGGACGCTGACTGATCTGACCCACACAACTCCACAGACAGGAAAGGATGGAAATGAACAGCAATTGCCTAAAAGATGCATTTGTAATACATTGTCTAGGGGTCAGTGATGTTCATTTTTTCTAGTAAATGAAAATGCAATTCATAAATACACAATGACTTCAATGATGAGCATGTTTTTCAGTTCTGAATAAATTTTACATTTTTTGGAGCATAAAGTCAAAAATGTCAAGGTGACAACTATCCTGATCTCATAACGAAGAAAAAAAAAGGATGAAAATTATTATTATATATATATATATATATATATATATATATATATAAAATAGTCATAATTGAATGGCTTCTCTTTACATTTTCATATATAAAACGAATTATATATATAATAAAAAATAAGCATTCTTGAAAATAAATAATTATTATAAATAATCATTCTAGAAAAAAATCTTGAGGAATCTTGAAATAATGGTCATTAATAACAATAAAAATAATTATTATTGTTAGAGCAAGCATTCTTGAACAATTTTTGAAAAGGATTTATTATTATTATTAAAAATATAAGCATTCCTGAAAAGAAAATTATTATTATTATACAAAACTAGCATTCTAGAAAAAAATCTTGAGAAATCTTGAAATAATAATAACAACAATATAATTAATAAATAATTAATAACAATATAACTAATTATTATTGTTAGAAAAATAAGCATTCTTGAAAATAATTTTAATTCTTTAAATAATATTTACATTAGCAATAACATAAATAATAACAATAACAACAAACAAAAAAATCTTGGAAAAATCAAAAATTTATATAAATAATACAATAATAATATTAAATAATATTAAAATAGAAAATATTTAATATTAATGTGTACCCATACTGTAAAGGTATTAAAATAATCTTTTTACTTGATCGTTGCACCACCAACTTTCAGTTTGAATTTTTTTTAATGTATAAATGATTTTCAAAACAATAAGACACTATTGTGATTTCAATTAAATTGGACACACACACACACACACACACACACACACACACACTAACCTTCACGCTGAAGCCGACCCTGGTTTGCAGTCATACTGTTCTTCATTCTATTCAAAAAAATCTTGCAGCGGTAGATGACCATATTAACAGAACAAGCATCTAAAATATGGAAACATACATTTTTGTTTTCTTACAGATCTCAAGTTCTCCATACTGTACATATTAATTCTGCAATCCAGCTTTTTGAACCCACTTACCTCCCATCAGCTTTTGCTGACAGTTGACAAAGTTAGTTTGGCATGGAGCACCAGGGCTCTTCTTGATCTCCGGAGCTCCTGGAATCTTCTGTTCTCCAGGGGACGCTGGGTTGTCTTGGCCACGCTTTGCCTCCCAGTAGTTCTGACAAGCATGGTACAGAACTTGCACAAACATGCATTTCTCTGCAGCTGAGCTGGCCACCCATTGATCAGTGGTGCGATCGAACACTAGGTCGAACTCAGGAGTATCCTAATAAATATTCAGAGGAGTCAAAATAATGGAATGTACTGGAACATAAGAACTGCATTTAGAAATTTGGTCACCTTATCAGGGTTGATGCCATTGACCTGGCGAAGCTGCTCCACCGACCACTGAGACCTTCTAGCGAACTGTCGTGTGCCCTGATACCTCTTAACTTTGGTGATGAGGACTTGAGCTGGTCTACTGTTAGTAACTACATGGAAACATGAGTCAGTAAGGTCCCAATTAAACTTCAAGACTTCACATTGCTCAATAAATGTATACATATTTTTCAAACTCACTAGTTTAGAGACTTAAAGTATATAAAGACACATTACCTGACAAGCAAAGAAAAGTTAAGTAGTCCTTCTTGCGGCCTGCATTGAGAAACGACAGTCCCTTCCTCTTCGTCCTTCTCCTCACCTCAATGGCTACCAGTAACTTTTCACCTCTTGGGACAAAGATCTCACGGCTGATTGCTGACTGAATGTTCATCTTCAAAATGCCTTGAAAATATTTCCACAATATATGAACAATGAATGAATTTGTGCCCAACACTAGAAAAGATATATAATTTATAATTTATATAATTTAAGCCAATTGACAATACAGTGCCGGCAGTGCTGGGTAGTAACTGATTACATGTAATCTGGATTACAAAAATTAAGTACTTGTAATTAGATTATATTACATTTTAAGATACTCATAATTAGACTACAGTACAGTTACTTTTCTATTGATTACATGATTACATGTCACTGCATATCTAATCAGCTCCTGATGAACACAATTATTATTTGAATTATCATTCAGTGAGTCGTTTAACCATGTATTACTGTCTTTGGAAGGCTTTTGCCTTTCAAACAAATGTACAAATATACATAATTTCATATTTAATGTACATACAATGCAGCGATTTTTTGGTAGCTGAACCTCTTTGCTTTTAATATATTTACTCAAAGTAAACCCTGAGATTTAATATAAGTTAATAATGATAAGTTAATATGTTAGGTCAATAATAAAATTAAGTAAATAAAAATAATAAATAATAATAAAATTATGTTCACGGTTCTCTGATGTACTCTGATGCATGTCACGTGACATGCAGGTAAACTTCTTTTATTATTTTTCTAGTAAATGTTTTATTTTGGTTGTTTTTATTTTAAAATTTTAAATTACTTAATAGCTTTTCATTAAACTTACAAACCCCAGTCTGGGAAACCCTAAACATAATTTTTTGTCATGTAATTTGTAAGTAATCTACACTGTAAAAAATTATTTATCACAACTTTTTTTTCTTTTGTCAAATCAACTTAGATAATTAATGTGGTTCAAATAACATAATATTTTGAGTTTCTGTTGATTAAACCAATTGCCTTCATTGTATTAACTCAAATTTTTAATTTCAATTAACTCAAAATGAAGGCAAGCAGGTAACTTACTTTTTTAAGTTAAACCAACCATTTTTTCACAGTGTACCAGCACTGCGTATATATATATATATATATATATATATATATATATATATATATATAAAGGTAGCCTATATTTAGAAATATCCACTAAATATTCATTAAATATGGTCAAAATGGGATTTTATTTTACATTTTAACTAACATTTTTAAGACAATTAACGTATGAATGTATGAATGTTAGCTCAGCTGTTGCTCTAAAAGGTTTCCAAACACAGAACAACTTTATACATTCGTAAAACTACACAAATCCTTGAATAAACAGATGAAACAACACACCTTCAGCTTGATCTTCCTGAGGCTTTCTTCCTCCCTCGAGCCCTGAAGAGCGGTGAAAAGTTTTCAGCAGCCCAGTCTGTCTGCGCCTCAAGCCATCTTTATCCTGCATGTGGTCTAATGAGAGACTGCTGGGCGTGTGGTAAGTCCCGGAGAAAACCCACAGGCTGTGTCCTCTATTCTAGTGAGCTGCCTACTGAGAGAGCGCTTCGGGGATCATAAACTCTTCTGGGTCAGCTGAGCTCAAACATGCTGCCTAGATTAGCGGCTTTTGGACTTGAGACAGAGCCACACTTACTTAAACATACACTGGAAAGTTGCTGATGATCACGTGCATAAGACCTGATTGGACATATCTAACAGAGCTGCCTATTGATATACTGATAATATATATTGATAATATAGATATTGACTTTATAAACAACTCTAAATTAGTTTTTATTTAAAAGTTGGAAACTGAAAACTTAATAAATTCAAACAAATACATAAATACATGCATTTGAATGAACATAGAAATAGGTGTTTGAAATTCTATATTATTGTTTTGATCGCAATAGGATTGGTTCCTAATATAATACAATAAGATATGATATCAGTTCAAAGGTTTGGGCTAAACAGCATTTTTTAAATGTGTTTGAAAGTCTCTAATGCTCACATTAAAAATACAGTAAAACATTAATATTGCGAAATATTATTACAATTTAAAATAGCTGTAACTGTTTTCTTTTTTAATATATTTTAAAATGTAATTTATTCCTGTGATGCAAAGCTGACTTTTCAGCATCATTACTTCAGTCTTCACTGTCACATATGATATTGTGACAGAATTTTATTAATTTGTGACAGGAGAATGCATAAAAAAAAATCAGTAGAATGTGGATGTCACCCGGTGGCTTGGTACAACACTTAAACAAAACCAAATCAACTTTGGAACACAACTTGGTTAGAAATATGGCTTTGATTTTATAGCATTTTTAAATTACACACACACACACATATATATATATATATATATATATATATATATATATATATATTTTTTTTTTTTTCATTTTTTGAAGTGCTTTCACTTCAACAATAATCTTTTGAGTCTTCTTTAAAAAGAGACCAACCAAGTCTGTATTCCAAAGCATTCATCAATTACAACCAAAAAGTTTGGACAGTGCATTTTCATGTCTATGCTGAAAGGTTAAGGGGTTAAAATGTATCCTGCACTTTTATCATTTTCATCATTATCATAGCCCAGCTGTATAGGCATAACAATATGTCAAAATATAGCTGCAAGAAGCGATGATGGGCCCAAGCCCCGGAGGCTTTAGGGAGACTGTGTACGACAGGCAATATGCATTTAAACTGGGCGAATCTATAAGGATTTTGTCAAGATATGAGACTCCTCCTGTTTCCCTTTTTGTCATTAATTTAATTTCTCACGCCATGGCAACACCGTTCCGGGTATCCAATATTTGTTTGCAATGTAGCATTGTCAATGTCTTGGCCTCATGTTCAGAAAGTTTGGTGTGAATCATACAAGAAGTAGTTAAAAATTCAGAGCCTGACCTTTAAAAAAATCCACATTCTAACCAAAATAGCCAACATCCTGTTGGTCGGAGGTAATGACTGTAAATTAGAAAGATGTCCAGCTCGATGAGAACAATATATGTACAGAGTTTGGTGACTGTAGGTAAAACTAACCCCCACTTTTGTCAAATGGTGGTGCTACATAGCCCCTCCTCCACACCCGTTTGTAAGGTTTTACCAGTGTCTACTGGCTGACAGCTCTGATGTGTGTGTCGTGTTTCATGCAATTTGATGCGTGCTAAGAGCCTCAAAAACACCCTAAAAGAATAATAAAGTTTGACGCGTTGCCATGGCAACAATTTTTTAAGATATCCAAGAATCATATCATCAATCATCAATCTACATCTGCCATGTCTTGAAATTATTCTGACAAAGATTGAAGTCAATTGGGTAAAAATAAGAGGGTGATTTCAAAGCATTTTGAAGTGACACACTTCCTGCTGCCAGTTGGTGGCACTATGACTTTGACTCACAATAGTCACATCCATGTGATCAGCCTCGTACAACGAACATGCAGTTGAAGTTTCATCAGAATCAATGTATGCAGAAGTTATAACACTTCCTGTTTCCCTTTTTCGTCATAAATACATTGCCTCGCCACGGACAAACTGTTCGAGATGTCCAGTATCTGTCCGCAATTTAGCATTCTCGTTATCTTGACATCATGTTGAAAAAGTTTGGTGCTAATTGTATGATGACCTTTAGAGCAGTAGTTAAAAATTGCGCTTGGTTAAAAAAATCCACAAAAATAGCTGACTTCCTGTTGGCCGGAGCTAATGACTGTAAATTAGAAAGTTGTCCGACTTGATGAGAACAAAATATGTAAAAAATAACCCCCAACTTTAGAAAAAAGGTGGTGCTTAAGAGCTTTACAGTAAATTCATTTTTTTTTTACTCTTTCATTTTTTGAAAAGACCACCTTTAGGTATTCCAAATCATTTATGAATTACAAACATTTAAGTTTGGATAGTGCATTTTCATGTCTATATTCAAAAAGTTAACAGGTTAAAATTTATCCTGCAATTTTATCATTACCATAGCCCAGCTGTATAGGCATAACAATGTCAAATTATTAGCATGCCATTAGTGGAATAGAAAAATTGACAATTTTGAAAATGTATAAGTAAGCACAAAAGTTCAGTTTACCATCTTAACACATACAACAAACACTGACCCAAAATATTGTATTAGTATTAGCTATAATTCCAAAAGACAGGTAGATTTACATCAAAATACAGTACAGTTTTATATCATGTACAGCCTTTGACATTAACAAAATATATGGGAAGCATTTAACCTTCCATTTTAAAAGTGTATAGTATAAGGTGACCTGCGCCACAACCCACCAGCTGAGAACAACAGCTCTAGTGTCTACATTGTGTATGGCTAAAACTAAATGACCCCTCAGAGATTAATAAAGTTGTATTGTTTTCCATTGACATTAAGGCCCACAGCAACACTAGCTGATCCTTACAGTCAGGATTTAAAAGCAATTCAGAGAATGAGACAGAGCAGGCGGTCAATATCAATTTTAATGAAAATCACGAGGTTCATAAAAGAGGAACAGCTCGGCGTTCACTGAAGCTAAACATGAACAGACACGCTGTAGTCCAGTTCTAATATATATGCACATAATGCAGACCGTACCCTCTGACCACAGACCTAATGAAGATCTCACTGTTCAGTTTATTGGCACATTCAAGGGTGAGGTAAGGAGAAATGTTAAGTGCTTTTCTCTTGTCATCGTAAAGGCATGGGGGTGTTGATTTTCAGGATTGCTGTAAACAAATCATACAAAATGAATACATAAAACACAAACTTAACACACAAAAAAATGATAGTTATTTCAAAATGGCAAGGTCTTTGTGACTATGTGGTTCTTTAGTGCAGTAATACATTAGAAAACAGAAAGATGTTTGATATGCTGATTGCACATCATGGGCATAAAAGCGAATGCCACATATGAAAAATGTGTTTCAACTTGGACAGAACTAAGAGGAGATTCAGTTAGGAATCTTTCTAACAGCCTCAGTGGAAAACATGCATGTTAAAGCATAAACTCTAATTCAGTGGTGATCATAGCAAAGAGTGCAGTTCAAATATGCAGTAGATTTCAGTGTCTATCATGCAAGTGTAGAGAAGAAACTAATGCTTCAGTGTTTCAGAAAAAAGTCGAAGGAACAGGACCAGAAATATCTTTAAAGAAATAGTTCAGCCAAAAATACAAATTCTGTCATCATTCTCCCCAATGACGTTCCAAACCCATATGGCTTTATTTCTTCAATGTAGGACAAATGGACCATTCCTTAAGGGATTAGTTTTACTTCAGAATTAAAATTTCTTAAAAATTTACTCACCCCTATGTCATCCAAGATGTTTATGCCTTTCTTTCTTCAGTCAAAAAGAAATTAAGGTTTTTGAGGAGAACATTCCAGGATTTTTCTCCATATAGTGGACTTCACTGGGGTACAGCGGGTTGAGGGTCTAAATTGCAGTTTCAATGCAGCTTTAAAGGGCACTACACGATCACAGATGAGGAATAAGGGTCTTATCTAGCATAAAGATTGGTCATTTTCTAAAAACAAAAACAAAAAAAAATTGTATATAGTTTTTAACCACAAATGCTCATCTTGCACTGCTCTGAGATGCGCCATGCATTACGTAATCACGTTGGAGAGGTCACGCGTGATGTAGGCGGAAGTACCGCGGTAGGGCGAAAAACTCCAACTTAAAAATTAAGTGTCTTTGTACGTTCGCTTTGTAGACACTGGATCGGTACTTCCGCCTACGTCACACGTGACTTTTCCAACGTGATGTAATGCGTGGCACATCGCAGAGCTAGTGCAAGACGAGCATTTGTGGTTAAAAAGTATATACGTTTTTATTTTATATTTTTTAAAAATTGATAGATCGTTTTGCTAGATAAGACCCTTATTCCTTGGCTTGGATCGTGTTGAGCCCTTTAAAGCTGCAATGAAACTGCAATTTAGACCCTCAACCCATTGTACCCCAGTGATGTCCACTATATGGAGAAAAATCCTGGAATGTTTTCCTCAAAAACCTTAATTTCTTTTCGACTGAAGAATGAAAGACATAAGCATCTCGGATGACATGGGGATGAGTAAATTATCAGAAAATTTTAATTCTGAAGTGAACTGCTTTAAGAATGTATAGGTCAATCTTTCCATGAAATTACAATGAATGGGATCAAAAGGTCCATAAACTTGTGCACTATGTTCCAAGTCTTCTGAATCCATAAAATAATTTTGTGTGAGAACCAGACTGCAATTTAAGTGGTTATTCACTGATAACCTTCTCCTAAAATGCTGTGACTCAGTGATTCAGCAAACTGAGTTCAGGAATAATGTGTGAACGAATCATTCAGACTCAAGATCTGACTCAAATAAAGATTTGTTCATGAATCAGACATTGGCTCTTCTCTCATGAACTATCATGACTGTGGAAAGAAGAGCTCAGACAGATGACAACATTTTTGGTGAATAATGACTTAAATTTCAGTCTGTTCACATTAAATACAAAGGACTTGGAATATTTTCCCTTTTATGAAACTTTATGGTGCTTTGCATCCTTTTTGAAACTTAAAAGCTTCATTCTTCATCAAAGTTATTATCATTAGCTAAAACTAAAACCGTTAAAAAAAATTTTGTTGCTTAAAGAGATAGTTCACCCAAAATTTTTAATTTTGTCATCATTTACTCACCCTCAAGTTGTTCCAAACCTGTATGAGTTTCTTTCTTCTGTTGAACACAAAAGAAGATATTTTGAAGAATGTTGGTAACCAGACAGTCGACGGCACCCATTGACTTACATAGTAGGAAAAAAAAAATACTATGGAAGTGCCGTCAACTTTCTAGTTACCGACATTCTTTAAAATATCATCTTTTGTTGTTAACAGAAGAAAGAAACTCATATAGGTGTGGAACAACATGAGGGCGAGTAAATGATGACATTTTTTTTTTTTTTTTTTGGGTGAACTATCCCTTTAATAAAATAAGAGATAACTGAAATAAAATAAAAAAGGCAAAATTTCTCATTTTCACTTAGTTTAACAAAACACTAAATTGACTATAACCGAAAATGTATAAAAAATTGTATCTAGACATTAAAAAGTATAAAAAGGTATAAAAATAACAAAAACAAACAACAAAATTACTAAAACTAATTAAAATTGAAATGAAAACAGAAAATATTACAATAGTATATCAATTATACTAAAATAACACAAGCCTCCATTCATTGTAATTGAACGGGGAAAAAAATGACTAGTACAATCCTTCAAAATACCTCCTTTTGTAGTCACAAGGATTTGGAACAGCATGAGGGTGAATATATATAGACACAATTGTAATTTTTAGGGTGAACCACATGTTTACTGATGGTTATTCTCTCTGAATAAATCCACCAGGTCTGTGTGCACTGCTCCTGTCGACTATCAACTCAATATTTGGCCACTTTCAGGAGTAATTCAGATTGTTATTTTATCATCTAAATAATGTAAACACATAAGAGTTATGCTTAATTTATAAAAATCTTCAAAACTATATTTTTTAGGCCAAGAAATAGATCATATCAGATGTATTCCTCAAAAAACCCCTTCTGATTGTGAACCTCCAATTCAGCAGATTCTTTTCAGTCATGCTATCACAACCACAAGTTAAGTTAATACACATCAGTTAATATGAAGAATTCGCTGCTTTGGGAATCATCAAGGTGTGAAAGGTCCTAGTTGAAACAAGTAGGATCATTGTCATCATTTCATTGAGGTTAAGAACAATCCTAGTTGAGGGATGTAGGGGAGAGAGTAAGTCTCTTCCATGGGTGTGCTTCTAAATTAAGGAAAAACAAGGCAAGGACAGGATCCCTGATGCACAGTGAACAAGGTCTGCTAAACTACATTAAGGGAGTGACCAAGAGTGTGAGAGTTCATATGTCTGTGTGTTATGATTCAGGGGTGTCCTCTGCCATGTCATTTGATTCATATGGCCTGTACATGAACGTTAGCAAAAACAGAGCCACATCGTGTGAGCACCAATATGCCGTGTGTGACGTCACCGCTGACCAATAGCGGCTCTCCACCAGGCCCTCCCTCAGCTCAAAGTCGATGCGTTTCTCCAGCTCCACTGCAAAACAGTAAAAAGAAGGATGCTATTGTCAGAGATCTGGCAATTTAACAATCGTCGAAGCTCTTATGGAAGCCACTTCCAAAAAAAATATCTCTAAACTGTGACTTTATTTCTTGCGACTTTGACTTTGTTTCTCGTCATTTTATATCAAACAATTTGACTTTATACCACACAATATAACTGAAAATTATGACTTTATCTCTCCAAATTGTGACTATATCTTGCAATGTGATTTTATAGCTAACAATTACGATTTGCAAGTGCAACCGTTTTTCGCAATTGCGACTTTATACCTTATAATAGCGGTTTACATTCAGATTCAAATGTAACTTGTGCAGTGCTGCCATCCCATGTCTGGTCCTCTTCGTTTAGGGGTCACACTTGGCTCAAAAGTGACCGAAGCCTTGAAATGTAACTTTTTTATTTTTTCAGGAAAACCAATATAAAATATTTTTGTTCAATAATATTTTTTGATAATTATTTAAAATTTTGAGGGTATTTTATGACACTATGCAATATTTATACAATTTATATTAGCTATTTTTCCTCATTGAAAATAATACACAATTTTTTTTTCTAATATATTTTTAAATTAAAGCAGTATTCCACATTGAAATAGAGACAAGGCATTTAAAATCCAATTTTTTGAAGGTAGATTAGTGCCATCTGGTGGGAGTAAAAAAAGAAAAACTTATGTAATGCCATGGTGTAACCACTAAATTCCTATATAGTTCTATATAAAATGGCTTATACATTCTCTAGTGGTTTTTGACAAAAAATAAAAGTTGTGGATTTGGATTTATACCTGTCTTTTGGGCATTCTCAAAGTCTACTTTTTGTCAAGGTTTAATTTTTTTTTTTTTTTTTTTTTTTGAAATGTTGATTTGAAGCATCAGTTTTTGCATTAATTTTACTACAGTCAAACCTGAACACAAAGGAGGACATTTTGTTACACATAACATCAAAATTCAATAAAAATGTAACAAATATGAACAGGTATATTTTATCACAGCTTAATAAATCTGGGTCTGATCTGATTTCAACTTCTCATTTGTCTTTTAGCTCAATTTTACCATATAGTTAGAGCCACAACAGTTCATTTGTGCATATAATAGTGTATTGTGTGTGTCTCTGCGTGTGTGTAAGTGATTGTGTGTGTCTGTTTTGTACTCTTGTGTGACCTCTTCCTTGCTGTTAGTTTTTTTACTGCTTTGTGGTTGAATTATTGATTTTATTTCACACATTTGCAAAAACTTGCTCTGTGTTATAAGTTGCACTAGTTCATATATATGTATGTGGGGGGGGGGGGGGGTCTATTTTGCACTCTTGACATTTTAGAGTGTCACCCCAGTTCACTTCTTTTCTGCACAGTGGCTGAATTGTCATTTGTACCACCAAAGTTTCTCTGAGTTTTCGTATTTATTCGTATTTCACATTCATTTCCAATGTCCATTTTTGACCGCAAAGGAGCCAAGTGTGACTTTTTTTCATTAACATATCCGAATCATGACCATGATTTTTTTGTGTGTTCACATAACTAATGCGACAAAAGTCACCAAGAGTCATTCTATTCTGATAAAGCAAAAAACGTTAAAAATTTCAAAACGTAAAGATGCTTACAGGAGGAGTTATCCATAATGACACAGGCTGATTGTGACAAGCTGGTGTCTCCTGCCTTCTCCTCGATTTTCTCCTCTGTCTTCTCCTCTGGTTTATCGTCTAACTCCACAGATCTGCCCTCTTCCCCTTTCTCACATGCCCCACCTTCAGAGTCTGATGGCTCCTCCTCCACACCACACACCTGTCCACTAGAGCGGGAAAATCTGGAGAACAGGATACCGCCAATGCCTTTACCTATACTTGCCGCTCCTGTGAAAAAATACACACACATGTAGTTACAGGTTCACACCAAGGACGATAACTTTAATGATATAGTTCTAAAAATCATTCTACATATAAAAGAATAGCAGGGTCCACCCACAACTATAACGATAATGGCACAGAGAAAAGACATCATTGTAACCTGTATAACCTTTCCAAACTTTTCTTCTGCTGAGCACAAAAGCAGGTATTTTGAAGAATGTCAGTAACCAAACAGTTAATGGGCCCCATTGACTTCCATAGTATGGAAAAAAAATACTATGGAAGTCAATGGTGTCCATCAACTGTTTGGTTACTGACATTCTTCAAAATATCTTCTTTTGCGTTAAACAAACACACACACACCTTGAAGATTTATTATTGGTAAGAGCATTTTCAAATGTCCAGCTGTGTCTGACACTTCCTAATTGCTTTCTATTGATCAGATTCTTTGCTGAGTTGTTTCTGTTTATTGCTTTACAAATCAAATCAAAAGCTTTAAACTGCAGATGCTCAGTAATTGAAGGCAGACTGCCATTACCTCAATATTTGGGAACCGCAATCTTACCCCTATATCACACACTATACATCCTGCACTCCCTGCAAGTGTTTACATTTCCAGCCTTCTTTAATGATCTCCATCTCACCCATGATGCTGGCCTTGCCCAGGTTGGTGATAGACTCGCCGTAGTGTCTGCGGGGCTGTGGAGGGGAGGTGCAAGGGCTCGGGAGGCTCTCCGTATCAGACACAGAAGCACTTTCCTTTGATGGATTCAGTAGAGTGGGACGGATCTGGTCATACGGTGTGGGGCTGGTGGTGTTGTACCTAAAATAAAAGGGTAATTGTGAGATACAGTTTAAAGTACGAAACAAAGCCCTATTGTGAGATACAAAGTCGCAATCACAGTCACAATGCAATGTAAGTTATAGAAAAACAGACATTTTTTAAATACTTAAAATATTTTCTGAAATTTTGGAGAAAAAAAACAACCTTAATTTAAATTTAGCTACAGTATCATTTTACTCACCAGTGAATCTGGACAGGTGAAATATTACTGTAATGCTTCAGGATGAGAGGCTCCAACCTGTATGCCTGCAGGAAACCATTTGATTTAGATTGTTATTCATATTTCTGACTGATATTTGGATATTATACACCTTAAGTACAATTAAGAACTACAGTTTTTTTTTATAATGTTTATTTTATTTATTTTTTTGGTCATGGTTTTGTGGACATGTACATTGGTTCTTTGGAACCATCTTACAAAGTACTATTATAATTTATTAGAATTGTATTTATATTATTAATTAGAATTATAGAATTATTTAAAATTAGGGACCATTTTAACAGATTAGATCTAAATACTAATATGATTACATTAATGTATTAGTGTATTAATGATACAATTTATAAAATCATTTTGTAACACTTTACAAGTCTCATTTCTTAACATTAGTTAATGCATTAGTTAACACGTTAGTTAACATAAACTAACTATAAGCAGTACATTTTTACAGCATTTAAAAATACAGTTGTTCATTGTTTGTTTGTATTATTTCACAGTGCATTAACTAATGTTAATAGATACAACTTCAAATTTTAAAGTGCCCCATTATGTTTTTTTTTTAATATTACCTTTCATGCAGTGTGTAATATAGCTGCTTGTGAATGTAAAAGACCTGCAAAGTTTTAAAGATCACAGTGCACGACAAAAGAAGTTGTCTCCTAAAACAAAGAATCGATTCTAAACTGCCAAAACGAGTCGTCAGCAATTCCAGTTTCACTTCCTGTTACATACCTACGTAATAATGTAACAAATTTGCATAATGCCAAGGCCATGGTTTTCATTAGCTGCCTATGAAAAAAAGTTCAGTTTGTGCTGTCAACATGTCAAGAAGATGCTGTTTTCAGCGCTGCAAATTCACTTTGTATGCACTTCAAAAGAGCAGAGTAGACCAATCACAACAGACTGGGACATCTGACCAATCATAGCAGAGCAGACCAATCACAACAGAGACACCGAATATTTGAGTGAACCGTTTTCGGACTCTTTGAGAAATGAGGTGATGTGCAATGTATAAAAATTGAAGGGTTTTCTTTTTGGGTTTTTTTTAACTCATGTAAATCTGTTGTAGGAGACCTCCAAAAACAAAATTAGTAACCTATATTTACACTCCAATAACAATCACACTCACTACAGGATCAGTGGGATGGAAGATGTTGAAAAGCCGCTGGCAGATGGTTTTGGGTAGGATGTGGTCCTGCGTTGCGTCGTTTCCAGGACGGACACCTCGCAAAGCCAAGAACACAGCCAGAGGAGATCCCATGCAAAAGAAGTTCTCCACCTACAACCCCAAATCACACGGTTTATTACATGAAACTTATACAAATAGATGGTGGGAAGGAGAAGCGAAGGGTATTACTAACATACCTTGAATTTGAGGGCTGGAGAGGGTCTTGAGGACGAGGTTTGGACATGCTGAAGCTTATCTTCCAAATCCCTCATTCTGCAAATGAATATTAAATTAGTTTTTGGAGAGGAACAGTACACACACCAGATTAACAGAGGGATTGTCATTATGGAGTAGAGTGGACACAAAACTAAAAACCTTTAAATAATACATCACCCTTTGAATGCATCGGAAACAACATGAGAGCAGTAAAATCAATGCAACTGGCAATCGAACAAATGAATAATATATTAAGAACAAGAAAATATTGTATAAGATGATCTTTTGTAATTTTAGTGTATCCTACAGCCAAAATTACTAGACTTTTACATTTTCTGAAGAAAACAAGAGTGGTAGCCTGTGCAAAACTGACAGCCACAATGCAAGGTTGCATGGTTATTATACATCGTTACACAGCTGCTAAGGTAGGGCTGGACAACTCTGGCCCACAAGGTCCACTTTCCTGCAGAGTTTAGCTCCAACCAACAAACACACCTGGATAAGCTAATCATGGGCTGCGTCTGAAAGCTGAAAAATACTGCCTTCTGATGGTGCATTCCAAGGTAGGAAAGCATCAAGGCACTTCCAAATCCAATGTTAGCTTCACTTCCTGCCTCCTGGGATACCTTCATTTGATCAGTTTTTGAAGGATCCCTTTGATATCCCACAATCCTGTGCATTCCATTCCATGACAGTTAAGAAAAAAAAAAAAGATGCTGTCTGATGCATTTGGTTGTCAGTTTGTGCGTAAATTTTTTGTTTTGATCAACATTTTGGATCAATTATTTTTTGATCAAATTTTTTTTTATCACTTTTGATGTCATTTCTACTGAGAAATTAGTATTGTAGTAGTAATTAAATATTTGCTTAGCTTGAGCCTCTGCAATCTAATGGTAACTTTTCTTAAATGAGACCGCCTCAATGACGTATGCAGCCAACAAATGCGACCTCCAGAGGACGCAGCCTCTGAAATTAGACGCAGCTTGAGTGATTGTTCTTGCTAGTGTGTTCTGGGTGGTTGTTAGCATGTAGCTACTGTGTTCTGAGTGGTTGTTGATGTCTTGCTAGTGTGTTCTGGGTGGATGTTAGCATGTTATTACTGTGTTCTGAGTGGTTGTTGGTGTCTTGCTTGTGTGTTCTGGGTGGATGTTAGCATGTAGCTACTGTGTTCTGAGTGGTTGTTGATGTCTTGCTAGTGTGTTCTGGGTGGATGTTAGCATGTTATTACTATGTTCTGAGTGGTTGTTGGTGTCTTGCTAGTGTGTTCTGGGTGGATGTTAGCATGTAGCTACTGTGTTCTGAGTGGTTGTTGATGTCTTGCTAGTGTGTTCTAGGTGGATGTTAGCATGTAGCTACTGTGTTCTGAGTGGTTGTTGATGTCTTGCTAGTGGGTTCTGGGTGGATGTTAGCATGTTTTTACTGTGTTCTGAGTGGTTGTTGGTGTCTTGCAAGTGTGTTCTGGTTTGTTGTTAGCATGTAGCTACTGTGTTCTGAGTAGTTGCTGGGGTCTTGCTAGTGTGTTCTGGTTGGATGTTAGCATGTTGTTATTGTGTTCTGAAGCTGCGTCTCATTTCGGAGGCTGCATCATTCAGAGGTCGCATTTGAAGGCTGCATACATCATCAAGGATGTCTTATTTAAGAAAATTAACTGTAATAAAATTGACTTATTCCTTGTACAGATAAAATACTGTAATTTCTCTTACATTGCAATTTAACGGTTACTTATCTTAAATGAGACCGCATTGATGGCGTATGCGGCCGACAAATGTGACCTCCGGAGGAGACTTGAGTGGTTGTTCTTGCTAGTGTGCTCTAGGTGGATGTTAGCATGTTGCTAGAGTGTTCTGGCTGATTGTTAACGTGTTGCTAAAGTGTTTTGAGTGGTGGTTAGCATGTCTTCTGAAAGGTTATTGCTGAGAGGTTGTTAGTTTCATACAAGGGTATTCTGAGTAGTTGTTAGCATTTTGCTATGCTACAGGCGCCTACAGCTGTACATACTGTGCATACCATGAGTGCTTGTTCCCTGCGGATATTTCAAGTTATATGTCCTGTATTTCTGTCGAATGACCCAGCAAAGCCAGGCATTTGTGAATCAATCTTTTGAGTCGGTTTGAACAGGTTTGTAAAACAGTCTGAATCGATTTGCATCCGCTGTCTCACTAAATCATCTAAAGCGATTTCTCGGTCAGTAAAACAGACAGTATTAAGATACTGTGAGAAAACAAACAACACTGGGTGAAGTGGATGTTCACCTACAAACAAATTAAACAAAAGGTTACTTTTTGAGATGTGACTTTAAGAAAATACACACTGAAAGTGTTTTTGTCTCCGCCCGCGCTGTTTTTCTGCTGTTGTTGTCACTGATCATTTAGAGTCTCAAAAAAAGTGCATAATAGTTACATAAATGCTAAACATTAGCAGAGTTTAATTTTTAATGAGCACATATTGAATTTTTTAACTTTTTAGTGTTGTTTTGGCATGTAGAAATCCTGCAGGCACCACTAAGCTAGAGTGTTCTGCATGGTTGCTTATATCTTTTATTTCATTTAATGTGAGTGTAGAATGTAACTATTATTAATCATAAACCTTAAGCATGTGATACGAAGATCCTCCAGTAGCTGTCGCTCTTGTCTGCTGACATCAGCCTCCATGGCATCTACCACCTCTTTATGAACAAAGCGCACAGGGTCCCACCCTGTCATGATGTCAAAGGTGATGACACAACCGAGCGAGTGGGAGACGATGGACACCTTTCCTTTCTCTGCAAATTCTGGGTTGCGCTCACAGAAGAGCATGTAGAGTCGGTTCAACTCATTGGTCAGACCCCGGGTGATCTGAGGATGCAAGTGCAGACAGCGTGAAACGAACAAGTGTGACACTTTATTTGTGCACTAGAAAAGATTGTGACAGAGTGTGTGTCTGTGTATGAGTGGGACATTTAGTCCGATTTTACATGAGAGAGCTCTGCTCCAAAACCTAGTCAGCTGCCTGGCTTTCTACTGCCTATATAGGCAGTTGCCTTCTAAATTAGCATGCATTATGAAATGGAACTTAATAAGTGACAGATTTGGAATGGTCTACATAGGCAAATAAAAACAGCACTACTCATGTGAAGTGCATGGGAAATTCAGTAATTGTGTAAAAATACTCTAATAAGCATAAAAATTCATAGTACACAAATATTGGTTAAACTATTTTAAATAATATTGAGCTATTTTTATCTCTACTTTTCTGAACTGAATGAAATATGTTACATTCAACATTTCTCATCCACCAAGTACAACAGACTGTACTCGATATAATATAATATTATTGAAATTGAGAGAGTAAACTTTCATGATTGTTTATTAACACACTTAAGTGCACTACTAAAAAGTGTACTTTGTAATAATGTCAAATTAAAAGTTTTACTCTTAAGTTAAATTTGAAATCATTGTTTTAATAATCTTTATATATATATATATATATATATATATATATATATGGTTAGAGTATTGTGAGAAAGAGATAGAGTGAGCGAGTTTATTATCTGCATTCAGAGTTAGCATTTTCCTTCAGGTCAGTCCTATGTTCATAATAAAAAATCTGTTTAAATGTCCGATGTATTATCTTGTCCTTTTAACAGTTAAGGGGTTTTCCTGTGACTGACAGCGCAAGTCAAAGCATTTGTCAGTTGTGTCTTGTTCAGTGTTCACAACAATTCAGTCTTTTCAATGTAAAAGTCTTCGCTACTGACTGACACACTCATAAAGACAGTCTTTGCTGCCATCTAATGGCGTAATAATGTAACTTCTGTTGCTGTTCACGGTCAGGGACTATTTTTTCTGGCGGAAGGAAGGCTTTAATTGAAAGTTTATTTCTTGAAAGTTGCATTAATACATATTTTTGGCTTTAATATTTGTATTGTGTGGTAACCGTTTTATAAAAGCAATAAGGTACTCGAGGCTAGTGCTGTATCGTGAATAAGTCACGGTTGAAGGGGTTGCAGGCACTCCGCTTTGCGATACACAATACAGCACACCCTCTCGTACATTAAGGGAAGTAAATAATGGCGAAAATACCAATATATTGACTAGTGAAAACCTTAGTAAATCACCTTGCATGATTCATTTAAATACTCTCCTCCAATACATTTTGCATCTGAAAGGCAAATTCCTACAAATGCATATGCAATAAGCTCAGGTGCAAAAATAACTGTGCCTTTTCAGTGCTAACTTTAGTCAATCCTGACAGTAGTTTTTTTTAGCCAAAAGAGGGTTTGAGTTGGCGCAAGCTGTTAGTAAATCTGGCCCTAAGTGTCAGAAATCATTACAGTTAGTTTGCACTTAAGTATTTTCTTTTACGGTATTTTATTTCCATAATAAAGGCTCTTTGTAAAAGTATGCTTATGTGTACTGCTTTTTTCTTTTTCACATGGGAATACCTTCTTAAAAAAGAATGCATGTGATGCTGCCATAAATTCTAGTGAAAATAAAGTATTTTAGCATAATCATGCATAATTTAAGTATACAGTAGCTTCCACATCAGGAGCACGAATATGATGCTTTAAAAATCCTGTCTTGTTTATTGTCTTGTTTAGCTGAAAAAAAAAGAGCAAAATGAATGAAAGAGTGGAGGATTGTAGCTGTATGTCACCTCATCCCTGTATAAAGGGCTTGTGTAGTACATAATGTCCATTGCACTGCTGTTCAGCATGTCTCTCAGACCTCGCACTTTGTCTGGAGTAATGGAGTCCACGGTGTCTGAAAATCATAAATAAAACATAATCATATCTATCACTGATAATAGTTTTCAAACATAATGTAGTTTATATTTTTTATCATTGTCCATAGGCAATACCTCCATCAAGGGCAAGTTTAGATCGCCATTCCACAGGAAGGAACTCAACGTGTTCATTTGTTCGGTCAGAAAAGTGCTTCTCCTCCATCTTGCGGGCAGCATCACGCATCCTAATCATCAATGAAATTTATCAGTTAGTTTCAGGTCTAGATGTTTTGTGCAGACTCAGCTGTGTGGTGGACTTACATGCTTGTATTTCTAATGATCCGCCCCTGATCCATCTTTTGGCCAATCCCATGTACCACAAAGACTATGTGCGTTGTTTCAGGGGGCGTGTCCTCTGGAGTCGCCTCCTCCACGTAACCTCGGTGGAGACGTGTCCCACTGCTGGAGGCTAACCAGACATGATGCATTGATAACCATGCACTTTATTTTATCTTTAGTTTTAACAATGGCTTCCCAGGGAAGGGTTAGTTCACCCAAAAATGAAAATTCTGTTATTAATTACTCACCCTTATGTCATTCCACACCCTTAAGACCTTCGTTCATCTTCAGAACACAAATTAAGATATTTTTGAAGAAATCCGATGGCTCAGTGAGGCCTCTATTGCCAGCAAGACAATTAACACTTTCAGTGCCCAGAAAGGTATACTAAAAACATATTTAAAACAGTTCATGTTTTGTAGTCATGACTACAATGGCTCAACCTTAATATTATGAAGCAACAAGAATACTTTTTGTGTGCCAAAAAAAAACAAAATAACGACTTTTCAACAATATCTAGTGATGGCCGATTTCAAAACAGCAGAAGAAAGAAATTCATACAGGTTTGGAACAACTTGAGGGTGAGTAAATGATGACAGACTTTTCATTTTTGTGTGAACTATCCCTTTAAATGTATTGAATGTACAATCTTAAAAGTATTTATAAAAAAAGCTATACTTGCAGATATTATTAATTAAATAACATAAAAGGTCACTTAAGTGTACGTTTAAGAGACTTTAAAATGTGCCCTTTGTAATAATGTCAAATTAAAAGTTTTGAACTGTACTTCTTTTTCACAAGGTTTAGACTATTCCACATCAAGTTAATACATAATATACTCTCTTGAATCGATGGTACAAAACCATTAAAGATCACATGAAATATAAAATGTTTTTATTTTGGCTTTTAGTCCATGTCTATTTGTTTTGAAATCATCTGTATGCTAGTGTACTCCAATAATGTACTTTAAGCAGATCAATGAATTGAAAGTTACTGTCTCTCTCTTCTGGGAAAACAGACCAAAAATATTGATGACTCATGCTGCAAACAGATTTTTGTCCAATCAAACGCAAGTCCCTCCCACAGCATTTGTCTAGCAAGTAGCAAATCATGCACTGAATCTACACTTATATGGCAGAAATAGTAAGAGTAAATAGTATGCTAGTAGGTTATTTCGAGTTATTTCGAGCTATTTCACCTATTTAAAAAAATCGGGCCTACAGTATTTCCTTCCCAAACTTCCAGTTGTAACAGAAAATACTAAACATAACATAGAGCACTGAACTCATCGTGCCATTTCATGTGGTCTTAAATTAAACAACACCATTGAGAATGTACTTACTAATCAAGGGTTTTACAAACCTTTTGAGAACCCCAGTTTCTGAGTGACAGTTCGTGCAATCTTAGAGGTGGTGGCATCACTGTAAAGATACACTTCATCCACGCTGTGCCAGTCCACATGGCTCCGGCTTAGTTTCAGACTGTGAATGGCTGAGTGAATTAAGGGCAGAAGTCAGACAGGTCTGTTTCAAATTACCCTACTGTTAAGTAATCTTCATGTCTAACTAGATTAGATAATTTCAATTAAGGGTCGTTTTGAGTATTTACAAACCAAACTGAAAATTGATACCCCTTTAGTAGTATACAAGTTACCAAAGTTCAACTTAGTTCAAATGTGTGTTAGGAGACGAACAGGATGTCTGGGTTGGGTTGTAGCTCATTCATGACTGTGCCTCTGGATCAGCTGAACTAAGCTTCAATGTTAAGTCGATCTTTTTTGTGTGCTTGACCCCTAGTACAAAGCCTCCCTAACCCTGAGTCCTATTGGTTCAGTGAGCTATTACCATCTTTGCTGTCCACTGTGGTGGCCACCGCTTCCGTGTCAAAGGTGTCTTTCATCTGCTGGCCTCGGAAACGGGCCAGGTGCTCCAGTTCAATGAGGTCACTGTCCTCTTCCTCCAGAGGCAACCAGGTACCGTCCGTGAACCACTGGCCTCTCATGACCGGGATGTGGTCCTGTTCTGTAAAGACAAGCAGTCCGAATTGTTGTCCTGAAGCAACAATTCATCTGACTTAAGCACACTGTATGTTTTTGGTCACATTTTTGCAATCTGAGACAAATATCTGGGATCCTAAAGGATTGTTGTTGTTGTATGGTAAAATTGTGAGTCTTTGATCACCTAGCATAACCTTTGCTACGTTTACGCTTGTCTTTTATACTACTCCGGTGTTTTCGACCCTCAAAAACACTGCAAAGCCCGTTTTAGTTTGAAAATGCCGGGGTTGCGATTCAATGCAAATGGACCAAAACGGAGACTTTTGAAAACGATGATATGGCTGCCCATGTTCGCTCTGTGTATCCTTGACGACCGTGTAAACAATAACATGGAGACTGAACTGCAATCTTTGCTGGCCTTTGTTGTCATTTTTAGCAGCCATTGTGCAGTTAAACTCTGCATTTTTTTTTTTTTAATACTGCAGTTACCTACATGTGCAAGAGGCAAATGTTTACACTTCTACGTGCATGCCCAGCGTGCATGAACAGTCATGTGACATGCGTCTTTGTTTGTGTAGTGTAGACAGAGATCATTGGTGAAACGCTGCGGAAACGCCAGTGTAGACGAGGATTGTTTTCATTTTAAAACGGCATTTTAAAACAAAACACACTAGTGTAAATGGGGCCTAAATGTATGCTACTATGGAAGACCAATTGTTCATTTTTTTTATAAAACTCAAACAGTCAGAATATTTGAATTTTACCATTTTTATTTTTTTAGATGTTGCTGTTTTTGTTAATGAACATAAATTTACCTCTGTATTCCATCTCAAGCTACTACTACTGTCCACTCAAATGCATTTTTAAGAGACAAAACATGTAATATTATTAATATATCAGCCTGCCCTGAAAACTGTGCCGAAGATACATGCCATCAAAGTCAGGCAACACAAACCTGTTTCATGACTTGAAGAAATATCACCCGTTAGAACATGCAAAAATGAAGAAATTCATTTTTCTATTAATATATTTATTTTGTTAAGGAAACGACTGGCAAACTGTAAAGAATTCAAAAACATGAAGCATTTGTCATGTTCTGACAATAAAGAGTAGTTTAAAACCACAATTAACGGTCTGGTATCTGCTTTCACTTAAGAGCAAAAATCTGCCTCTAAACTTGAAAGAAATAATGATTTGACATTTATTGCTATAATTATCAATCGACTGATATGAAAAATTTAATTTATCATGATTCTTTTTTTTTTTTTTTTGCCATATCACCCAGCCCTAGTCTGAAGGTGCGTCACATTTACCCTTGTTCGAAGAATTTTAGCTTTGTTTTAGGATTAGACTGTAATGTGTTATTCGCTAAAAGCCACATTCAAACATTGACGTCAAATCTGGCGCAATTCATCTTCCATGGTCAAATTTGAATATGGAGCTCATTCTTAAAGTGTTAGTTCACCCAAAAATGAAAATTCTATCATTAATTACTCACCCTCATGTTGTTGCAAACCTGTAAGACATTTGTTAATCTTTGGAACACAAATGAAAATCTTTTTGATGAAATCTGAGAGCTTTCTGTCCCTCCATTGACAGTCCACGCAACTACCACTGTCAAGGCCCAGAAAGGTAGCAAAGACATCATTAAAGTAATCCATGTGACTCCAGTGGTTTAACCTCAATTTTATGAAGAGACACGAGTGCTTTGTTTGCAAAAAAACATAACTTACCGCTTTATTTACAAAATATTAATCTCTCACATCAACACAACACCCATTCATTGTGGTGCTTTCATGAATGCACATTGGAGATTAATATTTTGTAAATAAAGAGGTAAAATATTTGGGGATTTTTGCACAAACAAAGCACTTGCGCTGCTTCATAAAATTGAGGTCAAATCACTGGAGTCACATGGATTACATTAATGTCTTTACTACCTTTCTGGTGCTTGAAAGTGGTAGATGCGTAGGCTGTCTATGGAGGGACAGAAAGCTCTCAGATTTCATTAAAAGATCTTCATTTGTGTTCCAAACATGAGGCGTCATAAATGAGGGTAATTAAAGGGTTAGTTCACCCAAAAATGAAAATTCTGTCATTAATTACCCTCATGTCGTTCCAAACCCTTAAGGTTGAAGATTACTTTGGCCATCCAACATTACACAATTTTGACGTTTCAAAAAATGTATAAAGAGATCGTAAAACTAATCCATATGAATTGAGTAGTTTAGTCTAAATTTTCTTTAGAGACTCGATTACTTTATATGATGAACAGATTTAATTTAGCCTTTTATTCACATAAACATTAATTAGTGAACATAAACAGAAGCTCAACAGAAACTGCTTGACGTGCGAGAACAAACCTCTTCCGGAAGCTCAAAAGCGCTGCGTAACAAACGAGAATGAACCTCATTGGTTCTCGAATGCGTCAAGCAAACATGTTTGAGCTTCCGTTTACCACAACTGATGCGTGTTGATGAATGTTTATGTGAATATAAAAGCCTAAATTCAGTCTGTTCATCATATAAAGTGATCGTGTCTCTTCAGAAAATTTGGACTAAACCACTCAATTCATATGGATTAGTTTTATGATCTCTTTGTGAACTTTTTGAGGTTTCAAAGTGTCAGTTGTGTCTATGGAGGGACAGAATGCTCTCAGATTTCATCAAAAAGATCTTAATTTTTGTTCCGAAGATGAACAAAAGACTTAGGCTAGGGATTTGGAATGACATGAGGGTGAACTATCCCTTTAAATAAGATTTGACAGCTACTGCAGAGATTTTTGGCAAAAAACATTACTTACGTTTCAGTTGTTTCTCACACAACCTATCATATGGCTTCAGAAGATTTAGAATAGAATGCAAGAATTATATAGATTACTTTTAGGATACTTTTATGACGCTTTTGGAGCTTGACAGCCTCAAGTAGCCTAGCATGCAATGTCGTATGTATAAGAAGAACTACGTGAACATTCGGCCAAACATCTCTTTGTTTTACGAACACAACATAACAAATAGGTTTGAATTATGGCATCATGTTTGTTTTCTTTAATGTAATAAGTTTGTAAAAAAAAAAAAAATACTCACGGTTCCAGTATACAGGATAACAGTCTTTCCCTTTGATGTCCACCTCGTAGAGTCCTCCACGGACGCACACTGCCTCCACGTTGATGCTGTCTGAATCCAGCTCCGTCTCGTCTGTTGAGCCTCCAGCATCCGCACTCTCGGGTACCGGCTGCGCTGCCACCGCCGCCGACTGTCTCCGGACCGCCGGTGCTTCGCATTCTGATGGTGACTCGAATAAATCCTCTGCTTCTTCACTGGCATCCCTCCGTTTGACCTCGTTCGGGTTAAGTTCGCAGAATTTGCGATAAGCCAACTCGATTTTCAAAGAATCGTGTCCAACAAACGGTTTCCAGGTCCTCTTGTCCTCTTTGTAGAACCAGCGCACCTCTTCGGGTCCGAGTTCCGTTACAACTTCCCCGCGGTGCCGGGAGCTGTTGGAGCGGTTGCGTTTTTTTGTGGCGACGTTCCCGTCGCTTTCGCTGTAGTTCGGGTCGCCGGGTATGTCGAGATAATCTGTGTCTGGATCAGAACCGAGACGGCCATGATAGCCGGCGAAACCCTCTTCCACCAGGCCTAGCATCAGTTCGCGTTGGCCTCGGGGCAGCGGCAGATGTCCGTCTATGCCCGACTGCACCGCATTCATCCCGCCGTGAATCGCATCGCCCGTGGGTTCGTTAAAGCAGGACGTACACGCATCATCCCAGTCACTGCCGCTGACATTTTCCCTGCTTTCCGAACAACTCAAAGACGTTTTGTCCTGACAAGCGCTCATCGCTGTCACCGCTTTCTAGAAAACAGCAAACGGAGCGATTTCAGCACCGGTCAGCTGATTATAATAACAAATCTAACGATGTCAAAACCTCTACTTCCCCCGGCGCGACCAAAGCGGCCAGCATCTGTGCGGATGCGTCAATCATACACGTTGGACTTGAAACGCCATTAATTAAAAGCGAATTCACTCGGACAGTCTTCAACTTATAGGGGGGACACGTCAACCTGTTCACTTTCCATTAATACGCCGACTGTATTTCTCCCTGTGGAGCCCCTCTGCTCTGTAGGGACGTCCGATTCGTTCGAATCATTCTGTTGAGTCGGATCTTTTCAGTGATTTGGTGCTGTTCACAAAATCAGTCTGAACGAGTCGTCCACTGTCCGAGCGGTTCTCGAGTCCATCAACTCGTTTAACACGGCAAGAACCGTGGACCCGTAGCTGTTTTCGAAATAGTAACATATTATTTCTGTCATAGCTGACTGGAATATGCCTTATATTTATATCTTTATATGTCTGAAATAATAATATGAGTAGTATTATGATACTATACAAGTTACAAACCAATATTATATTATTAATCAAAAGTGTAATATAAACTTTGTGATAGCCTACATATATGAAAATGTTCAATTTCAAGACCTCATAATTTTATGGAAAATGCACTGTTTGATCACTGAATATTCTAAAGGGAATGAAAAGTGTTTTATTTAATTATTTTACTTATATTTCTGAACAGTTTTCACATGCATAAATGTAAGTTTAATAACATAAAACCATTAGACAGTATAGAGATTCTTGAAGAAAGCTTTGTGAACTTTACAAAGTATTTATTTTACATTTTATACCCGATTGTACCCTTATTCTGATTTTTATATCACTATATGTTGTATATTTTCTGTTTGGTTATTGTATAAATAATTGTATAATTTTCAAATATTTGAAGGAGCATATATAATGTTAAAGTAATGTTAATGTTTATTTTTAAAAATGTCCACATGACGCCGCATTTACGCGATGACGTAAACAAAACGGAATCGTTTTTGAACCGTTTCATTGCACTAATTGTTTGAAAGAGCCGATTCGCGGAATGAATCGGACTTCTCCTCATGTTCTTGCTGTAGCTGTAACGCTCCTCCCTATGCGTGACGGTATTGGTGTCATGTGCGGATTTGGTCCTCTGGTCCACCGTAGTAGCTGCTGTCACAACCGGAAGTTTACGTTGGTGAGTTCTGTAGGGTGACAGCCAGACGCAAGACTGGACAGGATACAAGACAACCGCATTTTTTAAAGTATTTATTTTATTAGCAGTGCCGGTATTTAATTGCACTGTATTAATGTAAGATATTGAGCATGGCCGCGGAGTTTTTAGTGATGCTGTATGAGTATTCTCCTCTCTTTTACATTACTGTCATATCAGTATGTTTCATCATCACTGTGGCTGCTGTGTTGGGCTGGTAAGTCCATGTTTACCAGGATTATAAATTAGCATTTTAGTCTAGTGTTAAGGTGGTGGACTATGTGTGATGTTGATTTTTCTCTGTCTAAATAGGGAATATCTAGTTGGTTGGTTCCTTTTTAAAAGCAGAAATCAATGGCTACACCCTTAATCTTTGTCTCACTAACTTTAGTATCTCCTGTCCAGGTTTGGATTTGATGTTCCCGTCATTTTACGCAGTTCAGATGAGACTGAATCTTTAATTCCTGTGCCTGAGAGGAAGATGGTGCAGGTGACCAATCCCTTCGCTTTGGAGATGGACTCTACTGCTGGTACAGTAACTGGTGAGAATCAACTCACAATAAAAATGTTGAATCCATTTAAAATGAGTAAAGCGTAGTCCATAAGTGGATGTGTTTTCTGGTTCTGTCAGAGGGTGTGAGCTTGCGGCCGTATTGCCTTGAGGACTGTGTCCTCAGCTGTTTCTGGGGCTGTGGGGTCCAGGCTCTCCAGACGGCCTTTCAGAGTCACCAGCGTGAGCTCCGGCTCAGCACACCAGAGATGTTTCAAGAGGCTCTGCAATTAAGCTACCTCCACCACCAAAGCTTTAAGTATCCTTTTAATTTCTCTTAGAGTAATAGCATTCCACATCATCCGTGGCGTGCACCAGATCCACAGGGGAAAGTGACGTAAGCCGTGTCACTTTTTACTTAAGTTGCCCGCTAGGTAAAGCAAATATTTAAATATATTTCAAGATGTGTTCGCCATCAACTGACATGCCCAAAAAGCATCAAAGGGCTATAAAAATATTGTTCAGAGACAGAACCAAAGTCCCTTTAAGACAAGTCTTTTCACTTAGCGGCCATCTTTGAAACACTTCTCGGGCATGCAAGTGCAGCTCCTATGTCTTTGATGGGGGAAGCATCAAATTCTCCAAAATTGTTTGCCAATCTTACGATTAAATTTCATATTTGAAATCACCAATGAAATCTGACAACAACTGTCTCATAAATTTTGTTTCTAAACGCTTGAATCATGACAAAAAAAATGCATTTTAAGGCTAGACTAAGCTAATGTGCATGCGCAGTGCTAAGTGCGCATCTCAGAACACTGACTATTTCTATATATATAGCTTCGTTTAAGCTTCTAACGACAGCTGCAGTGATGCGATGACTTTACCAATCGGCCCTTTTCTTTAGAAGGCGGGACTTATTCTGCCATATTACGTGTTGCACTTTCTCCCATTCATAATAATACGAGTGAACTGTCTTTCTGTATATAAAGTCTTTGACAGAACTTGCCTCACATTAGGGGTAAACTATTATGTCATCATGACCAATGCACATAACCACATATAATATACATTAATTAAAAAAAACTGTATCATGTCATCATGATGATTTACTTGATGATTAGCTTGATTATTTCTGCAGGTATATAACGGACTTACTCACCTTCATGTTGTTCCAAACTTGTATGAGTTTTTCTTCTGTTGAACACAAAAGAAGATATTTAGAAGAATGTTGGTAACCAAACAGTTGATGATAGCCATTGACATCCATAGTATTTTTTTTTTTTCCTACTATGGAAGTCAATGGGTGCTGTCAACTGTTTAGTTACCAACATTCTTCAAAATATATTCTTTTGTGTTCAACAAAAGAAAAAAACTCATACAGGTGAGTTCATCTTCAGAACACAAATAAAGTTATTTTTGATGAAATCTGAGAGGTTTCTGATCCCCCATAGATAGCAACGTAATTACCAATACTGAGTCAGCATTTTGGAAGTGCTGCACTGTGTTTACTACGTCAATAGCGTAGGAGAATGACAGGGAAGAGAAGACACTGGCTGCGTTCTACTCCAAATTTTTATGCCCTTCACTCGTTAACCTCCCTCCATCTCGTGGACTCAGATGTGCGTCATTGCTTACGTTGAATGAGTGCCCACTACTGGCAGAACTCATGCATAAGGTTTAAATGAAACGCACTAAGCCCTTGATCACTTGGAATTCACTATGGCTGATTTATTATTTAAACCCCTTTTTATTTATGAATTTGTTTAATGCACCATTCTATATGCATATAAGTTGTTCGAGAAAATAGATCAAATCCTATAGGTGTATGAGCTGTTGGAGAAAAATAAAATTACACAAACGAAAAAAATATCAATAGTGTAAACTTTGACTGTGAACATAAGGTAGCTACAAGTATTATGCAATTAAATCTCAACATAATTAATATATTATACACTATTATGCTAATAATTCTCAAAATAATTAATATATCATACACTTCAGTTAAGCGTGATCTGCTGTGACATCACAATCAAGTTGAATTGTGGGATATAGAGCTACTTGAAGTGTACATCAGAGTAGACTCATTCCCTTGGTCAAAATTGAGGGGACGAGGGTCTGTCCATATAAACTTCCCTCATCCATTTCTCGAAGTGGAACGCATTTCAAAATGGATTCCCCCGAGGGGAAGTGTTTAGGGAAGTTTGCGAGTGAGTGTCAAAAAGTGGAGTGGAATGCAACCAAAGTTGAATAAAGTCGTTATTTTTGTTTTTGCGCAGAAAAAGTATTCTCGTCGCTTCATAACATTAAGGTTGAACCACTGTAGTCACGTTGACTATTTTTCTGGACCTTGAATGTGGTAATATGGACTTGCGGGTTGGAACGACAAGAGGGTGAGTAATTAATGGCAGAAATTTAATTTTTGGGTGAACTCTTTAAATTCATAAATGGAACATAATTGCATGATTTGTCCTTAACTTAATGCAAGTGTACAGAAAGAAGAAAAAGAAGAATACTTCACCCAGATGCCACCAGATCTCGGAGTAACTGATTTTGGGTTGCTCCCCCGGGATAGATACCCCTTGGTAGCTGTGCTGACACTGGCCAATCCGGAAACCAGGGATAACTATAATATTGTAAGCAGCTGAGAGTCTTTCATTACCAGTTTTGTTTGATAGGAACAGGTAAAGGCTGTTAATGTGAAAATAGCCTGTTATTCTCTGTTCTTTTCTAGGTGGCTAGTGTGACAGTCCTCCATGTTCCTGATGAAAAATACAGACTCTCTGCCAGAATCTTGTTCCAGTATCTTCTCACGGCACATGGGAACTTTTACGATCTGAAGGTATGAAAATGTATTTACAACATTTTGTCTTTTTGTGTGTACTAATTCTGATCACATTTAACCTTCATCACCTAGTGTCCCTAAAGTAAAATGGGACAGTGCCTTCTACAACAGGATTGTGTGCTTAAAACTTCTGTTCTTTTTCCCCCACAGCCTCTCTTCATGTCAGCAGACAACAGCAGCTTGTCTGGATCCACAGAGCCTTCGACTAGCACTCAAGAGGCAGAGCCACAACCTGAAATGCCAGGTGGAAAGGGGGAGGAGTCTGACTCAGAGGGGGAGTGGCCTGATACTCAAGGCAAGGACTGTGTGGTGTGTCAAAACGCACCGACAAACAGAGTGCTGCTGCCATGCAGACATGCATGTGTATGCGATGGCTGCGTGTGCCGCTTCCAGCACTGTCCGATCTGCCGTGCTTTTGTCCTTGAATCTTTTGCTCTGTCTAACCGACCAGCTCATGATATAGAAGAGGAGGACTTAACAGAAGACTAAACCTGTTTAAAATCAGTATTAAAGGCAAGCCTTTGCTGGAAAGGCTAAACCTGAAAGGGAGACATTGTAGCATCTTCAAGGTTAAGAGATGCAGGCAGCTGACCTTTAACCCCACACGTGGACACTTCTAGTATTATATCAATTTTAGGCTTTTGAAGTTGGATGTGCTTGTAAAATGTGTTTAATATAGAGATTTTAAGTTGAATAGAATATTTATTTTTTTCCAATATATTGGTTAAACTAACAAATACACAATTCAGATTGAATCATTGTGGAGTTTTTCTTGGAGATTGAGATACTGTGAAAAAAACATGGGAGTTATTTATTTCTTTATCATTGACTTTAATGATGTGGAAGGAAGCAGGCCAGGCACACACAGTTTATATAACTGATCACACAGTACTATAAAGAGCCATATCATTTCAGGTCTACATACTTGGCCAACAGGTAATAATTTGTATTAAATTGGGGTTAAACAATGCATTAACTGAACAACTTAAATCACTTGATGGTAGTAATGGAAATGTTTTCAAATGTTGAAAAAAAAAATCTATTGCAGTAACTTAAAAAAAAGTGTTTTGTCCATGGACAGTGTGTTTATATCTGACTAACCCCTCACATTTAAACTTTGCACAAAAATGTGGTTTTATACAGGTTTGTAGTCCAGTTTGGACTCCAGCTTCTTGGAGTCTGCCACCTTCCTCACAGCTTTCATAAAATCCTCCTGAGTCACATAATCACGGTCGGCACGAATGGCAAACATACCTGTTGGACAAAAAGGAGGAGGTTGTCATACAGTTGAGAGGCTCAGTCAAAAGTTCAAGGTTAGCATTAAAACATTAGTCCCCCCCAAAAAAAACATCTCCACTCACTGACAGCTATTAAAAAACAAAATTTGATAAGCAACATACACCGCATTTCTATGGACAAACGCATCTGAAAAGTATTGGAGGGCACAGACTGAGCTGCTGCAAGATAAGTACGTGACCAAAGCTGTCAAACTAGTGTTGTCAAAAGTACCAAGCCGGTACTGAAATTTTAAACACCTCTGATTGGCCATTGTGTTCACACTCTCATCAGATAATGTCTGTGATTGGCTTCAATGATCAACGCTTCAAAAACATGTAAATAGACAATGACGCTCTTCACCGAGTGTTTGAAAGCAGGCGTCTATCAGCGGACCACAAATCATAGTCTACATAGACACATTCACTACTTGTTTTCATAGCATTCAATTACTTTTCAACATTGCTCGATTTACCCAGGGTTAACAATTAATTCTGGGTTTTCATAAGATGATGTTTCACACTGTACATTCCTAAACCCTGGGTTAACGTCCTTAGTTGCATATTTGCGGTGTCAGTGTCACTGATTGGACGAATGCTACACGCAAATTGTTTTTATAAAGGCTCTAGCACTGGGCACTCTCGTATAATATATTGCTGACTGTACTCCAGTTGTCACATTTTGTGTCACCGTTTGACATTTTTTCCCCTCAAAACATTGAAACTACTGTTACACTGTTAACTACACAAAAAGAAAAAATAGACATGCAGCCCAACATGGTAATAATTAAAAGAAAAAAAAGATGAGAATGTGTATCCGTCGTGTAAATAATACAAAACTTTTGCCCATGCAGGCTATTTTGAACAAATGTGCATAAACCACACCACAAGCTATACAGATGCTTAAAGAACATATAGCCAAATATGAGCCTTTACTGTCATAATATTAGGGATATTTTAGTGGATTTAAATGCAGTTGTCTCTCCTGAAACTTAGCAGCATGAAAAATAAAACTTTATAATTACATACAGAAAGTGAGCAAAGAGTGCTCCCTTAATGACTGAAGCTGTCAATCACTTCAGTTGCAGCGAGATTTGCAGCGTTGAGCATTGTAGCCAATTGCATTGTAATTAGAACTACACTTCAGACTTGTCTTCAGACTACACAGCGTGAACACAAATAAGCACAGGACCGTTTGAAAGCAGCTGCCTATTTGTGACCCGTTACATCAAATATTAGCAGTTCACCCATCAGGTACCCTGACGCATTTACATGACACAAAAAAAATAAAAACTTTGACTGTTCATTTGCACATTACATTTATTTTGGAGGCCTGAAAACACAAACTTTTGAAAACAGGTTTCAAAGTGCAAGTTTTTGAAAACGATACCATTATTGTCTCCATGTAAGATATAAAACACAAATTTATGAAACCGGTGACGTCATGCACATGTGTATTACGTGTTCAGTCTGTAAGTGACATCAACTACTGGCCTGGCATGCATAATACCACATTTTTAATTGTTTTTACAGATCTGGGTGAACGGGAATCGTTTTGACAACATTGTCTGTACAGAAATCTTTTCAAAAATTGAATTTTGACTGGATTTTCAGTCTGCTCAATTTGTATATACAGGCTAGGACACAAATATAGTGTTTCTTTAAAACAAACTCCTTGGTACATTTCTTACCAGCTTCAGTGCACACATTCCTCAGATCTGCTCCATTGAAACCGTCTGAAAGCTTGACGATGGCTTCATAATCTGGAGACAAAAGGAAACGTGATATGAGAGGAAAAGGAAATACTCCAAGAAAAATTACATCACAGCTGTAAAAAGGAACAGGAAAGTCATGGAGGCGCACCTATATCTCCATGCTTGGTGATGGGCCCAGAGTGGATCTTCATGATGTCCAGTCGAGCCTGTTCATTGGGCAACTCAATGTCTGTACGGTGGGGAAAGAGAAATTAATTCAATTTTCCAAGCACAGTCACTGAATGTGTGAAGAGGGAGGATAATGAAAAACAAACATACGGATCTTTCTGTCCAGTCGGCCAGGACGCAGTAGGGCAGGGTCTAAAGTGTCCGGCCGGTTGGTGGCCATGATCATCTTGACTCTATGCAGAGTATCAAATCCATCCATCTGATTCAACAGCTGATAGACAAAAAAAAAAAAAAAAAAATTGCTGCAATTAACGTCTTGTTTTTGTTGTGTAAATTGATATGCAGACAGGTCAAAATTAAAATTAAGCATTAATAACGGTGGCCGAAAGAGCTCAATGCACTGCAACTGAAGGAAACCCATGTAAATAGAAAAAAAAAAACAGCAAATTAAGAAAACTTCTTCATCAGTTTAACAACACACGCTGCAAATACTCAACGCAACAAAAATACAGAAACGCACTGCAAATACAATGCAACCAAATACAGAAACAAGCATTTCTGTATTTGGCTGCGTTGTGAGTTTTTGCAGCATGTGTTGTCAAACTAGGGGCTTTCACACCGATAGTTCTAGGAACTCAGTTATAGGAAGTAGCCACTAGGATAGTTCCGAGAACTAATTTCTCCCCCGGGCCATGTTCCTGGTTGCATTCACACCGGTAATAGGAACTCTGAAGCAGCCAACAGCAGCGTCTTTAAGCGCGGCATTTACAAATGCTAAAAACCGGTGGATTGAGGATGCCGTGATCGGAGCTGTGTTTGTTGTGTGTTGTGGGTTTTGTGATAACAGATGGAATTTACACAACTGAAAGAGCAAAAAGTGGGGCTAAGAGATGAAATCTCCTATGACAACTTTCAGTAATACATCATCGTGGCGGAGAACAGAACACAACCCTGCAAATGCCGGGTGTCAGTGTTTGACCAATCAACGTACACTTACGTCACTGGTAGTTCCTATAGTGCTGGTTTAGACCCTACTCTGAAGTAGGAGCTAATTTAGTTCCCCAAAAGGAGTTCCTAGAACTAAAATCGTTCCTAGTTCCTGCGGTCTGAACACAGTAAAATCCGGGTACTTCAGCCAGTAGTTCTAGGAACTATGAAAAGGTCCCTACGAAAGCCCCAACTGATGTTTTCTTCAGTTGCAGCACGTTGAGCTCTCTCTGTCACCGTAATTAATAGACAAGATAAGAGTTTATTAAATACATTTTAAATAATGAAAAAAAAATAAAATTGACAAATTTTGAAACCTCCTCCATACCTCCATAAGTGTCCTTTGGATCTCTCTATCTGCAGAGGTTCCTTCAGAAAACCGACGTCCACCTTCAAAAACAAAGTGTGTGTTAAATCAATTAAGAACAACTGCACAATTCTCATGGCTTGAATATGATGTGAAGAAGAGCATTACCAATAGCATCGATCTCGTCCATGAAGATAATGCATGGCTGATGGTCTCTGGCATAGTTGAACATCTCTCTGATGAGTCTGGCACTCTCACCAATGTACTTGTCAACAATGGAGCTGGACACAACCTGATGAACAACATGTTTTATTCAACACTATGGCCTTGTAGCATAACAGTTGTCTTCTGTTTAATGTACCTATACTAAACAGTGTGACTCGAGCTCAATAGTTCATATACAGTATCTAAACAAACATACCTTCAGGAAGTTGCAGTCCAGCTGACTGGCCACAGCTCTGGCAAGAAGGGTCTTTCCAGTGCCTTCAAAATAAATAAATAAATAAATAAAATACTTTGTGTGAAAACACCACATTTGTTTCATATTCGCACATCTCCGTAACTAGCTAAACAAGGTGAAGTGTCCACCAAACCACAATAGGGTGACTGACCTGGAGGGCCATACAGGAGGCAGCCCTTAGGAGGGATGATGCCCACCCTCTGGAACAGCTCAGGATTGGTCAGAGGAAGTTCAATTACCTACAAAAGAGAATCCATCATTAAAACCATTTAAGTTCAGAAAAGTCCAAATCTGCATTTATGCTGTAATGCACAGATTCAGCCTTTAAACACGGTTTACATTCAATATACATGACTGTGTTTACACTGACACAAGCAGTATTAGAACTTCAGTCACAGTCCTCATGAACACAATTTACATGCACAAACAAATATTTAGTTATGGGATATTTAGAGTGGATATTAATGACAACATTATAAAATAAGAGGAAAATCAGATACGAGTGTTTAGACTTAAGTCAGATGACTGGCTATTGGATATGCATCAGATTTTCAAACTACATATGAAAATGGTCTAAATCATGGAGAAAATTCTTCCTATTTAAAACACACCTAATGAGCCAATTTGCACTCGACATCAGCAAAAATGTACATAATACTGGTTTTTAAAGAAATTAATACTTTTATTCAGCAAAGACATTAAAATGATCAAAAGTGACAGTGAATAGTTTAGAAAAAAATAACTGTCATTCATTTGAACTCTATTAAAAGAATCCTGAAAAGAATTATGTATATAGTATAATACAAAAATATAATTTATCATGATGTCCACTGAAAATATTAAGCAGCAGACCTGTTTTCAACATTGATAATAAATTTGAATAATAATAATAGTAATAATGTTTCTTGAGCAGCAAATCAGCATATTCGATTGATTGCTGAAGGATCATGTGACACTGAAAACTGCAGTAATGATGCTGAAAATTAAGCTTTACCATAACAGGAATAAATGACATTTTAAAACATGTCCAAATAGAAACTTATTTTAAATTGTAATTATAATTTTACAATATCACTGTTTTTACTCTATTTTTGATCAAATAAATGCAGCCTTGGTGAGAGCATAAAAGGTTTTTTGAATGACAGTAGTGTATGTGATCAGCTGACAATGATAGTGTCTTTCTGACCTCTCTCAGCTCACGGATCTGCTCCGACAATCCACCAATCTCCGAGTAAGATACGCTGCCAGGATCTTCGTGGGACATGTTGTACACTAGAGGATCAACCTCCCGAGGCAAATACCTTAAAAAAAAAAAAAAAAGTATTTAGAAAATTGGTTCTGGTAAAATGTACCAGCTCAGCTGAATATCGAAAGGTTTGTTTGTTTGTTTATGATTTAACGCATGCGAGCTACCTCGGCTATATTCATAGCGAGAACAAGATTTTTTTTTTTTTTTTTTTTTTTATAAAAGGAAAAAAAAAATTAAATTAGATTTTTAGTTTTGATCTTAGATTAAAAATTCTAAAACTAAATCAGACCTTACTTCATTAAAAATCTTTTTATAAAAGTCAACAGAAAAATAAAGAGTTCTAACAGATTTCAAACGAACACAATCCATCAAAATATGCTGGCACAAAGGAGGATCTTCACCCATTAACAGAAACATATGGGTTAGCCTGGAGTGCCCTATTTGACAGTGTGCATGAATATGATCCCAGCGATTTTCAAACTGAACACAATGTTTTGCACCAAACACAGGATTGATTTTATAAAGTTTGTTAATTGCACATTTATCCCATTCAGTTTGCCATTTCTTACAAATGTAAGTATTTATAATAGGTCTGAGATCTGAAGGTGGAACTGGGCATTTTTGGGGCTCTGAAGATGAAGCTTCAATATTGAAAGGCAATGTATATACACAAATGAACCTAGACTGGCAGCTAAGAGCACAAGCAAAGACACTGAACCCCTTACCTCATGATAGTGAGAGTTGTCATGTCCAGAGCCACTCTAGTGCCTGGTTTAAGCTTGGTTTTATCCAGCTAAAACAAGAACATATGGGCAGATTAGATTTTAAAAAAACAAAAAAACAAAAACATAGCAATCACATAAAAATATTATTATTATTAACACCACTATATCATATTTGATAGGCCTCTAAATTATAAAGATGAACACAATCTACTATGTGCCTTCTGATTGATTTTATACTTTTTAACAAGTAAAAGCCTGTAAAAAATGTCTACCTTTAGGTCGTGATACATCTGTGAAATCTTTACTGATTTGTTTTTTTTAATAAATTAAATGTAAAAATAACCTTTATATTGTTGATAATATTTCAAGATTAACACTAACTAGACTGAAGAAACTTTTAATTTATTATCTATACTTTTTTAAGAAAACTGTTAAAATCTGAGTATCAAATATGATATATCAGGCTTTTGAGGAACATTTATTTTTTGACCTCTCAATCATCATTGTATTGCATTCTGTTTTGCCCCACAATAAAAAAAACTACAGAACTTTGATCATGAGACTAGACATTTACATATCATCTTACTAAGACATATTATTGAGAGATATAGTGAATTGACATTTATATTAATTTTATGTAAGTAGTCTGTTATACTGTTACAAGAATGTCATTGACATGCGTCATTAAAAAATGCTATAGTAACTGCCTCAAGTGAACTTTAAAGGTGTCCTAGAATTTAAAATTGAATTTACCTTGGCATAGTTGAATAATAAGAGTTCTTTATGTCTGACCATCATTTACTCAACCTCATGGTACAAACGTTTGTGTAATAAATTCTATGGTGAATGAAATAAAATATTTCTTTCTGAATCTACTTTTTGTAATGTCTATTTGATGCTTTACACAATAATAACTTCAAATTATCTTTTTGGGGTAATTTCTCAGCCAAATTTGATGTACGATAAATTTGAGATTAATTAGATTAAATAATCACCACATCATGTAATTAAAAATTGTAATCGCTTCCCAGCCCTAATTTAAATATCATCTTACTAATACATATTGAGAGATATAGTGACAATTAATATTTATATGTATGAATTTTATGCAAGTAGTCTGTTATAATGTTACATCAATCTCACTGATTTACAGTACAAGCTATAATAATTTAATTTTACTTTTTGCCCATATAAATATCAGCAACTGCACCAAATTGCATATTTGCTCAGTTTGGGCCTCTGAATAAAATTTATTTTTCCTCCTATATGAGCCATAAAAGCCTGATTTATTTAATTAAAACTTTAAGTTTTGTTAATATACATGTATAAAGTGTCAATAAAATCATTACTTTCTTTAAAAATAAATAAATAAAAAGATTTGACTCATTTCATATGCAAGGCTTTTGAGAGTTAAATGTAAAGTACAATCAATAAACTCACCTGTCT